>JANHGO010000075.1:49436094-49493312 GCA_024606505.1 Aquila spilogaster | reverse complement strand
AAAGGTTTTAGCGCGGGCGCTTTCCCGTGCAGGTTCCCCCCCCCCCCCCCGGCTTGCTGGCAAACCACCGCGCTCCTCAGCGAGGCGTACGGCGCAGCAAGGCGAGGGCACGCACCCCAACCTCACGGAGATGGCCGCCAGCAGCCCCTGTGCCCGCAGGCTGCGCCCACGGCCACCGCCGCGTCCCACTGGGCCGTGACCGACTCGACAGTCATCCTGAAGGACATCGGGTTTCCAGCTGCCACGGGTGCAAAGGGAGGTGTTGCTCACTGCTACGGCCCTATGGTAGAGGCACGCGACCCCTCTATCAGCCCGTGGGTCGTGCAGGTGTATGCGGGTGACCGCACACCTCTGCTGCCCGCCGTACCGTCACCAAGCAGCCCATGCACGCTGGCGCTTCCACCACGGCACTGATGCCACGCCAGAGGCTTCTCTCCCCTGCTGCTGGCTGCCACTCCTGGATGGGACCTGCCCAAATTCAACCGCTGTCATACAATCATAGAGCCATTAAGGTTGGAAAGATCACTAAGATCATCTGGCCCAGCCCCAACCCATGCCTGTGACCGCTCTAGGCCACGTCACTCAGCACAACATCTGTCCTCTCCTTGAGCATCTCCAGGGACGGTGACTCCCCCCACTCCCTGGGCAGCCCATGCCAACGCATCACCACTCTCTGAGAAGAAATTGTTCCTAATATCCAACTTGAACTCCCCCTGGTGCAACTTGAGGCCACCACCTCTCATCCTATCACTGTAACCTGGGAGCAGAACAATCCCCATCTCGCCACCACCTCCTTTCAGGCAGCTGTAAGGAGCAGTGAGGTCTCCCCTGAGCTCCTCTTCTCCGGACTGAACCATCCCAGCTCCCCCAGCTGCTCCCCATAAGACCTGTGCTCCACACCCTTCCCAGCTTTGCTGCCCTTCTCCGGACACACTTCAATGCGATTTCCAGCAAAAAGCCAACAGGTAGAGAAGTGCTGACATAAAGAACCAAACCACGCATTGATTTGAAGTGTTTCAAAACTGACACCTTTTCTCCAGCCCTCCACTTTGAGCCCCACATACCCCTCCCCTGCCTTGGAGAGCAATGGCCACGACCATCGCTGCACTGCAGCTATGGCAGCTCCTCCAGCTATAGGGACGTTGTTTCCATAGTGAGTCTACGCAGAGGGTAATAAGCAGTTGCAATTTCTCGGAACATTTGTTATCCTTACATGGGGCTTTTTTTTGTTGCACACCCTCAGCAGGAGAAGGCAGCATTACAGGAGGTCCATTACTGGCAGTGGGGCTGATCTTAATCTTCAGTTTGTGCAAGTTCAAGTGACAGAGAGGGTGCTCCCAGGCTTCCACGCTGTGATGAGGAAGCTAAGTCTGAGACTGCTATAGTCACACCAAAAAAACAGTGATTAAACATTTATACTTCAACAGCATCACTCAGTTGAGACTCATGGGTTCACTGGAAGGGTACCAACGCCACGTCTCCTACAGCTCTGCCACAACCTCTCCTAGCAAGAAGGTGTAAGGACTGCAACGCAATCCCAGGACTGTATTTGAGACTGACTGGCTGCTAACATCACCTCTTGGTTTGATGCTCCTGCTGCTGCGCTGGGAGCCTGCAGCCCCAGCATTCTGCCGTGCTGAGCAGCAGCCCTGCAGGGATGGACCCGGCTGACCCAGGGCTCTCGGGGCTCCTGCAAGCATTGCTTCATGTGCACACGTGGGTCTGAAGCAGGCCAGGGCAAGAGGAACAGAGCCAGCAACTGCCAACTGACACAGGAGTTACCTGTATGCTAAATAAAGCTAAACAAAAACCCCGTCATAAAGATCTGTACAAGACTTAGACGTCTCAACAAGTCTTAATGTACAAGACTTAAGACTCAACATTGTAACTGAAGAGATGCAGAAGGTCGGATGAGATCTTCGTGGTCTTTTCCAACCTTAACAATCCTATGATTCCAAGAACACAAGAGCTACTTAGACCTCTACTGGAGCTACAAAATGAAGGTGGCAACAGGCCAAATCTTACCCGTGGTTATACACCCATGGTCTGCAGCAACACGTGAAAGAACAAAGTTTCTAAGGTCTTCTATAGCAACATGCCAGTCGCTCAGCTGTCTCCCAGCTTTTGGGTGCCCTATCCCTGGAGACACCCCAGGTCAGTTGGATGGGGCTCTGAGCACCTGATCAGCTGTAGGTGCCCCCGCTCATTGCAGGGGAGTTGGATCAGATGGCCTTTAAGGGCCCCTTCCAACTCAAACAGTTCTATGATTCAATGATTCTACGAAAACAGAAACACTTCTGTAATGAAGCCTCCTGTGCGAATAAAACACTCGCTCAGAACAAGCAAGCTACGGAAGCAAATAGAAAACTCAGTAGGTACATAGGAGTTGATCTTTTTCCTACTGATGAATCAATGAGAACTTTGCCTCAGATTTTAATCACAACAAAACCGGGGAGGCAGATCTATAAATGGCATTTGGCGTTTACATTCTTTTCAGTATATAACCGTGTTGAAGCTCTTGCACTGGCAAAGCATCCGACCTAAGTGCGAAACGCAGAGAAAGGAGTCCCACTGTCTTCACAACTGATTCAGAAAGAACCTCTCCAACATCGAACCGATCACACCAGAGCAGCCTGGAACAACCAAACCTGCACCTCAGAAGGACTGCTGGCCTGTGTGTTGCACCTTCAGGTTTGCACACCAAAGAGATACCTTCACAAAGGCTTTGCACAAGAGGATCCTCCACTTGAGGAGGACTTCCAATCTCCTCGGCAAACAGGAGAGGGAATTTCTGAGCCACAGAAAGGACTTGCATGCAACTGCAGAGCGCTACATACAACTGCAGCAAATCCCTAACTTCTAAGGACTCAAAGGAAATAGAGTGTCATCATTCATTTTAATGCACGGTACCAAATGCCTCAATCATCTGCTGAGAGGTTTAAGCACCAGGAGTCTTTGTAGAAGAGGCTCCGTGTCACTGACCTGCACGACACAGCTCCAGAAGGCACACACGGAGTCACCACTGCCTGCACTCACCGGCCAAACCTCACACCTCTAAGTCACTGCACCTAAACACCCTGTGCATCTCCTAAAAACAACGGTGTATTGGGAGTTCAACTGGTTTTCCTCTCACCCCTCCTCTGAATTTCTGTTGTTGTTGCTCTAAGCTACATCTGGGCTTGTACTCCTCAGTTCTCAATCTAAGTAGCTGAAGGAACAACTGAGTTAGTTCCCAAAGGGAGATGGAAACAACAGTGTGTCCACTGTTAACAGAGTGGAGGAGCACAGTCACGTAGCTGTCTTCTAAGAGAGGCTGGAAAACCAGAACTCGCGCTGATCAGATTGAGCCCTGCATGAGGGACATAACCAGGACAGGGGAAAGGCAATGTTCCTAGCAAGACAGCTCATCCCAGCTGGATATCTGAAATTCCTATGAAGAAACTACTTTTGATGAGGGGACCCTACTGAGGAAAGCCTTGGGTTCCAAGAAAGGCCTGAGATCCCAGGAAGGGAGGACGCAGGACCTGCAGCCTGAGCAGCAGACATTAACAAGAGTGTTTTTTTACCCCAGCAATTTAGGATACAACTATAAACTCAATTATATAAAGAGTGACACGGTCAGTTAGGAATGACTACCATTATTTTCCTCTTTTCAAGTCCTTTTTCTTCCAATCTACAGGTTTTACTCTGCCGACAAGTAGGAGCGACCCTTGTTCCAAGCAGAAGCTCAGAAACATGGAGACCTAAGCCCTGTCCCACGGCTTCTGCCTTGTGGAAGGAGCGAGGATGTGTCCTCTTTTCATGGAGGATCCATCACAAATGCTTGGGTATTGCTTGGTGCAGAATGGCATCTCAGCTACCAAGAACTGGCAGACAGTGGGTCTCAACTAAACATGCTGGGGCTGTGGTGCGATGAAATCCAAAGGCCTCTGACCCCTCGAGCTCTGAGCCACGCTAACAGTTCAGGCAATGCAGCCATCGTGGTCACTTGCACACAGTCTGGTACATCTGGAGGTTGTTAATTAACACATTTGTGGAATACCATAATTTTACGAAGCACTCTGATTTGACCCATGTCAAAGCAATGCAGTATACGATCCTATGCCCACATACGGCAGACAGCTGGCTAATGATGTTCATCCGCATTTTCTTTTTTAGCCTTTAAAGGCTGATTAAACGCAAAAAAAAAGCTTAATTTAAACCTGAACCCCCAGGTTCTCTCGATTTTATTTGTGATTGGGCTCCGGGAGCGTAACTGAACTCAGCACCCCCTGCTTCCCACCTGGTAGAACAAAACACAAGTTGCGTGCATCAACTTAACCAGGTTCCAGAACGAGTCAGAGCAAGTACAGACTGAAGGGTTTTTTTTCCCCCAAGTAAGGAATTTCACCTTGAAAACAGAATGGGATGTATGTGTGTATAAGCTCCAGCAAACGCCCTGTTGCAATTATAGCCTTTACACAGGTATGACTGTATACATAATATATAGACAAAGCAGTTCTTCATTTAAAATTGCATTCCTCGAAGAGAATTCTTAAAAGACATATATTAAATTAAAACTGCATTTTCAGAGTGCTAACGTTCTGCCACACGTATTCTGAGTGCACCTCATGCACGCGTACAGCAGAAGGTAACATCTGCCAACTGTGATGACACCTGCACCGGGGCAAGGAACCTATTGTGAACTGCTTCATGAAGACCATCAGCTCTGACGTTTGTGCTTCCAAAATTACCCTAACACATCAGCTCGTAGGTGAGTTCTTTTGTACTCCTTCCCTGAAAGGTATGGAAGCGATCCTGTTCTTCCGTACCGGGTAACAAAACACCCAGGTGGTACTGCAGTCCTGTTTGCTCACAGTACCAGTGTTGTCCTATGTACAGTGTGCAACCACGGGATTGAGTGAGAGGATGCTCCCTGCCCACAAGCATCCCTCAGTGGGGACAGGCAACACTTCTTTCCGTTCATACCTAAGATGCAACACTACACGTAAACCATGAGTTCAGGAGTCTTTAAAAGGAGCCTAAATGAACTGTGCATTGTTCACAACTGAATGCCTTCACCTTACAGAACACAGGAGGTATCGAAATTCCAAGAGGACTGAATTCATAACCTCAGAAACCTTCCTGCGTCTGCACTTCAGAAGCACCGTGCAATCAGTACCAACTGGAATAATATTATTAGAGCAAGCAGCACTCTGCTTCTTTAACACATGCCATTTAGATCTGATGGAAGGGGCTCACACTTTGTTTTCATCAGCTCTAATGACACCGATCCGTCAGCAATATTACAGTGTATTACTGTGTAAATCAATCTCTCAAACTTCTGTTTTAACGCATACATAAACAGGAGCACTTAGCAACATGACATCAAAACACACGTTCCTGAAACGTACACCAATGAAGAAAAGCTTTAAGTAGATTCCCCCAGGACAGAAAACCAGGGATGCCACTCTTCATTCAGGAAGGTTCCCCGGAGTGGCATTTTGTACCCAACACTATCTTTCTCAAGAAGCTCTCCCTCTAAAGGTGCTATTTCAAATGCAACCCTCCGAAACAAACGCAACTTATCTTCCAGCATCTCTAAGTGTACAAGGCAATCTTTTGTTGGAGACCAAATTACTCGAGAGCTTCCTTTTACAAACGCTTCAATGTTAAATCACACAAATATTGCGTTTCAGGAGGAAAAAAACTTGCTTCCAAAACACTTAGTTAAACCAGGCTTTGCTGTAACCCTACAAAGGAGAAATTCATACTTCCATTGCTGCTGTAATGCTTTAGCTCTTTTGGCAACAGGCATACAAATGCACTGAAAACCCTTTGCAAAAGCAATCACACAAAACCTACGCCTTACTGCCCACTGGTAAATGACACCGCTACGGCCAAGCTGAAATTATTTTAGCCAGTCTCAGATTAGATGCTGAGTTACACAGGGCTAGACAACTTCAGTCTGACGTCGAGCACGAAGAAAACAGAAAGGCAACAGATCACGACATGCAGCAAAAGAGCAGAAAAGCATTGAGTGGAATTTGACTCATAACATACCTCGTGGGAAGGGTCCAATGTTCTGCACACTTCCACTTCTCATGAGGGAAATCCAAGTGCAAGCAGATTTTAATCACACACTGTGACTGGTAAATGGTTAGCTTAGCTGCTGTGACCGCTCGTCACCATACCATATAACACAGTACAGTCATTCACGAGGAAACGAGGACTGATGTTACAAAGCAGAGATGAAGGGGTGCACATGCGGGGCTGGGTGAGGAGGCATGCAGTAAGTGTGCAGGAGCCCTGCCTAGCCACTGACAGCACTACCCTTCGTTAGCAGCCTTTTTATTTGCAGCTTCTCTACATACAGCTCAGCCGTTACAGAACAAACACAGAACTTGACTCCGGCAAGCCCAGCACCAGCTCCTGCTCTCAGCAGATGGCTCAGCATGCGACCACAGCACGCTGCTCATGGGGCCCTATGCAGGTGAGCCAATGTGAGCGATAGCAGGGACTGCAGGAAGCTATGGAGAGCACTGGAGGACATACCTTCTTCTGAACAACGGAGGAAGTGGAATTAATTGTGCTCTCGTCACTATGCATCATGACCAGTTCAGGGCTGCTCTCATCCAGGACCTCCTGCATGCTGCTCACACTGCTGCTCTGACTGCCTGTGCTCACAGACATGCTTGGGATGGAATGGTTGCTGCCCAGACTGTCCATCTTCCTACTCAGGTTTGATCCATGCTCACTGTCCTACAAAACAAGGGGCATCGGTTACAAACACCGCAGATGATCACCTGCCCAACAGGTGACTGCAGTGTCCAGTGTTGGTTTTAAGGGCCGCTCTGCAGAGTTAAAGGCTTTCTGCTCAGTATTTTGGCAGCTTCCTTTCTCAGAGCTGCCCGGGTCATGAAATAATGCACAGAGGGCAGTCAGCTTTTGCCTCTTCCCCTGCAATCCTCATACGTCAGAGGCCAGGCCAGCCTTCTCCACATCTCACCAGCTCTGGGCATGGCTCTGGTTTGAATAGGACACACCCAGGAATAGTGGATTGGTGGTGAAAGGAGTCCTACGGCCGAGGAAGGAACAAACTTCTAAGTTTGTATTAAAACAACGTTCCAAGTTTGGGTATGCTACAACACATCTGGTGAGTCACAGGAGACGTAGGATGACGAATCCACTTGTTCTGATTAAGTAACTATCTCACGGTGCTTCACAGGTTGGTGGTTTTAACCTCCGTGTCCCTGGCAGTCAGCAATTATATTCTTTCCAGCTAAAAAAAGCCTCCCGTCCTGCGTTTTCAGCCAAGAGAACATCTTATGTAATCTTCATTCACCTTTAAACACCTGACTCAGAAGAATCTGCATTATTATAGTGATTAAAGGTATTGTAATCTGCTTAGACATACTTAAATAATTATTCCTCACATAGGACATGTTTCTTCTTCTACACTGGAACATCAGAAGGTAGCATCTTTTTCTCTTGGTTTCATACTCATACGAGCTCAGTAATCCCAGAGCATGAGCTTAATCTGGACTGGCTCAGAGAATTACAGAGTCCCTTGCAATAAACTAACGAGACTGAAGATGTTTGCAAGGAGTTCACAGTGAGGACTGAGAGCTCTGAAGAGCCTTCAGCTCCTGCTCTGAAATAGTCCTGATTCACCCAAATGTGTGGCTGGCTACTGCACCCTGCTTCTTCTCGCCTCCAAAGTGAGCTTAGGGAGAATTAGGCTTCAAATCAATTGACAGGGCACTCATTTTGTTGGAAACTGAAAGAAAGAAGTTTGACAGATTTGTATTTGATTGTGTGATAATTTGTAAGCAATCAGCAGATCACTCAGAGCCTGTGTAAAAGCACTCAACAGCCAAAATACTATTGTGTACACTGTATATGAACATACACACAGGAGAATGAAAACATTTCCAGGATGCCTATACAAAGTTGTTGCAGAAATAACATCTGAGATGGGAATGTGACTAATAAACACATGCACAAAAGGGCAGAGATGAGATTGCATATGCAACCTTCATACTGACTTCCTGACTTGAATAGCTTCCAAGTGACCTCAACTTTCTTGCAAAAGGTCTGAGGAAAGCATCAGTATTATTTTGAGTGTTAAAAAAGGGATCTGTAATATATGCCTTGCACTGAGAAAGTCTAGGGCAGAAAGAGGAAGCGACCTGTGGCATTCCCAGCTTCTGTTAACCAGTTTAGAAACGGAAGCAAGTGCTGTGTTTTACTTTAATCATTGTGCTCGCAGTGTGTGCATCACGACCTCCTTTGGGGGTATGCAAGCTCAGTGGTAAAACCCAGTGCAGAGCATGCTGTGCACATGCAGAGTGTGAGCTTCATTAGAAGAGTTAAATCCTGGAGACACACTTCTCTATCCTTTCTAGGAATGGGGACAGGAAGAACAGAGGAAGATGCATCTCAACCAGCTACAAGCACACCTCAGCTGTGGAGCCTGGATATGCTGCTTTTGTGCCCCTTCCTCAAAGTGAAGGCCAATACAGGCATCAGTCTCTTCTTCCTGTACACCCTCCTACCTGACACCCAGGCTTGCAAAGCAAAGTGTGAGTCTAGCTTTAAAAGACTATTTGACATATGCAAACCTCAAAGCCAACTCCCCAGATGTACGCTAGACTTTGGCATCTCACTGCACATGACCTTGCTATAACGCAAGAAAAAGGAATATACATCAATTTCCCCATGATTTTTGTGGTTGAGAATCAGGCATGGATTTATTTAGCCAAGTGCCTACACCAAATGACATTAATTTCCATCTAATCTCATCAATTGAGAAATGACTGGTTTCCCTCTCTCAGCCACAGTTACTGTCAATTATCACACACTGATGAAGTGGGTGGTTTATTACAAGATTTAAACCGCAGCTGAATTTTATCTTTCATCTTTCTTTCTTTAATATTAAAGAATTAGAAAAATACGTCTCACTAATTTGGCGATTTGCTTTTCAGCTCATGATAAATTTACTGTAAAGTAATGAGCCTACGGTAATTGAAGAAAAAAAATCAGCATGAATCGAGCAGTCTTGGTTCTGCTTATGGGAACGAAAAGCTCGGACCATCACCACGCTCTCCTTCGCACAGCCTGCGAGTTGTTCGTCCATCACACAGCATCTCCCTCCCAAAGGAGTTTCTTTCCCAGAGTTTTCAGAAGAAAGGCAACTGTCTGAAAACAGCAAAGTTATTGTTTTGCCAATAAGGGCACATCTAACACTGAGCAATGGCTGTAATTCTCATCGCCCTATCCTCGCTCTGCTGATCCGGTTGGTATTCAGTTGATACTCCAACCAGATGGGTCGCATCCGTGTTGTGGATGCTCTCGTTCTGCCCCTTAAAAACAGGAACATCTCAGAACAGTGCAAACAGGGTAATGAAATCAAAGTACCTCCTCCTCCTCTTGAGACTCGGTCAGAGGGCCGTTCCGCGTCTCCTGGAAAAGGATTTTCTTCATTTTCCGGTACTGAAGGTTATCCAGTTCTCGTACTGCATCTTTTGTCCTTTGTATGAGGTCTATGAGTACTCTTGGTGGTCGATCTCGGCGAACAAAATCGTGCTAAATTCAAAGAAACAAAACACGTGGTCTCAGACATGGCACCGGGGTGCTCCATCTGAAAACAGACACTACTTTTGGTCACCTGGAACAACAGTTCGCACTCAGTAATTAGTAATAGCTATTACAAAAGGCTCCAAACACACTCGGCACTGATTACACTATAGCACACAGCCCAAGGGATCACGCTACCCCTTATGAGGTTCGAAGCATAGGCTGCAAAATGCTTTGTTCCAAAGTCAGAGTAACTGCTTCAGCACAGAACATGATCGAATACAGAGTACAAAGAAATGAGGCAAAAATCACTTTGCTACTGGAAACTCGTGCACATACACATCGGTGGCAGGAGATGTGGGGTGGTGGATGGAGACCCTTTGGACTCAATTTCTGGACCAGGGTCAGGTTTTTTTGGGCTCTCAGGTGACAGAGCTGTTTCTTTCCCTCCTGAACCCCCTCACTTTAAGATGAAGGCAGCGCCACTTCGAACCTTGCAAAGGCACAGGGCTTCAGAATGAACAAAATGAATAAGGGACCAAGGGGAAGCAATCCTGATTACAGAAGATTACCTGCCTAAGCTACATGCAAAGAGTTACCCTGAAGCTGACCTGCTCCAATTCAAATCAAACCCTGTGCTCGCCTTCCTGGTTTATTTATTCTCAAAGCATCTGAAGGCAGAGTTTAAAAGGAAAAAAACAATCAAGTTCTTGCCAACTCCTGCTAAGGATGTACAAGAAGCACAGGTTTTAAGTGCACACTTAATACACTGTTTAATGGAATTTAAGCACGTGATTAAAGGCTCTTCTCTGACTTATCAGCCGTGTTCTCCTGCACTGTACAGCTGGCAATGGGGTACGGAAGCCTGGCAGCTTTCAGATCCAACCTCTGAGTGAGGCACACAGCCTGAGCATACGCTTGCCAACGTTCTACGTGGGATCACTGTCATCGGTTATGCTGCTTAATACATACCATAGGAGATAGCTCTGAAGCACTGACATCACTTCCAGGAATATGAACAAGCGGGGAATAGGAAAGAAGTTTTCTACCCTGCACAGCACATGTCGCAGTGGGTTTCTGCTAGTGAGCTCAGCAGCTGGCTCCCACTCACCAAGCAGTGCCCAGCAGGACCACACATTGCCGCCCAGCCCCAGCTCCTGGGCCATAGCTGCCCGACTCCATGAGGTGCATATCCCTGCCCACAGCCGCTGTCATCCCTCAGACTGGAGGACCAGTATGCCCAACTGGAGCTCAGCAACAGGCATGCAAAACCCCGGCCCTCCTTAAGGCAGAAGTCTTGAATACAAAGAAGTTGAAAGGATGTGAAGATCTTCTTTTAATGAGTTGTAAATAAGCAAAGTAAGAATCATGCCACAGGCTTATTTCTTGTTTTTAATTGAATTCAAACTAGAGTGCATCTGAGTTTTGTTAATGGAGAAAGCTAGTCCCTTCAGTATCAATTCCTTCTAACTAAAAATTCCACGCACTGTTTCAAACAGAAGAAAACGATTCATTTCTGCTCCTCTGTGCAGATCCACACCATTTATTTCTCTGTAAGAAGTGACAATCTGCAGCTTATTTATGATTAGAAAGAAGCAACCACTTGTATCTCACTGCAGGTAAATGCTAGACAGCAGTAATGCGCGTGGAACAACAATCCCAAACTTCAGGTCTTTCTATCTATCCCGAGTACTTGTTTAGGCATGCTCTTTAACACTGCAAATACTCCCTCTTCCCTGGATGGGAAGCTATGTGCTCCATAATTAAGCTAGTCAAATATTAAGAATGGGGCCCCACAGAAACTCTGTGGCAGATGCAGAGGAACAAAACCAACCTCGCATCACACAACCCTAAGTGCTCAGTTGCATGCAAGCGGTCTGAATTACATGGATAAGATGCAGTCACTGCTTGGCTAGGTACTGCACAACGAGGTAAGAAACGACGGCTGAAAGGATGTAATTTGGACACCTTCAAACTGTAAGGAAAAAAAACCCCAATGGACTCCAGAAGAGGAAGCGGTTAATGCAAAGGCAAGCAGCGCATTGGCTGGAAGGGCAGCCAACTGAACCAAGGCTCCTGGGCACATCACGCATGCTGAGAAGAACACAAGTGTTTAAAACAGGTTCGTTAATTGCTTTTAATTTGAATTTAATTTTTAATGGTTTTCCTCTTCTTCGTTTCTTTTTTCATCCAGGGTGATAAACAGAATACGCTCTCGAGCACCTCTGACCATTCAGATCCCTGTAAGAAAACGTGGCCGCAAACATTTTCCTCTGTTCCTGTTTGCCCCATGCAAGCAGAAATCCCTCTGCAAGAAACAAGGTGTTGAACGTATCATCTGATAGGCTTCAGGGAGGAGATGCTTCCTGCGGGAGGGAACATCCGGGGGACTGCTCTGAAAGTCCAAAACCAAAGGAAAAGATGGAATATACATAATTGAAGAATGACATCTCAGCTCCAATTGTTTGTACAGACTCCGGCGTACGGTGCTCATGAAATCATATCCTTCAATGAACTTGCGCTATTCCTAGAGAGCAGAAAGACTGCCAATCCACATGAATGAATCACTCTGCAACCCACAACATAAACCCATTAGCTGGGCAAAGGATTGTCGGGGTGCTGCAAGCAGAACCGGAGAACAAAACGCTGGGTGAGTGGCACGGCACGAACAGATCAAAGGGAAACACACTGGGTGCTGAAGAGAGTGAAAACAAGCTCGTTTGTCAGCATGTACCTGGAAAGTGAAGGCGTGAGGGTTAAATATCCTATATGGTTCAGGCTTAAGGCAAAGACAGAAGCGAGTGCAAAGCCAGCTATTCAGCAACGACTGCGTGATTTCGATTTCTCACTTCAAGAACCAAGAGATTCAGAAATATCCATGAGAACGCATTTTACTGAGCCGAAAAAGCAACAAGAGAAGCCATAAAACAAAGGCTGAATGGTAGCCTGAGAACAAAAATCAGCATGAAAAGGCTGTCAGGTAGACACAGAGCAGCAATCTAACCTACTGTGGAAATTAAGCAAAACACCCTACAGAGCTAACAATTCCTCTGCTCAAATATTTAAGGAAAAACTGAGTCCTGTTTACCTGGTGTGGAACAGCAGCATGCCATGCAGTTCTCACCAGCAGCAATGCACGGCAACCAGAGGAATAGCAGGGCCACTCATCAACGTTAAAGAAAGGAAATACTTACAAGAAAAAGAAGCAGCTTGATGGAGAAGGGGCTGGACAGGACTACACGCATCCCTACCTTCGAAAGGAAGGCTGCTCTTAAATATTCCAAAGACAAAGCCCTGGGAATGATAAATGGTTTTGGGAAAAGTGAAAGCTGATGGCTTCAGAAACAGCGACGGGCGCGTGGTTCCCTGCCAGAACTACAATGAGCTCAGGGCACATCAGTCCCAGCACAGCACCTACTCCACGTGCTCACAGCAATGACAAACCTGCACAAGGCACTTCCCAAAACAGAAGTTCTAATTGTTTGGGTTCAGCATGGAAACTACGGAAGGGATGTAAGTGACTTTTGGCTGTTCACAAGAGCAGGGAAGTTAACTTAGGTCTAACCTGGGAGTGCTGTTTTTACCCCCGCTTTTAAGCATGATGCTTGGATGGAGACAAGAACATTGCAGGATGTTAATCGATGGAGAGCAACTGCTCCAGGTCCATCTGGGACAAAGAAACGACTGGAAAATGGAAATCAGAATACACTGCACGACCAGAGAAGTTGAAAAACGTAATGGTTGGAAATACACCGTGGAAAAAGATGCAGAGTGTGTTTGTTAAGTAATAATACGAGGAGAGATGGACAGGTGGCACCAACCAGTAAAGGTGCTGAGATCTCTGAACAAGGAAGCAGCCAAAACCCAAAGCAGCCCAGACCCCACTGGTGCAGCACAGCAGAGCTCTGTAACCACACCTGCAGCAGTGTGCCATCATCCATATGCTAGTGCCAGAAATGCCTGTCCCGTCAGGACAAAAACAACCCCCAAATAAGATCAGAAAAGCCCAAAGGAATGATTTATACGACCAGAGCAAAAAGGAAGAGCTGAACTGCCATCGGGCAGAAAAGCTGCAAGCAGATTGGAAAGGTATGGGCAGATAAAGAATTAATCATGCTGAAGTTATCATTACCAGAGGAAAAAAGGTTGAGGTAACCTTCCTGCATCACAATGGTGCCAGTTCAGGGCGCCCCACACATCAGTCGTGCTCTGGCCATCCCACCTCTTCAACACTCACATTTCACTAAATAATCAGCCACTATCTGCAAAACTTAATTAAGGGCTTAATCCTCCGATCACATGGGAGATAGTTCTCAAAGTATTTCCAAGATGTGCTGCTGCCCATGCAGCCCACAGAGACTGCTGAAGTCTGGGCTTCGAGTGGCAATTAAAATGGCTTTTCAGGTTTTCTTGTTGCCTTCACAGAGAGAGCCCATAGCAAACCGCAAGCCTGAAACCTCCACTGAAATTGCACCTCGCTTAGTAGCAAACGTTGCCGCCCACTGCACAACAGAAAAATAGCACTTTCCTTAGTGAGATGTTTGATTTTAGGAAGGTGAATGCAGAGAAAAGGGAAACGATCCCCCAACCTTTAGGGACGAGCAGAAACCCAGCCTCGTACCAGCACCAAGTCCAAGGCTCCTGCAAATCTTTCACTTCACAGAGATTAAACGCATCTGGTCCAATCAACGTGCAAAATGCAGTCTTATTCCAGCAGGTATAAAGAGAATTCCAGATTCAACCCGTGGCAAGCAGGACTGCAGTGGCCGGTAAGCACACGTATCCTTCAGCATTTCAAAGGTACTTCAAACGAAACCCCAAAACACTACTAATACAGACAAGAGCAAAAGCGACAGTGTTTTGGAAAGGGTAAATATTTGTGCACCATCACTTTGGGGTTAAACAAACCATTTGTTTTCCCAAATTTCTGAAAGAGATCTCAAAATTTACCCGTAATAGATCTGTGGACGATGGCCTTTCCTGAGGTATTTTCTGTAAGCAGTAATCAACGAATCCCCTAAAGGAGTCTGACCTGTAAATGAACACAGAGAAGTTCTAAATGAGAAATAAGCTTCAGATCTGAAATAGACACATCCTGACCGGTTTGTTCTCGAGCTCGAGGGCACAAACACTCACTGGACTTCTCCAAAAGCTAAGCCGATCCCACCAGTTCCTTCAGCAATCAAACACCGTGGATACGAACATAGACAAACAATTAACCCCAACCACAAAATGAAAACCAAACAAGAGCTCTGTGCACCAGCCCGTGTTCTCAGCGTTCCTTCAACCACTTAAAATTAGATGACACTGAAATGTGCAGCAACTCTAGAAACGCACTCGTTAAGCTTGCTGATGGAATGACCCTGCTTCGTGGATGCTCCCCATCACTTGCAACACTGACTCAGGAAAGCATCTTGGTGCATGCTTATCTCAGCAAAACTTTGGGCTGTGTGTGCTTGTATTACAACCTGCAAGAAGAAAACCAACCTTCTAGGTGCCCACTGAACTCTGAAGCAGCAGAAAAGGCACCTTGCTTGCTCCTTGTGCTCTCAAAGGCACAGAGAGCAAACAGGTGACTATAAACAGTCTGCAATCAAGAATACAGATTCTTGTACTGTATTCACAAGCTGTTCCTACTCTGCATTGCAAATTCTGCACGGATGGATCTGGGTATAGATGTGGAGATATGAGACCAATTCTGTTGGATCTTGAAAAATGGACAAAAGAGAGATGATGAGATAAGGAAACTGATGCGGAGCGGTTTTGATCAGCAATGAAATAATTACGCTACTGAAATGCCTAACAGCAAGGGGGGATTTCACACCTCTCCAGGAGCTATTGTTTCCAGCCATCTGCAGAGCCTGCCAAGCATCCTTCCATGGCTACATTCCACTCCTGAGTACAGGACGTGGAGTAATGCCTTTACTCTCAGACCATTAACAAAACACTGTCGTATTAAAGCTTAGATTCTGGAACACGAGCCCATAGCATGGGGAGCAGTTACTGGCCACAGAGCTCTGCGGACTTTTGAAATTACTCACCAAAAAAAATATATTTAATTACCTCTGCAGCATCTCCCCTTCCTCCCTCCACATCTCTGCTGCACCATCACGCTAACAATTCTTCTGTCAGAGCTCTTTTGCAGCTGGAAACGTTGCTAATGCTGAGCTAAGGCTGGCTTAATGCATCCAAGAATATTTTAATTCCTGCAGCATCTACAGCCCCATAATTATCACCTCCACACGTTTAGATTGTAGCACAGCCAAAGTGACAGAAGGTCAAAACTGAGCCTGCCTACGCAGGAGCATTACTCAGGAACACAGTCAAACCACTCCACTGCAACAAACGCTTTTCTTGTCAGACTTCAGCCATGCACAGAGTGTCACAGAGCATTTTCAGGGAAACAAGGCAAAAAAACCCACACCTGGTAATTGCCCTCTTACCATTCATTTGACTGTAACGTAGGGGAATCGTTCTGGGCTATGTGATATAAGGCACTCATTGCATTCATGTTGAAAAGTGGAGGCTTCCTTTCAGCTAGAAAGAGAAGAGAAAGGTGTGATAAGGCAGTCTGGAAAGAAAAGGAGAAAGATATGGAAGCATGAGCAGAGTACTACTGCTAAATCAATAGCTCATTACTGCTGTCATCACATCTAGGCCAATTATTTTAATCTTCTAGGTTAGCCCAGGACAACCACTCGAGGAAAGCTGTTATTCACTTGTAGATGGGATAATGAAATCCAAAGAATGGGAGGCAAATCACAAGGTAAAGTTTCCAGTACATTTTACGTTAACTGCAATATTCCACACCTGATCTGCTATGGTAAAATCAGCAGGAGCTGCCCAAAACGGGGCTCAGACATGCAGCACACCACCTATACTGCAGGAAAGGAGTGGCTGCCCGTTTCCTTCATCAGTGGCTGTCCCCTGTGGAAGCCAATCTGCCAAATTCACTCCTCACCCAAGTTCTTCCCAGCCCTCGTGCACCCAAGAGGACACAGCCCAACAGCTCCCTAACAACACAGCAGACTTCACCCCGAAAATGGGAAGAGCCAGTCTGCCCTGCCATGTGAGTTGTGCCAGTTACCCAGCGATGCCAGGACTTTTAAAGTTCATCTCAGGTCAGATGGGAGCAATCACTTGTCCCTGACATGCAGCATGCATGCAAACCACTGCATTTTCTTGTCTTTAAGCACTGCTTTTAGTTATGCTTAAAGACATCAGCGCTCACAGAAAGCCAAGTGGTGCCCACTGAGAGATCTCTGCCCCTTCAGACCGACCCCATGCTCAGACATGGAATCATGCAAAGCTCTCAGTTTAACAATTCTCGGCTGAAAAGCTGCACACAAATTCTATTACTAAGACTGAATGCCTGCAATAGGGAGCACAGTATCTGAGATCTCCTCCTTGAGAGGCATTGCCTGCCTAAATTCCACTCAAAAATAGCAGTGGGCACACAGCCTTCTGTTCTACAACCTCTGATTTTTGCATTCTTTGTACCAAAACACAGATTGTGTCAGCAAAGCATCAGTGCTGGCACAGGAGATACAGCACTGGAAGCAACAAGTCATCTAGATCATTACTGCCTCCACATCGGGGCCAACACTTCTTCCTACTCTGCACATCTCCCTCTTTGCTATCCCACCTATACCTCAGCTACGAAAGAGCTATAAATGACACTTCCACTGAACTGCCTACTCAGTAAGCTTCTGAAGGACTGATGTTAAAGCAAGCACAACCCTTATCAAGGCTACTTGAAAATTATCTACTCGGCACACGCGATGTCAATGTTCAAACTTAAAGTGCACGAATCTGCTCTGTATACCTGCTATCCCATCTACCTCTCCTTCGGGCAGTACCCACATGCATCTTCTACCCCTTGCAGTGCAAACCCTTTTCTTCCCACGCACAGAACCTGTCCACATCGATTCATGTCATGAACTTTCAGGTGAGACTGAAAATGTATCTATTTATTTTTTCCAGACTGGGGAAATAATAAGAATTGAAAGTTAAATGCAGGCCTCACCTAACACAAACTTCTTAGGACACTGATTCCTTTGGCATAACAGTTGCTCCAACCTTCCCAAAACCCAGTTGGTAAAAAAAAAACAGACTGTAAGCCATAGTTCCCTCTTCTCTGGGAGCAAGAATAAAAATAGCAGCACTTTGTTCCATAGCAGAACAGCAGGGGACAAATCATATAAAGTAGGAAGAGACGTTTCTTAGACCTCAGCAGAAATACTGCAAGTTTGCTTCTCTCTCATTCCAACTCGTGAAGTATTTCTGCACCTGTGCTCGTGTTTGGCCACATACCTCTCGTGAGGTGCACTAAGCCCTCCTGTACAAATGACTGCATTGTGGTCATTACGTATCTCCCCACATCAGCATTTAAAACCAGTCTATAAATTTAAGTATTTAGAATTCCTGTCTATAAACTGTCTTAAGATGCAGCAATTTGAACACAGAACATTACTTCCACTGTTCTTAGCAATGACTTGAGTTCACGAGTCTGGTATTACTCACGAACACAGCTGCTATTTTCAGCTTGAAGCTCTTCCTAATACACAGAGTGAGCACAGGGAAATGAGCTGTGATCTGTGCTTGGCAAACACCCACAGTCCCTAAGACTGACCATGTCTTTGAGGATATGCTCAGGACACGCTTGTGCCAGATTCAAGCATCAATCTGAACAATTACATGGGCACAGGAAGAGTTCAGTTCTACAAAGACTCCTTGGAATAAAATATTTGTCATATATGGAGCCCAGTCTCCATAGGCACAAAAATCCTGGTTGTGACTGAATGAAGCCTGGCATAAGTACCCTTACAGTAAGCATTGGTTTGGAAACAAGAGAGTTCAGCAGAGCCTGGAAAGGGGCTCAATATTCACAAAACTGCCCTGTAAAATGTAGTCTCTATCTTCCTTGAATTTCTTATCCAAACAAGTCAAAATACATTATCTGGTACCTTTGGTGCACGCTGTTCTACAAGTGAACAATGCACTGTCCAGAACAAAATGTTATCTAAAACAAAATACAAGACTACAGCTCTAATGACTGCGGTGATTATTCATTTCGGTGGCAAAGCATTTACTCACCTAACTCAATGCACGTGATCCCAAGAGACCAGACATCCACCTTTCCATCATACTGTCCTTCGTCCATAGCAAGGATCACCTCTGGTGCCATCCTGCCAACCACAGAGCAAGACACACAGGTCAGAAGATACAAACACTGACTCCCAGCACACAGCCTGAAATGAGATGGCTTCATCACCTTCAGCAGCACAGCAGAACAGAACTTGAAGAGCCAGCAGGGAGCTGAGTAAAAGCACACTGAAACAAACCAGTGCTTGCCTGCATGAGCAACTCATCCAAGAGACAGTTTAAGTAAAGAAAACAAATGAGAGGCCAAGCTGATCATCTCACTACTAGCGCAACATCCTGGCACATGGGGAAGCAACCTCAAAGGCTTTGTACCTGCAGGCAGACTGCAGGGGCTCAGAGAGTCCTAAAGCCATCACTTGTACCCTCACCACAGATGACAGGTTTTCCATTGGCACACCAGGAGAATTTTCCAGCAGGCAGATTCTGCCTGTGAGTGCAGCTATGGAAGGAACAGGGATATCAGAGGTAAAGGGTAAAGAGATGAGTAGAGGGGAAACAAGCAGCAGGCCCAGCCTGCAGGAATTCAACCTCATAGGTTTTGTTCTTCAAAGATGATGCTTCTTGCCAAACAGACTTGTTCAGAGGTTGGGTGATACACAACCTCCCTTCAAGGCCTGGGGTGTCTGCCACAAAATAAGCGCAGTGTAAAGCTATGTTGGTTCCCTATGTTAGTCAGGAACGTAAAGCAACTCAAGTGACCCTTAAGCAAGTCTCTTCAAACACAGAATCCATACAGCTGTGTGACTTCCAGTCTGCACGCATGGATTAACAGGACTCCCTTTTACTCTGTGGCTGCCTTAGTTCCATTACCTATGGGGCAAACGTTAACTGTTTTTAAGCCAAAAGGTATTACTACAGCCAGAACATGAACTGGTGCCATTTCAAAGTGCTGCGCAATCAGTGTGTACTCACGGGTACCGAGAAAGAATGCATTTCCTGGACATGGGAATTGTAAACAGAAAACACTGTTTGATTAATACAGTTTTTGTGCCAGAGAGTAATCCCATATTATGAAGTGCTGGAAACATAAGAGAGCAGACTTACATAAGAGTGAAGTACCCCAGGCTTTACTCACCAGTAAGGCGTTCCTACGAAGGAATTGGCAGGGGAGACTATAGATGCAGACCCAAAATCAGCTAGCTTTACTTGACCTGGTTCTGTTAGAAGAATATTTCCAGCTTTAATGTCCCTTAAAGAAAGCAAAAAGAAACAATGAGTACACCTCTGGTTATAGCAGAACGACTTTCAGCATTCACAAACACAGAGAAGGTCACTAAGCTGTTCTCAATTAAACAGTCATTAACAAAAATCCCTTAAAATATCTACCAGTCTGCTCTTACAGAAAGCTGGAGAGATCACATAGCTGACTTTACTTGGAATGGAAACCTGACTGCATGTAATACGGGATGGGATGAATGATGAGGACATGGGCCATGGTTGCAAAGTTATACCTGAAATACTTATTCTTGCACCCATGAGCTATTAAAAAAGGAGAACAATCAGGAAACAGTGAAGTTCCTTTACACCCTGGTACAGAACTTCAATAAGAAAGTTGTACACTAGGTATGCCAGAGCAGCCTTTCCATGCAGCACCTCAGATCTTTGCTTTTGCAAAACCAGACCCTCAGTATAAACAGAATACATCCAAGGATTCCTCAGCCAGGCCGCATGTACCAGACAGCCTGGAATGCCTCTCTGCTGTCCTAGCAAACTTCTTAGGCAAACAGGAGGGGCAGCAAAGCTACCTTGTATTTGCTGCAGAGCAAGAGCATATGCTGAATTATTCTGCAACAGTCGAAGCACAGCAACTTGTGCATCAAACACAGTATCCCTGCAGGCCCAGAGGAACAGGCAGCTGTAAGACTAAGTTTTGCAATCATGCACTGGTGCATCAATGCACAGTCGTGCAAACAGGCACTGGCGAGATGCCTTTGTCTGCAAAGGGCAGCACACAGGGCAGCAATGCTGTGGGACCACAAGCTACAGGTAAGCATTGCCTTACAGTGCTTCAGCAAACACAGCTGGGCTCCGCTCCCAGGGCAGCTCTGCTTCCAAACCAACGTGACCACATTTTTGGCACGCGTGCTACTCAGACAAGTCCTGACACATCTTCACATTTCGGGTCTATGCATCGCTTCTGCAGCAGAAGCATGAAAAATTGTCTTGTATTTTCAAGAACGGACCGAAGAAGTACTTAAGAGACAAGGCAGGGACTTGCCTTTTCCTGCATCTCCACCAGGTGTCCCTCCAGACCAGGTCACGTTTTGCCTTGCTGGCTGTGGGGCAGGGAAACCAAGGCACCAACTAACAGCGTTGGTCCCAGTTCACCCATCACCTGCTCTCTTGCCCCAGTGCTCCGACACACCACAGCAGGGAGTTGCTCGAGGCACAGACCCCTGCAGCCGGGGCACATCAGCGCAGCACTCCTCTCACTACACTGCCACTTCCCAGCTTCGTTATCTTTCACCTCTCCTGTTTCAGATACAGCATTATCAGAATCCTCTTTTCCGGGAGAGAACCAGAACGGCCTTTGGAAGAAAGCCAGTCAGAAAGGAAAGATCTGTGTGATACTGACTCTAACCTTCCTCGCTGTCACCCTGCAACTGCGAAACAACTTCTTCTGGTTTGAAAGAGAAACAGCCATCTCGGCTCTTGCTAGGCAATAGGCATGTTAATGGACAGTTCAGACAGAGCTGGGGTTCAGTATGTGAGGCTGCTGACTTTACAGCACACTCATTATGCCATCTTAAGAAGTCCTAATGACTACCATGAAAAGATAATTCTCACAGTGCCCATACAGGCACTCATTTACTACAAAGAAGAATTTAATACATTTGGAGCCTATGTCAAGACCTTCAGAACAGGCATTCTTATGCACAAGTAAGTGCATATATGCACAGGGTTAATCAGGAATTGTTTTACTTTAATTTCGTGAACTGGCATTCACATTTTGCTTAATATTTTCCCCAAGCCTGATTTAATAACCTCATGTACGTGACAAATAATTACTCTAAATTTCTCATTGTCTCAGCCTCACATGTGTAAATCTCCTGCCTGAAGCTTGCCAGCAGACTGCAGAGAGGCTTTTAACCCCATAAAATGGTCGCGAGCTGCTTCATCCTGCTGGCTCCTCGCTCACATCACGCTAATGCAGTTCTCATCACTTCCACAGCAACTCCCTGCTACAAAGTACCAGCACTACTCACACTAAAACAAAAACACTGTATGAGATCACGCAACAGTGTTGACAGATGGGTGTAGAAAACTCAAAACTCCTGGAAAATAATACAAGATAGATCTAGGAGCTGCCATCAATGATCAGTTATGAATCCTCCTGTGCGTGCTTTTATTTCTCCTAAGGCAGTTTTAGCCTTGACTTATGCTTTCATCACCTGATTTCTGGAAGCATAAAGTTTTACTTACTCACATGTAAAGAGTTATTAAAATGTCTAGCCTTAAAAGTAGTCTAGCTCGACCACGCCACTTTAGTTGGTGGATTTAGGGTGTGTATTTTCCTGTTTGTGCTTACCGTCAACACTGAGGTGTACCCTTTGTTATCAAGGTCTGCAGAGAAAATTGCTGATACAGAAGAGAATTAGCACTGGACTATAACCACATGGAATTACGTCAGAAGGAATGTATTCCTCACCATCCAACAGCTTTTATTTATAAGTCTACCCTGGCACTGGGTGTACTGGCGAGCCCATTGGAGGAAACTCTGGCAGGGGAACCTTTACCAAAGTTGCTTAGACAGAGCAAAGTGATTTTCAGATCCAGCAGCAGCCTTACCTGTGTATCTTACAGTGAGAGTGCAGGTAGGCCAGCCCCTGCAAGGCACCATGGGTGATGGCAGCAATCTCCACTTCCTGAAGTGGTTTCTTGTGAACTAAAGAAAAAATTCAAGAGAAAATGTAAGAATGTGCAGCACAATCTTTTCCTGGGACTGTTTCTAAAGAGGAACTCGTTCTATTTTGCAAGCTATGAGGTGAGCATCACCTTCGTCACACTTATCTCCTGTAGCAGCTTTGAGTCTGCATACAGCCTTGGTGTGTATTTCACACGTGTAACCACACTTTGCTTCACTGTTCTGCTAAGGGGAACAGTTACTGCTAGTACCAGGTGATGTGTCTGAACACAGCTCGTCCAATGCACTCGAAGTACAACTCCCGTCCTTAGCAAAGAAAACTTCCCTTTCCAACCCCATCCTCCTCAGCAAAAACACACAGAATTGAGGAATACTAACTATAGAAATGCCCCAAAGCATCTTCCATCGATCCCTAAATCTGACCAGCATGTGCCTTTGACTGACTGCATCTTAGATACAAAACAGAAGGCTTGCAAAGAGCAACAGTTTTAACAAGCTACAGCTTAGACTCCCATCCCTCTGCAGGCGCTGTGGCCTTAGCTTTGAGGCCATACCCACAGCTGTAGTTATTCCTACAAAGGTGGGGCTTTTATTATGGATATTCAGGTAACAGGCAGTCTGCCTCACTCATTGAGAAGGTGCAAATTACAGCAATCCAGCTATAAACTTTGATATCTCCATTTTACCACTTGTGAATGTGCACACCAACTGTACGTAGCACTGGCCTTCTGGGAAAAATCTCAGCTCCCCCATAGTATTGCAAACACAGGCATTCTACATACAGAATCGAGTAGTCCAGACAGACTGCCTCCACCATCTGTAAAACACCATTCCGTGCAAACACAGCCCCCCAATGTGCTCAGAGGGGGCACAAGAAGAAGGAAAACTAAAAGACTTCATGCAACTCACCTTCTAGCAGATCAGAAGCTGATCCTAAACAGTACTCCATAACCAACTGCAAGAAAAAAAAGCACACATTTAAGTAATAGGATGGATGCTCCTCCACAAACTGTTGCTATTTGGATGGCTGAGGAATTGCAGAAGCAAGTAAAAACTGGAGTAAGCAGTGAACAAACTAAAATGCTCCAAGCAAAATCCAGCAATGACAGACATCCTGCACTGCTGCAAAGAAGGTTTAGGCACTGGGAAGTTCATGAGGAGACACCACAGAGGATGTTCCATACTAATTTTTTTAACCTGCTTGAATACAGAGACGTGCTACAGAGAAACAGGGATCTCTTCTAGTATCCTAAATATCCATTACTTTTAAATTACCTGGAAGCTTCTTTAGATGAAAGAGGCAACAGGCAGCAATGCATGGACACTGCTGCATGCAAAGACACTGCGTGCACTGGATGCCTGGTTGCCATGCTCTAAGCATTCTGCACACCGAGCCCCCAAATGCCACCACACTCACCCATGCCGTATGCTCCTTCAGGTAACAGCCCTTATATTCTATGGTGTTTGGGTGCTTCAGCTGTTGTAGAAACTTGACTTCTTTGATGATATCCTGCCATTTCTAAAGCAAACAAAATAGACAGATATGGGTACATTTCCCCACTTAATCCCCTACGTGCTCTCATGTACTATGCACGGCAGAATGGGCTGAAAAGCAACCAGAAGGCAGTTTTATGATGCAAAGATGACAAGAGTTGTATTTGCAAAAGCACAATTGTACTGAAGCTGTTCGCAACCCTGTTACACTACGATTAACCTAAGATAGGTTAAGCTGGAGAACAAAAAAACAATCTTTTCCCCCTTATTTATTTGCAATTCATTTTACTCAAAGCATTGCGACTGTTAAGCACCATGGGCTGCTCACATGCCCCAAAGCAGACAGCAGCTACAGCACGTGCTGCAGGCAGGAGCAGTTGGCTGTTTGCTAACAACAGCAAATAAGAGGAGCAACTAACAAGCAATAATTGAAGCAAGGCTGATATTCCAAATACCATGTCTATGCAATTCTATACTATAAATGCAGAGCAGTGTTTCAGGTCAGCTCTACACTTCACTTGACACCTCTGTGAGTTGTGGTTATGGTTCCTGCAGCCCAGGTGTTATTAATGCACTTATTACACCCTATGCTTATTAACCACCCTACAAGCATTCAGTTTGCTTTCTTAAACTGAACTATTTGTCATAAAGATTTGCGTAAGTTCATTTTCCCTCTACAAATCTCCATGCTTCCTATGGAAGTGAGCAACAGCTGCAGCATTAGAAGGCTGCTCTGCTAATTCCACTGACCAGCTTTACAGTACAGCTGTATCAGAACTGGCCTCACCACCTTACCTCGTTCGTTTGCTTCCCGCTATAGGACATCTTCTTGACTGCCACCACCTCATTAGTGTGGGAATTTGTAGCCTGCAGGAGGAAGAAGGAATTAAGTGAAAATAAATATCATTTTTTTCCTCCTCGTGGAGTGAGCTGTGCCTTTAGCAAACACAGACCTTCTTCCCCTGTATCACACCCTGGCAAGCTCCTGCACTTCAGAGACACCTGCGTCACGATAAGATTTATGAGACAACTATTTTATCACTCATTTCTGGCATTTTTTAATCTCTGTGTAATCACTGTCCCTCCCTCAGCCCTTACTCCACTTGCTGCCTCTGTAGTGATACGCAGACCAAGGTCCACTACCACACATACTGCGAGCGTACAAAACACAGTTTGATTGGAACTGCTGTAAAAACAGCTTGAGGTGAACCTTTGGGAAAAAAACCATTTCCTAAAGAACCAAATGAAAAGGCACAACAAAAGCTGCCCCAAGCCAACCACGCAAACAGTGACACTGCCAAACGGGCACTTCAGCTTCCAGGTTCAAGAAGATGCTTCATCCTGGGACTTAATTAAAAACGAACAAACAAACAATCTCCCTCTCACTGCGAATCGTTTCCACTTTCCCTGGGTTTGGTGCAAAGGATAAAGTGGGAAAAGAAACCCAACAGCTGCTGAAAAAAAGAACAACCGTGGCGTTTGGGCAACGTCTCTGGGGCAGGAAAAGCTGAATTAAGTGACGTCCGTTACTTTGGACGTTTCACCATACGTGTAATACTACAAATCTAATCTTTCAAAGCACTACAGCATGCTTATGCCCTAAGGTACTTAAAAGCAGTAGCTAACCACCCATACATGTACGGGCTGCAGAACGATAGATCTCTGCCTCATTGAACATTCCTCCTTTCCCCTCAAACTCACTGCCAAAAAAGCAAAAGCACAACTCCCGAGCATCGCTCAGTTTGCTTCTCTGCTTAGCGGCTCCTCCAGTTCACTCCTCTTGGTCTAATCATCTCCAACGTTAAGGCAAAGGCTGTATCACCATTTCAACTGTATCACCTTTGGATAAAGTCTACGTGACTTAGACTCACTGCTCAAGGGGAAGAAAAGAGCATCTAGTTTTGGTTCCAAAAATCAGACAGAAAAGATCAACGAGTCTAAGGTCACTTTTGTCCAGGTTCATCCAACATTGGGCTTTTTTCCAAACCTCCGTTCTTCAAACAATCCATTTATGTACTCCTGTGCCATTGGAGCAAGGTGGCTTTGGGAATGTTCCAACAGCTGAAGACAACCCGTGCTGGGGAGCAGACCTCCTCGCAGATGTTGCTGCCATGGTTGTTATAAAGCAAATTATTTTGGTGTTCTTGGGCTGTTACCACACGGTAAAGTTTTCAGGAATGGCTTTATAGCAACAAAAGGAACGTGTCATTCACGTCACTTATGAAACTGGGTCACCTAACGTAGGCAATCTGCACACAGTTGTGCTCTTAGCTGTTGGTGGTTGAGCAGACAACAAATTATGGAGCCATGCTATTCATAGCAACGCAAACCTCATCCAAACAGCCACTGTGGAACCAATTTTAAAAGCAGGCCAGAAAAAACTCAGGACATCTACATTTTCAACAGAAACTGCCAGACCCAAACATCATGGATTTTAATACAAAAGCACACATCTTCAAACAAGTATGTCAGAGAGCTGACACGCAGCTCAGTGCTCGAACAGGCTGAAGGATTTGCTTTCAGCCTAAAGCAAACAAGATAACAACCAAAGCTGCTGTCTACGCTAGCATTGTGCTCATTTTGATTCTTGCCTGGAAAGCACTGCTATCGCAAGCTTTCCTCCAGGGCAAGTGATCCCACTCGTGGCGACATCTCATACAAGTTTTCACAGCCCCAGCAAGACTCCAGTTCTTCCTCCCATCTTCATTTGGATAACTTTCACCTCAAAGCCAAGCAAATCCTTGCCAACAGTAAGTGAGGCAGCAGTTACAAGAAGCGCCTCTGAACTGCAGGTCGTCTTTGTCATTGCCATCTCGTGCCAAGGCAGCACTGGGAAGGCTCAGGAAAACACTCACCAGAATTGGATGCCGGGCATCTGATTGTTTTAATTTGAAGGAAGAAACGTCAAAGGAAGATATGGGACACTGACAGATTCTGTGCTACAAATCAGCTAAATGTTTAGTATTTAAATATCACAGCCACCAGGTCCCAGTTGTACAATAAATATCACTCAGTCAAAAATCACACTTGTCTGCAGCTGTATGATACAGGCATGCAGACCAGAGCCTGAGAACTCATTTTAGAGAGAGCTCTGCTTGCCTGCCATGACACTGCCTTCACTTCTGCCTGTTAAGGACCAAACATTTTAAGCCTTAAAAGAATTAGTGAAATCCCAGTACACAACCACTCACAATACTGAGGACAAAAAGTGAGCGTCAGTTAAAAGCTCAGAATACAATCAAAGCTAAGTGTGGTAAACCCTCATTTCAGCTGCTCACGAGGATAAGCACTACACTCTCAAGTAATGCATTAATCAAAGACGTTTCACGATGCATACAGGGACTTCAAAGACAAACGGCATTGGGTGAACCATGAGAGCACAGCAGTGACTAAAGGGAGCTGACACACTTAGACTACTCTGCTCCAGCACACACTCCTCATCAAATGAGTCAGAGAAAGCTGGAAGCAAGTAACTTCTGGCTAAGAAGTCTCAAGAACCACTCATTGCCCTGAATCAGCACACGGAGGATCTCGAGAGCGTTCCACTCAAGTAGATGAGCTGATGCTGGTGATCTAAGCAAACTCCCAATATTCCTGTCTGCCACTAACTCCGGATCTCTTCAGGTGAGCATATGCTCTCATGTCAGCCACAGTTTCTTCCTAAAGGGTATAACTGCCCCATTAAGCTGCAGCCATGTTCTCTCAGTCGTGGATGGAGTTGTTGCTGTAAGGAGCATTTCTTTCTAGCAACAAAAGCAATGCCAAGTTAACCCACCACGCCTTGGCAATAACACAATCAAAATCACTTACCAGTCACCGCAGTTACAACTCCCAAGTCCTTTATTACCTTTATTTAACTATTTGCCATGTTCTGAATGGCAAAACGTGAACCTGAGACACAACACATTCGAGCATCACTCCTTTCTTTCTTTTTTTATTAGGCCTGACAGTAATATTGCTCTTGTCCCAGTTTTTTGGTAGGAAAAAGGCACCTTACCACCTTTTACAAATACAAACTCACAGAACTCAAGTAGGCTTGAAAAGTCTATGCCGAACGCTTCCTAGTCCAACATGCCCATGGTATTTAGTTCTGTCACAGAAGCAGCACTGAACTGCATAAAAGCCTCACAATATTCAGAAACATTATACGATGATCAGCCAGGGAGGAACCTGCCCCTTTTTGTGCATTTTAAGGCTTTTCCCCATTCTTTTAGATGATTTTGGAGGCCTTTTTCCTTCACAGGGTTTTCAACCTGTTCTTCTTTCCTGACCCCAAGCACATATGGACATCTTGCCATGCTGATGCAAGATCTTATTTCCCAGCCCGTCTCATTCCAAGATTAATGCCAAGTTTTCAGGAAGGAAAAAACTAAGAAGCTGCACAGCATTCCCTGTGTGGCAGGGAGAAGCTCGAGGATGAAGCAAAGGGCCTCCCTGGCCAAGATGATGGATGTCTGCCTGGGAGCTGCCAACAGCTGGATGGGGAAAAGACTCCCAAGAATTACTTACAGTCCACTCAGTGCTTCATGCAACAGGAAAGACAGCCTGAATTTCAACCAGTGTCCCAGAAACGCAAACGTATTGTGGGGAAGTAGTGATGTGTCTGCTTCTATTCACTCTGATAATACAGTAATATTGCTTCATACATTCCATCACGTCAGGCTTGGAGGATACAGCTGTTACTGGGTTACTGCAAGAAGCTGCAGCCGAGCTAAACTCTCTGAACACACAGCCAGTAAAGTATAGAGGAAGTGGAGGAAGAGAAGTGCTGGGGAACCACAGAAGTCCCCTACCTAACCATAGCAAGATTTCCCTTGTAAGCCAGCTTAGATTACATCTCTGCTACTCCTCATTCTCTTTCCCTGGAAGCACGAGAAGCTGAATGACAAATAAGGCAACTTCACTACGTCATTACTGCCACAAAGCACATCGTGCATCCTTCTCCTCACTTGTGAAATACAATAAGAGCTCCCTACTCCTATCTGAAAAGCATTTCCTCTCCTTACAGAGTGGATCGACACATCTTGTACATTTTACAACCTCACCCTCTTATCCATGCAGTACACTCAATGTTACACTTCCACCTACCTGTCACTTCACCCAATAACTACAAGCATCTGTCCCACTGCCTGTGATCCCCATAGCAGAAAACCCCTTTGGTTCCACCAGCACCTCCACTGTTATACAAAACTACAACCAGTGAACAGCGTGACAGCTTCCAGCCTTGCAGGAACGTATCTAAATACGTTAACATCTGATATTCAAAAGTTTCAGCTGTGGTGCATTTGATCTTCTGGAGTGGCAGGACATGTTACTCAGCAACTGTGATGTG
The DNA here is from genome assembly GCA_024606505.1 of Aquila spilogaster. NCBI lineage: Eukaryota > Metazoa > Chordata > Aves > Accipitriformes > Accipitridae > Aquila > Aquila spilogaster. Next base: position 49,463,898 of record JANHGO010000075.1, on the reverse strand, counting down.
TATTTGACCTAATTTTTGATACTGAATTGTATTTAATTTTTGCTGATAAGGGCTGGATTATAATTACTTCCAAGTCCACTACTTTGGATTTGGCTGTCTTTAATTCTTCTCACCTTCCAGATTAAATTCTTGTGACTATCAGTCAAAAAAATACCTGCTTCCCTCTTGAATTCCCACTCCTCATAAGACTTTCCCTTTGCTTTTGCCATTGAAAGCATTTGAAGATAGTATGGTACATGATAAACAGAAGGAAAAAGAGGATGACAAAGCAAGATGGCATTTCAAAGTTATGTCTAACTCCTAAATTGTCAGAACAGCAGAGAAATCACTCAAGAAGCCTGAAAGTAATTTGATGTTACTTCCATAGAATCTCTACTCAAACAGCAACCAAACCAATTCATTAACAGCAGTAGCTTTTAACTCTAAAAGCATTTCGAACCATTAATTCACCAGATATATTTATTTGCAATGATTTACAAGCATACGAGCACCAAGCAGCGTGTCTTGAAATTCCAGTTTGACCAATTTATTTCCAACTGCCTTGATTCAACTTCCAGCATCTGACAGCACCAGATACCATATATTCAACCTGTATGGTTGGATGTGTTATGTCTATAGTTAGCTGCTACTATAAATACAGCTGCAAAAGTAAAGAGCTCGGGAGTGCTCCGGAGACACTTATTTTCAAGATGTGTAATGATAAAGCTCATGCGCACAAAGCACTAAGAGCTGAAAGGATGTTCCCTTTCACCTTAGTACGGTTCCATCTTCCAAAAAGGAGTAAAGAATCATACTTACAAAGTAAACCGCTCCAAAACTTCCATGTCCGATTTCATGTAAACCCACAAATATTTCTTCAGGATCATCCTTGTAGAACAGGTCAGCTATTTCTGGGTCCTTTGGCACCCCTTTGCGCATGTTGAACAGGATTATGAACTAGCTCGCGCCTTCAGTTCCCAATCAGTGTCTTCCTTCATCGACAAAGTAGTTTGTAGACAGCATTCAGCACCTGGTGAAAAAGTTCATCTTCAGTCTCTTTCCTTTACACACGTTTCTGTTCTCGCTTCTATGACAGCAAAACAAGAGGAAGCACTTTCAGGAGCAACAGACTTCACTATGGTTCCCTTCAGCAAATTCTTTTTAATTATTAGCCCAATTTAGATAGAGAGATTAAAAGGCATTCGGAGTACAACAGCCCTATCTCATACAGGAAGCAAGTGCTACAGTTACACTGAAGTCCACTTGAAGACAAAAGTCCTGTTGCTACGCAAAGCATCCTGTGACACAAGTTTGTTATTCTCCATGCTGCTCTCCTGATGCGTCAGTTTTCAGACTACCACTATTGTTCCTCCTACTTTTCTCTGCTGGTTGTTTGCTTTGTTTCTGTACTCCCACTTGCCAGCTGGTGCTAAAAGAACAGTTAGCTTCTATTCCACAGAAACACTTCACAATCATGTGAGTGCGGGGTTTTGTTTTGCTTTAAATATATATTATTTTAAGTTTTTAGTGCTCTAAGACAGCCAGTACTATTGGGTTTTGTAACTCTTTGAGTGTCAAAACCTCCATAGCAGATCTGCTTGTGAAAACTCCTAGCCTCCATCCTGCAAGGCAGGTATTTACTCCTTCAACATCTTCTTTAGCACAAGCACGTCATGAGAAGCACGGAACTGGGCTGTGGTTAAATGAAGTTTTTCCAATATTAAACCTGCAAATTTTATTTAAGCAAAACACTGCAAAGTTTCACGTTTAGCATCAAAACATCCTGAAAAATCTGCACTGGTTCCTATCCTCTGGTGTACCAAGGAACGACGGATGCCTGTGCTCAGCTTTGGCCTTCTGGAGCCCAGCAGATTATCTGCAGCTGAGTCAATGGGAGCAGTTTCTAACAGCAGTCTGGAGCAAATCACAAAACCCTGCTTCTCCATATGTAGTTCAGTACCTGGCTTATTGATACCACATCTCCTCAGTGCATCAACAAAAATACTTATGAAAATAAACACCAAAGTGTTCTGCCCGCTTCACACCATCAATCTGTGATATTTGAAGAAAGAGCAGCTGAAATACAGCAAGCAGATTAAACTGAAATGTATGTAAAAGGCTCTGAAAGATTTCAAACTGCAAACACCACCCAGACAGAACAAGGATGAAAGCAGAGCATAATTTTGGTCTGAGGCTGAGACATTCCCCTTGGCTCAGGATGACAAGTAATGGAGCAACAAGCACAACCAACCGCGGCTCATTAGAGGTGCTCAGAGCACTCTGCTGAAGCATACCTGGGTAACTGTGGCACAAAGCATGCTCCGTGGCTCAGATTCCTTTCAGCAGCATTGTTGTGTGCTCCCGTCTCCCCAAATCCTGTGCACTCCCAATATTCTGCAAAGGAAAGCAAATAGCAGCATTTAAAATGAAATATTTAAATGCATGGAACACTACATCTAGAGAAGTCCATCAACTACGAAGGGATCATTTGAAAGTGCAGTAAAGGGGGATACCACCACTCAGAAACACAACCGTCCCTCTTTAGGTGAAGAGGCTCTATTCTTGTGTTCTATAACCATTTGGCATGTTTATATATCAAAGGGCAGGACACAGAAAATGACAATAAATGCCAAATTCTTTGGCTTTTATAAAGGCTCTCAAGCTTGTTTAGAGGTCTGTTCTCAGACCACGGCCTTCAAAAGGGACAAAGCTCATAAAGCTGAGGCTGGTGTTGAGCTCAGTGTGTTACACCTGACAACGCACAGAACCTTGAAGTCCTACACATCGATATGTCAAACACCGTTGGATTCCACCAGCAAAAGAATGAGCAAAGCCAAAAAAGCAAAAAAAGAGGGCAACCAGTCCGACCACACACCTCTCATCAGCCCCAGACCACTCATAGTGGAGAACACAACCGAGTGCAACACCGCCCAACCAACCATCCTCTGGGTCAGGTCAAACACAGAGAGCTTGAGAACACCTTGCCTTCAGATACCTACACAGCCTTATCGCAATACGTGAATACTGACCTGAATTAGTGATAAGAAACTAATGCATCTTCTCATTTATTAGGAGATGACATCTGTGCAGGAGACCTTCTGCTTGTTACGTCCCAATCCCACCATTCCTGCCTACTGTTCTCAATGACAGCACACTGCTACTGAGCTGTTTAAGTTATTCAAGGAGCTTCAGAAAAAAGATCTGTAACGTTTCAGCCAGTCAGTGATATTCTCCTTCGAATTCCTGATATCTACCAGGAATAAACTAATGACAGCAGGCAGATGAATGAAATGATTATTCATCCCCAGCTGACTGGCCTCACCCAGAGGTGCTATATTTACCACATACCAGCACACAGGGGCAAAGAATGCAGCATTTCAGGTCTGGCACTCTTCAGCCAAGTGAAAAATCCATGTGGCTTTAGAACAACAAAAAACAAACTGAGGAAGAAAAGCATTTACCCATCTCCAGTCAAAGGAACAGTGCCATAAACAAGATCAGTGCAGCTTTAAGAGCACTCAAGAGTAAATTGGGATTTAAAATGTCTTGACTTAATCACAGGATCAGTAAGGTTGGGAAAGACCTCTAAGATCACCAAGTCCAACCCCAACCCATCCCCACTATGCCCACACACCAACACCTAAAGCTAAGCTCTAGATCACAATGCCATTCTAACGGGGACAGATGTGCATGGTGAGGCTGTGTGATGTGAAGACCTTCTTAGCAGGACTGTGACTTTCCATTAACGACCACCAGCAAAGCCTGGGACAGAAAGTGCTTCAAGAGCAAAGTGTGTGCTGGGGATTGGCATGGCACCATAGCATGGCATGAACCATGGGTCAGAAAAGATACAAATCACTGGCTAGGTGGTAAGCTGGCAAAGCCACAAATCCTTCGTATTAAAACTCCTTCTAGACATGGCAAGATTAAAGGAAAGACAGTTTAAATAGTGCCTGGCTTAATTCTTCAGGCAGCTGAATGCCATCAGCAGAAATTATTCAAGCTCAAGGTTTCGTCCATTTAAGCACGTTGTTTTGGTTGCTGAGCTACCTATTTAATGCACCAAGAAACAATTTCTACTGTAAGCCTGATTCCTACTCCTCATCCTTCAAAACGCACATGGGAATCTGCCTTTGAGACTGCATGTTCCAAAGCCCTCAAATGAAAATAGCATTAGTCATATGGGCGATGACTTATGGATGTGACAGGTGACTCAAGATGCTCCGAGAGTGTGCGAACAGTGCCGGGGTCAGACGAGGCCGCCTGGCGATGCCTCAAACTGCCTCCCTCCAAACTGTGGCTCACAGTCACCAGCTGCTGGTGGAATGCTCAGCCCTTGGGGACACACCGCTCATGCTCTGCTTCTGGAATGCTGTATGGGGCTAGAAAGGCAGGAGGAATTAGATAGTAAAGGCAGCATTAGGAATGATACTAAGATACGTGAAGATCCTCTAAGAAAAGATTGTCTCAGGAAACATACTATGATTACTACGCTGATGGCAACTGGGTTAAATTCTTTATTGGGGAACAGGAGAAAAGTCAGGGAAGTACCTCCTGCATCACACAATGTGCCACTTGGACAATGCTTCTGTGATGTTCATGCACTCAGCTTCAGAACACTGATCTGCTTAAACCTCAGCCAACCACACCGATACTCCCAAGGGTCCGCTGATGTGGAAGTTGGGCCCCATTCATTAGCGCCCCAAACCTGAGCGCCTTCTTGAGCCCAATCAAATCAGCACAGAGCAAAGGGAAATAGCATCAAGATACTGGCGTTTGTAAGGATTTAAACAGCATCCAAGAACAACATATTTTTTTACTATCTGCTAAAACAGGGTAACTTGTAAACTTCTGGCACCCTTTCACACACACCAATACTGTGATCGCTCCAGATTTTTTATAGACATGATATGCTACAGGCAAGCTCGAGTGAAGCAGTGCTCTGAGCATCTCCAGTAGCTGGGCATTTCCATCGCAACGGCTTCCTGGGAGAAAACCAGTCTTCCTGTCCATTAGAACGGCCAGTGCAACACCCAAGGAAGAATATTTAATACTGAGTGCCTCCCTCAAGCTTCCTGGCAGGGCAAGAGGGAAGAGGCACACAGGCAGGTAGCAGGGAAAGGAAGAGCTGCAGCAACAAGAGGTTTACGAGTTGGGTTTTATTGCTGTTGTTTCCTATTACAAAGCTGTTCTAGAAAGCAAACTGATTTTTAAAGGCCTATAACCACTCCAGCTATGTCCTCACTGAACCAGCTCTTGTATCAGAACAGGCAAGCCCCACACAGAGCCTGCCCAGGACCCAGGCTCTGCTGACATCTGGGTTTGCTACAAGGGGAAACCATTGCATACCCAGCATGTCTAGCTGCCTCTGCATGGGGCAAGGCAAAAATCACCAGCCTTAATATCTCCTCCTTCATGGGAGATGCCCCAGTCAACCAGCATGAAGCAAGATGCTGAAGAAATGCACAGAGAGCTGCAAGGGCGAGAGCATTTGTCCTTACAGCAATGAGGCAAGTAGGCAAGGCGAGGCCCTCCAATGGCCCCGTGTCTCTCTGGACATCCCTGGTGGTCCCTGCAAACATGTGGGTGACCTCAGAGCCCCACAGACCTGTCTATGTCACCTTATGTCCTTGTGTCTCCTTGGACATCCCTGTGTTCCCATGCCTAATGGAACATCCCTGGAGCCTCTCAGATGTTCCAATGTCCTGGGACATCCAGTGCCCTCAGGACAGCCTCGTGTCTCCTTGAATGTCCCCAGGGCCTCTCTGATGTCCCTCCTCAGCATGGCACTGTGGGATGTGGTTCACTGACTATGGTAGTGATGGGTGGACAGTTGGACTTAATGATCTTAAAGGTCTTTTCCAACCTTAATGATTCTATGATTGTCCCATGACCACTTTAGCAATTCAGCCTGGAGCAGTTTGCTGTGCTGCTCCCTCCCTATCCCTCAAATCCATCCTCAGGAGTGCAGCCCAACCAAAGCAAAACCCACCCCCAAAGCACTACTGGAACACACTCCTTTTTTTCAGTGGTGTCCTCAAGCACTGGCAGCCCGGGAAGGAGGGTGGAACAGCAGCAGGAGGAGCAGCACTCACACACATACGCACCAAAAATACATATTTTTTGAAGAACAAGCCATTTCTTCCTTTAATTGCTATTTATGGCTAGCACGGCCGTGCCCAGACACCTCACCCAACGCTTCTGCAATGCGCTAAACCTATTTGCTTCACTAACTCCTTTATGCACAGACTGCAGCGGATGGAGAGTCCTTGATGCTGTGGAAGCAGGTGCCTGGGTTTGCCCACAGCAGTGGGGATCTGCTGCAGACGCTTCCAGCAGAGCTATGGTCACGCACACAGACCAAAGGGGATGGACTAATGGAGGCTTCCAGGTTTTAAGTTGATGGCAAAATTCCACTTGAAGCCTTCCAATCATGCAGCTTCTCAAAAGAGCTCCTAAAGGAAGGAAGAGCAGCATCAAGGCTTCTTTACGGCTCAGGAAAGTGAAACAACTTCTCACCTACCCAGATCCTGACGCATTAGCTATGATAAGGAGCCCCAGCTGTCGTCATGCTATAAAAGGAAAAGGTTTTCTGATTCCGTTTAGAGGAGGTGATTCAGTCACACTGCATGCGCTGGCAGAGCCGTACCACCTTCACATCAGTGAAGTCCTGAGTTATTTCAAGTGCAGCCTAATAATTCTGAGAAAAAAAAAACACCTCTTGAAAGCTGCATTTTAAGCTTTTCAATGCCATTTCTTTGATTGCTAAGAATACTTCACTTTTACAGCTGCTGTTATGCAAACGAAAGCAACACATGTTCATTCTAGTGTATTAGTATTTAGCTTATTTAATGTGTAAAGCACTACGACACGGATCTGGTATGCAAGTTGGTTATTTAAAGTTTTCTCACAGTGTACACAAAAAGCAGCTGTACTACAGCCTTTGTTTGCTTAAATTAATCACCGATTCCATGCTTGTCAGAGAAGGTTTTGCTCCGGAGAGAAGCGGCCAACCCTCTCCTGCGTGCAACCTGCAAGTGATTCTGTGCTACCTGTGATGAGAGTGGGTAATGGGGCCAGAAACGCAACCCACAGCCGTGCTCAGCAGCAGTCCCTTAAACATTGCTCCTCTTCCCAAAAGGTTCAGGTCCTAGAAAGGAACACAGGAGCTGCCCTTTGCCAAGCATTCAGCTCAGCAATCCACTTCGAACAGCACCTTGGCACATCCAGACGTGGATTCAGCATCCTCCAGTGCTGACATGTGCACTGGATCATTCCGAGCTAACTCATGCTAATAGAGATTACTCATACCAATAAAAAAATGATTCAGAGCTTTACTGACAACGGCACTCACTGTGTGCAGTGGCCCTGGGGTATGAAATTAAACGAGTCAATTGCAAGTCCCATTGTAAATATATACCTTTACTGAAGCCTTTTTTTCCTCTGGTTAAGTGAAACCTAGCTCCATCTCTATTACCAGCATTTACGTACTAAGAAACATCAAAATTTCATCACATATGGATCACGAAATTAAGGAAGCTGCCTCCTTATTTTCATCAGCCTTCCTGTAGCACTTTATCAGCCTCTTTATCCACCCCTGACAACCCAGTCCGCTCCAGACAGTCACAAATTCATGGCTGCTATGCTGTGTGCTACTGAGAGGCACAAATAAGTCATCGCATTTGTTTATGAAAGCGCACTCAGATTTTCCTACCTATTAATGTCACGGCTTCCAAAACTGCATCCATTTTGTGGCTCACAGCTATTTTAGGTGTTTTAAAGAAGTTTATATTCTGGCTGCTACATCATCAGGAAAGGCAGCGCTGGTAGACCCACGTGCAATCAGCTCACCCAACTGCTCCCAGCACCACGGGCATCCTGCTGCCCGCTCCCAGCTCCATCTCTCTGCAGCCCGGCACGTGACTGCCGTCATTCTAAGCACCCAAAAACTCTACCTGCTCTAACATCGCTCATCATTGTGCTGGCTTAGGGGCACGGCTGCGACCTGTCCCCTTGGAGGCACATCAGGACCCGCAGAGAGCAGTTTGGTTCAGCTCGCTGAGGTTAACCTGCAGTTATGCTACGGAACAGTGATTTTGTGCTGCCTGGGGTGCAGGAGGCTGCTTGGTCCCATTGGCAGCCCCAGCCCTCAGCCCATTTCCGTGGGGCTCCCGGTCCCACAAATCCCTCCCTGCCCCACACTTCTCCTTTTGCAGCCCCTTCCTCCCTGCTCCATCTGTGCCAGCCAGCGATAGCGCTTTAGGAAACAGCCCGACTGCCTCAGCCCATCATTTTAGCACAGACCGCCCTCGGTGCCTCTGCTCTACTCCAGCACATCACTCTGACCTATTTACAGGCACAATTGCAGCCATTAACATATAGAAAAGGAATTTTTTTCCATGCTGGCATCATTAAGGACCGGTTACATCAGTTTCACCCAGGTGCTCGGTGTCTCGAACAGGAAAAAGTTTCTTTAGGAAAGAAACCCACAAAAATTCAATTCCACCTGAGAAGCTTAGTACTAAAAGAAGACAAATCTACTCTAGCATGTATCAGCCAAGACGGAATCAGCCATTAATATTACATGACTTACCCACCGGCTTTCTCAGTTTATTCTTTTCTGGCACATGCATTTTTTATGTGCTAGTAATAAAAAGATACACACAGGAGCAAAATATGGATGTCTAATGTCCAAAATGTCACCGCCATGTAATAACTGCACACAGGCAAGGAGGGAGCACTTAACCTCTATGAGAAGAGCACCGGATGAACATCTGGTATGAGGCAGAAGATGCTGCACTGCTTTTCCTCAACACAAAGAAGGAAAGCTTTGCCATATCGGGCACCCGGCTCAACAAAACACTGAGGCTGATAACACGAGGAACAAAACCCGCTCGAGGTCACCCAAAGAACACAGAAACTGAGTATGAAATCCGTGCTCGTGGGTCTCGCTGCTAACCAAAGCCCTCTCCAGGTTGAGGAACTTGCCACTGAGTGATGTGACAGCGCTTGGTTGTACCACCCAAAGTGAATTATGTTGGAAGGCATTTTGCGCTGCTTCCTGCCCAAGCCGTGCTCTCAGCTGAACAAACCTAACATACACTCATATCCAGACCCAATACACTCAATGCACGTTCCTGACACCCCAACCCCTTCCTGAACTGCCTCAGCACTGCAGCTGATGGCACCCCAGCACACAGGTCACATACCCAGCAGTCCCACTGCACAGAGCACGGCTCTGCAGCCATTTAAGCAGCTTTGACTAATCCAGATAAAAAGCACCTTGTAACTTAACTGCATGATGCGCCCGTCTGTGCCTGTGATGCTTTGGATGCCTCCATCTGAATTCAGCGAGGCCTGACAAGCAGCCAGGACTTGAAGACAGATGTATCTGCATTTGGTGAATGGCAGCAGCCCCCTCCGTCCATGCCAGCTGCACCCAGAGGCTGAGGTGTGCAATAACCCAGCCAGAGCACAGAGCTTTCTGACCACGGGTGTTCCCCAGCCCCGCTCCGCATCCATCCCTGCAAACAGAAGCAGACAGACGGGGGCAGGAACCGCTCCCAAAAATCTCAAAAGGAACTACAGGAGCATCTCTACTGGGAGCTCCAGCCTCTGTTTCTGTGCTAAGAAATGCAATTTTAGGCAACTCGCTTATCACAACATGAGGAACCGAATATCTCACCCCAAAGCCAATACGCAGTTCTCTCTCCATGAGGAGGTTCTGGGGTGGATATCAGACACTCAGCGCCGTTACAGCCTGTAATCAGTATCTTTTCCTATAATTAGTATACAGTTACCACCTTTTGCTCATTCAGTGTACTTAACCAGCAAACAAAGAAAATAATTGTGTTGCCAGTGCACAAGGCACAAGGGTACAGTAACTCCAAGTTGCTGCCAACACAAATCCCAGATTCTCAAACTCACCGAGCAGACCTGGGAAAGCAATGCCATGGAATGACACCAGTTTGCAGCCTGTGGTGGGGTCTGGGATGATCAGAGCAGGAGAGCGTAAAGGACATTATAAACACCAAGCAAAAAAAAAGGGAAAAAAAATAATATATTGCCAATGGTATTAATTACAAGTTCCAGAACAGAACTGAAAGAAGTTCAAGTTAATGAAAAGATAAACTGCTGAACTGAGAAAACTATTTTGCTTTAGTAGACAAAAACTCTGAGTTAAGGCTGAAATTATGTCATACTCCATCGTGCTATCGTTCCTGTTACACAGGGACAGGCAGCACCCTAAGATGTGAACCTCAGTAACAGGATAACGGATAGCCCTACGCCTGTGATTTCAGCGTTATTTTCTTGGGATTTATCAGGTCAAACCAGCCCTTGGCATTGGTTTAGTGCCAATTTTTTGGCATTTAGCAGCTTTAAATGAAGGAAAAAAGTTCTAAATGAGAAGCGGAGAGGAAAGGCACCGGCCTCAGCAGGCAGCAACACCCGACATTTAAGGACATGCCACAGGACAGCTCACAGCCCCATCACTCCAGCGTGGGTTTGGCTCCAACCACAGGGTGCCAAAACTCCACTCCTTCACTTACAATTCAAGATGCTCATTTATGTACCACCTCCTTATGTACACGCATCTTCCAAGCGGAGATTTGAAGTACATTCTTGAATGTTAAACCAGGGGAGAAGAAATCATCCGTAAAAACCTGCTCAGTGTCCTCAAGGCGATCAGAGGATAAAATGAGAGATGGGCTCCTTGCAGGGAAGCTGACCCGGCTCCAGGAGCCAGCAGTCCTTTTAGGACGAGGGAAGGCAGATCCCTATGGCAACGGCACACTTAGGAGATGCTGTGCCAGAAGCGACGGCCCCAGCAGTGAAGTCAGGGAACCGTCCCTCCGGCCACAAAGGGCTTTTAGCAAGAGCATGAGTGCATTTCTGTTTGCTGTGATTTCCAGTAACAACGAAATGATGTCCCAGTAGACAGCAAGGATCTCAATAGCAGAAGTTACTCTCAAAGCCTAAATTACACTCTCTTGTCGCTGGGCGTAAACATCTGAAAACCTACAGAGGCAATGAAAGAAAGCTATGGTGAAGGGAGGACCAAGAGTTACCAAAGGCTCACCCAGCTCGTGATGTGATGGAGGCACTTCCCATACATTACAGCACATCTGTCCAGAAACAAGAGGTGACAGCACAGGGGCAGGAGGCTGCAGGGGTAAAAGAGCTCTGGGTAAGGGTGTCCTGGGGACTACAGTGATATGACATGTGGAGCAGGAGGGAACAGAGACTTAATGAGAAAATATGAAGGTTAGAAAAGAACGAAAGAGGAACTGTACTCCAAAGAATAACTCAGAAATACCTATACTTCAATGTGAGTGGCACCCAAGGAATGGGCAGCCTATGTAGGAATTTGTGCATCACAATGGTTTAGCAGCCACAAAGTCCAGGCTTACCAGATAAGAAGAAGAGACAGCTTAGAAACTGCTGTAAAATAGGTCTGAGTGTTATTTTTGCTCTAATTATAACTTGCTATTATGAACTGTCACCAAAATAACCATTTTGCTGGTGAGTATTTTGGGGAAGGCATCTTGAGCAATGTCATAGACTTGTATTTATGAAACTTAACAACACTGGATGGGTCACAGTCACTTAACTTACAGATAACACTCGCTCAAGGCTGAGGTGATGAAGTCATGTTAAGAACACAGCCAGGTCCATCTCAAGCAGCTCAGCTTTAAGCGAAATCCGAAGCACAACAGCGACTGATGAAATGCATGTTATGAAAAGCAGGGTACCATACAGTAATATTTTCAGCTCCTCACACACACACTGCTGAATTTTAAATTAATTGTAACCACACATGAAAAAGACCCGGGGCTTGCTGCAGAGCGCTGTGAGAACATCTGCTCAGTGTGCAGAGGCAGGCAGAAAGGCAAACAGAGCATGGGGATGCTCGAATACAATGGCAGAAAGCCATGCCAGAAGTACTAACGTCACAGCAGAACCAAGGATCAGAGACGTCGCGTGGCCCAAGTACAGCATCCCACATCAGCTGCAGGAAAAAGCAGCAGAAGTAAAGCAGAAAAGAATTAAAAGTATCAGATGTCGGGGAAGGCAGCAATGTGAAGGCATGCCAAAAATAAAGGCAGCCTACACACGAGATGAGCATAAGGGGTAATGATGCATGAAACAAAATAGGAAAAGCCATAAAACAAGGCTGCCCTCTCTCCTCCCCTCTGAGAGGAGCTGGAGCAGAGTACAGAAGTGAAAGGTATTGAGGTGCCTGGCTGTGTAATTTCAGTATCATAGGATAATCTTAAATCTCACGCCATTAAGGCATTAAGCTCTTCTATCGGAAGCCAAGATGGCTTTTTTGCTGAATAGAGCATCTGAAGCTCATTCAGTGATAGGATCTCGATGCCCTACTTGTTACCTTTTTAACCAGGCGAAAAAAAAAGCCTAAATGGAGATTAAATAATACATGAGGTTTTTATCTAAAGCTTAACTGCTCCAGCAAAGCTTTCATCACTCGGATCTTCCTTTGCCAAGAGCATCTTCCCCTGCAGGCCACGTTGTTGGACTTCAACCAGAAGTCATTCATTGATGTCACTTTGTTCCAGTTCCTCTTTCTATTAAGATGCACCGAAGTCCTTTTCCTACCACGAGTGTCGGTCAAAAACTGCGATGCTACCACGCAGCACATTCATTTTAGGCAGCACAACAGGTTTACGCACAAGAAAAACGTTCATTTTCCTGGAAAAAGGTTCCCCACAGCTGAACCCTGAGTGAAGAGAAGGCACTATTTGGTTTTCCCTTCTTACGCCGTCTTCGGTTCAAGAGCCTTAAACATTAATTAAGCCCAACAGCCTTCAGAGATGTTCGCATAGCTATAAAAAGGTTTCGGAACAGAGCGGCCACCGAAGGAACTGGCATCTGATCAAATTTTTAAGAGCTACGCTGCCTGCTCTATGAATAAATGAAGGAATTATTGGGTTTTGAACGTCTCCGGTGCTGTTGTAGCTCTTGGTGCCTCCCGTACATATTAACAGCCCTGTTTTGTGGATTCGGTATCCAATGCGGAATGAACCTAAGGGAATACCAGCAGAAATCCAATTCCATACCTTCGCCAGAAGATTAACCCTCTTCAGGCAATGCTTTCTATCTACCTGGGAAGAAACTCCAAGCTGCCCAAAATGCTAAGAGATGACTCCACAGTCTCTCAAATGTCATCACTGCAGCGCACAACATTTTTACTGAGCGACAGCTTCTCAATAGCAGCGAGCTCTGAAGACCCTGATTTCGTACTAGTTAATTGTAAGCACATCTTTCTGAGGACCTCTATGAATGAAAGCAGCTCCCCCACAGATGGGGGTATATCACCACGAACTGAAGGAAGGAAAATCCTAGCATGAACAAAGCAATTCCTGATTCAATATTTTACCACATGGCCACGTCAGCCCCAGAACCTGGAGGAGCTCAGAGCTCCAGAAGTCCCCGGAGCACAGCAGAAAAATATCCTTTCTGGGTCTTCCTAGGCAACATATAGTACAAATGCATAACTGAAAGTAACACAGAGGCCTCACAGGGATCTGCAAAGAGCCCCTGAGTTTTACATGCAGTTCCTACTATTCGGAAGGGCAGAAACCCAGTGCAGGAGCTGCACTGAACTGTTAGGATGGGCTGTTTGGTATCAAATAAGCACCCAGCTCCATGATCGCCTGATCACTGTATTCCTAGCACTGAGGAATCATCACTTTGGGAACTGCAAGTACAACACAGCACAGCAGCTACTTGTGCGCAAACAGCACCATCAGAGCAGAACACCCCCAACCCAGCTGGGTAACCAAGGACACCTATCCAAGGAGCTCTCTGCAACCACACGGATGGCCATGTGCCCCTGGGGTCCCACTGGGGAGCCCAGATCCCAGCTGCCCGCAGGTCAGACTAGAGCTTCCCCAGGCTTTGTGCTCTCCCCTCAGCATGCCAACCCACTGAACGCAGGCCTGGACCCGCCAGCAGCCCAGTGCCGCTCTGGGGTTTTCTGGAGCCTTCAGTGAGACCTCCGTCCGCATGGGAATCCCAGACCTCCATGCTGATAAGAGCAGGCACCTCTGAAGCAGCACTCCGGTTTTATTAGGACACAGCAGATACCACGGACCGCTTTGCACATCACCATGCACAGCCTCATATCTCCCGAGCCCAGCTGACAGGACAGCCACTCCCATCGCTATCCTGCTCAGAGGCAATGAGGCAGATGGAGCTGCCATCCTCCCCACACCGCAGCCATCCCAGCCGGGCACAGCCCTGTCACATCCCCAGTCCCACCCTCATCACTGTGCCACTGTTCAGAGCCACCACCGCAGCCTTCTTCCAGCCCTGTGCAAGCACCCAGCAGCGAGCCCACATGCAGGGACACTGCTCTCCCCAGCTCCTCCCATAGCCGACACTTGCAGCTACCCAGCAACTTCATGGCAGCACGGACACGCTCATCTGCTCCCTAGAAGGGATACGCGTGCAACCATGAAGATGATCCCCCCAAGATAGTTCTGAGCCCTGAACACTGAGTTATGTTCACGGAGACTGCAGGAGCTGCTATCCAAGCGCTGGGAGCAGGTAGCATCTGCTGCTTGGGAGATGAGTCACGGCACGAAATTCCCCTCTATTTTCTAGGAACCAGTTAGGCGGCCAATGGCTGCACCAACGATCTGAGCATGCAAACACCCACACAAACCAGCAGAAATACCCTCTTTCCATAAACACACATTGTATTAGGCATATCGACTGCAGATTTCAAGTAGAAGAGATTGCAATTAGAAAAATTATATCGGGAATGGGAAAACATCATCCAGATTCATTTGAAGGCAGCATAAATTTCGTTAAGATCCACTGAGGACAGAAGAGGCTAGGATAAGTAAACTAATTAAATGAATTTGAGGACATTTTGAGGGAAGAAAGTAAAGCAGAACTTTGACAGCCCATAGCACATGCCTGTACCGTCAGTAACGGTATCACCTCCTACCAAACCTGTCTCTTCCCCAAACTAACCAATCTCAGCTCAGCAACCTCAGCTTCAATCTTACTTACATCCACGAGGGATTCAGCTCCCTTGGACCTTCCAGTTTCTCCCCGCTCCAGAGCACTACCTCATTTACTACAAATGCAAGCAACAAAACAATTCCACAGCTGCAAGGAAACAGGAAGATGCCAGAGTTACATGAAGGTTCATACACTCCTGGAGCACTGAGACACATTTTTGGTTTTCTCTTCCAATCTGATAACAAGAGCTCCAACACTTCTGTGCTAGTCGCAAACTAATAACACTTCCAGATCAGCCCGCGGGCTCCTAGAATTACCGAGCGGCTGTGGGCTCTCCGTCACAGAGCACGAGATGGCCTTCTTGAATTACCAGGACTGATAAAAATCCAGTAGGACAAGAGAAATTCCATCTTGCTTTCGAACGCCTGCAAGTTACATCCTCACCTATCAATGGAGCGAACCTCAAAACCCACCAGCACCAAGAACAAAACGTTAGCGCCCTGACCCTGAGCTACGTGGAGGGACAGCTGCTCACAGAAGTCCAGACACAAAAAGATTTGCTGTTTTCCACCAGTGACTGGAAAAGGCGTTCAAACCTCAGGTTTTGAGCATAAAAAACTACGCTCACCTAATAACAGTCTGTAAGAGTAAATATGGGTTTACCTTGAATGACTTCCAGCCTGGTTCAGGCTCTCTGTACAACCACAGACAAGTCAGTAGCTCTCCCAAGTCAGGACAGAGCATGAACCAAAATGTACATTTCTACATAGCTTAGCTCCACGCAGTACCACAGCTGGATGGTTTTTAATGCTGCCGTAACAAATGAGCAGTAGTACTTCAATTAGGCCAGAAGTCAACAGCTGAGCACTAGGTATCAGCACAAGCGTTTAATTAGCACAGCAACCAGAAGTATAAGAGCAAGTTTAAAAGAGTAACTGGAAACTTTCACTCCATTACAGAAGTTGCTTATTCTGTCTGAAATCAGTGCTACAAGCACCAGTTCTGCAGTCAGATTCATCACCTGCTACAACATGCACGTGCATTGCATCAGTGCTCACGGAACCCCCTCAGCACTACCAAACTGTGATTTTATAGACGTTGTACTTTCCTTAACAGATCTCCCACCAGGGGATCTTCAGGTGTCCCTTGATGTGAAGTAGGGTCTCTGCAAATGCTCACAGTGAATTTGGGCGTTGTGCATCTGGTAGCAATGAAGGCACAGGCACACATCACATCCGTATATAGCTGCACTCAGTTCTGATAGAGGTAAAAATATATCTGTATTTCCCTTCCAGAATAAATACGGCCTCTAATTGCAAAGCAGCATTGATTCAATCCCAAAGCAGACTCAAAAGGTGACAGCACAACCCCAGTAATACACCCAGTGTCTTGTTCCTAGCTGCAATCAGTACTGCAGAGATGAGATAAAGATGCAAAATCTCAATATTATAACCAACATTTCTACCCACGTAAATCCATTCAAATCCCAGGTCCCTCCTGACTTCCAAAAACCCAAATCCAAGTTATCTGAAGCAACAGGAGAGTGCAGTAGATGGGGAGGGGGCAGCAGCTTAGGCGAACAGAGGCAAGTCTGCCCTGGCATATTTTAAGCCATGATACAGGAAACACTACTGGAAAACTGATTAAAAAAACCAACAGATTTATCAATCAGGTTTCTCAGAGTGTGAAGGAAAGCTAGCACGTAGCTGTCAGATGAAACACGGTCAGCAAGAAGGCAGTCACACTCACCTGTGTTTCCCCTTTCCAGTAAAGTGACACCCGTGCATTAAAATTCTGCTAATACAAGAAGTGTGTATAACTGAAGCACAATTACGTATATTATATCAAGTGTACCTACAACACTGCCTTATCTTCCTCTCTATAAAGGGTAAAACTGCAGCCTTGTAAGGAGCTTCGCTGTTCTATGGAGAGCAGCACTCTGTAGAGAGTGCTTTTTCCAGAACACATACAGCACCAAAGTGCTTCTTAAAAAAATAAACTATAGTAATTTACTAAGTCCTTCACCTTAAAGACCACCACCTCTCAGCAGCGTGCATCATTCACACCTCTGGTCAACAGGTGACAACGAGCCCTGATTTTTCATGTCCATTACTGCTATCTGAGCCCTACTCAAGAACAGACCACTTCCATGGTACATCAAGAATAACACAGCAGGTAATTATCCCACAGCTTGCCAAGTGGATATCCCCTAACCAACTGCTATACAGTACATATGATCAGTGAAGTTTAACTCAGCAATGTGAAATAGTTCCCAAGCCTGTAACTCAGGCGTCAGGACCAAGATTAAAAATTAGTATGTGAGATGAGCATACAGAGAACTATCAGAGTATTCTGCCATTAAATATGGGCAAACATCCATCTGCAGCCTTTTCAACCATGCATCCAACCCAAAAACTAAGGGCAAAAGGACCCAAGTGCACACCCCAGGTCAGCACCCCAAATACCCATGGCGAGGGCATCCCAACAGCTGCTATCAGCACCAGCCAGAAGAGCACAGCCTTACTGAGAGGGAGAGATAAACTAACAGTCAAAACACCACCAAATGCCCTGTAAATCTCAAAGTGTGACCCAAGTCAGCTGCTAAACAAACCTGATAGATGTTAAAGGCTACAGAAAGCAGTGTCCTTCACAGGGCTGTGCTATCTCCCAAAACAGGCACGGGCAGAGCGCGTGCACTTAAGGACGAGGAACAAGATGACCGGCACAGAAAGCCAACTGCACCACACTCAGCCCAAGCACATTTCTGACTGCCAAGCAAAACAGAACACAACTAAAATGAACTGCAAACCAGCAATGTTCCAATGCTCAGAAGCTTTTCAAACGTATCCCACTGCAAAACCGTATTTGTTTTCTGATATGCAGCTGTCCTTGGAAGTCATGGGTATTTGGAACGTGGGTTTAAGGCAGCCCCAACACAGCCAGCAGAGCTTCTCTATTAGCTGCCATAGTACATACGCACCAGCAGATAAAATTTGGTGTTCAACATATCCACGTGAACCACCAGAGGTTTCTTGATTCAATTCAGTAAACGCTGGCATATAATTTAGGAATGAGGATAAAATATTAAACTGCTTCTGAAAACAGAGGAATGTGCCCTGATTACTATACAAAGGTTCTGGAAAAGCTACAAGGAATTCAGCTGCCATTGTACATACCTCTGCCTTTACTTGCCCAGGAATGTCATATACCCCCTGCACTTCTCTCAGACTTCGTTCAGTGAATCAACTGGTCTTGAAGGAGAGGAAAACAACAGTAAGAGCAGCAGATCCCTCAAGATCAACATGAAAGGAGATGCTTTAGCAACAGGGGAGAAAACTCATACCTGGGATACACCTGTTGTGTTGACAGAGGAAACCATGCTCTGATTAGAAGCCTTCAGACTTCCACAGCCAATCCAAGTCAGCACGAGACAGCCCAAGTCAGCAGGTCTCGGGGCTGCTGAGCTTTGGTAGGCATTAATGGCACATAACACAGGGGGAGAGGCATGGAGCCGGGAAAGCATTGCAGGATGCATAAAAAAAAGTGTTATTTTTAACGGCACATTTGAAGACATTGAAGCCCTGAAGCAAAATGGTTAGAACATTTTCTTCCATCCGTGTTCTGATAGTGCATGAAGAGTTTTCAGAGGGTGGATATGCGAGGCCAGCACAGTAAAATGGGCTGATCCCAGGAAGGAAAGCTCACCTACTGCCACAAACCAACATAGGAAGGGTGAGTTGATTCATCCATTATGCTGAAGAGCTGAAAATGGAAACATCCTATACGGCCCTTTTCAGGTCAGCACGAGCACACACAAAAAAACCAACAAAAGATTCACTATCACAGTCAGTGACTGGAAAACACACTGGTGGAAACCGATGGTATCTTCCACCTCTCCTTCCTACCCACAAAAAGTCCTTATAACTTGCACTGTTGCATATTTTTGCAAGGAGGGAGCAAAGTCAGACCCAGATCCGCTATTCTGACTCTTCCTCCAGTGAAGCTCCTGTGCTTTTCCAGCTACAGAGGCTGATCTGGGAGGTGCCACCTTTCCTTGCAGTCCCTACTATTCTCGTGTCCGCAGCTACGGACGTACACCTGCAAAATTAACGGTAGACACGAACGCTTGCAAAATACATCACGCCCACAGCTGCAGCCTTGGAGGCTTAAAGAAGCTTAAAAATGTAAAGAACAATCTTTAAAACAGACTGACGGCCTCATTTACCAAACATTCTGATTTGAAAAAAGAAAAAGAAAAGAGAAGAAGATTAGAAGATTCACATTCAGAATGAGCTAGGAGCTAAAAATAACCAGCCAGCTGCAATTCCCACCTTATGCTGCCAGGCAGAAGTGCTTCGTTCTCCCCCTCCCCAAGCACACATGCTCACTTCCTTCTTCATTGCAACATCAGAAGCTGAACTTGATGCTACCAAGCCACAAAGTCCTGCCCAGAATTTAAAGTCACGCCCCAGCAGTTACACAAAGCAAGCTCTTCATACAAAAAAAAAATGAAAACAATTTACTCAGCTTCAGTTAATACTTCGATTCCAAAAATATTATGCCCGCTCACAAAACAGAACAGTAATTTTCATTCGAGGTTTGCTCCCTCTACTCGGATGTCTCATAAAGAAAACAACAAAACATGAAGTAACCCATCTCAGCGTAGAGCGTAAGCTCCTTCAGCTTACTGCTCTGTCATACAGAGACCAAACCCTCCTGGACGTGCAACTTTCAGATATATTTAGCCCTCACTTTTTTTTTCCAGAAACAAAAGGGGAGGACAGCAATGGTAGGTGGGGGAGAGAAGAAAGTAAACGTTGGCTGATACAACTGTGCAGGAGACGTGCCGCTCTGAAAAGGTGGTCCCAGATATCACAGTAAATGAAGCAAAGGGCCTCCACGTCAGCCAGCTTCCAGTGCAAAGGCGATGTGCTCCTCTCTGCCCTGCCTGCTCACAGAGGCAGCATGCACTTAGGAACAGAAAAATCCCTCCACCTCACCCAGCTTGTCCCCTGAGATGAAGAGAAGACAGAAAAAGTGGCATATAACAGTCACTCGTGCCCTGACACTGAAAAGCACAACTCAGACCTCACTCGGCCCAGGAGATGGCTCTGGGCAATGAAGCTCCATCACCCCTCCAGAGGGATGTCACTTGTCACGTACCAGCTGCACAGGAGCCCAGTTTTCACTACTGCAGGTAAATGCTGCTCCTTGGCCCCTAAGTAACCATCAAGGACAAAAGCCTGGCTTTAAACACCCATTTTACTTTACTTATTATTATGTTATTAAAAAACAGCTCAGTGTGAGCTTAGCAACAGCTTCCTTAAATCAATCCTCCACCACAGCAGGCAGATTCTGCCCTACAACCCCCTACCACTAACAGTACCAGCAAACGCTTGCGGTTCTGCAGCCTTGGCAGTCAGCACTAGGAAGTTCCTGATGCCAGGCTGCCAAGATGAGAGCAATAACTGCACGTCCACGGTCTCACCGGCTCCTATGCAGCTTTCAAGCTGCAGGAACACAAAACCATCCGACACAGAGGGAGCTTCATCCAGATGCTCGGCCTTCAGCTGAACGCAGCAGGAGTCCTTAACTTACGAAAGGCGATGCAAACGAAGCTGCCCTCTGTGTTTAAAGCAAGCGGGAAGACAGAGATCACAAATACGAAAGTTCTTTGACTTCCTCTCTCTGCACTCTTGAGCCTCACCCACAGCTGCACTGACAACAGCTGCGGGCGCCCCATGGATGGGGAGGCCCTGCCCTGCCACCAGCAGCCAGGCGTCCTTCCACCACTGGGTTTTCTTCTTCACACATCCACCTCCAAGTCCATGGTTGGCTTTGGAAGCCAGGTGTGCTTGGCAATGGGAAGGTTTCTGCTGCACTGCACTGCTTGCTGAAGAAAAGAGCAAATGAGCCGTCCTCTTCTGTATATACAATACAGACTACTCGAAGAAAATTAACATCTATTGGTGCTTCCTTTTCTAATTGTAGGCCAGTTCCTATAGACTCCAAGTAACCCTCACCTTTCAGGAACACACAGGACTGAGTATTTAGAAATACTTCACCTGTGTCCCAGCACACAGTACCAAGCCCCAGCATTTTTAAAGCCATCACATACCTAAAGCATGACATAAAACTGCGTTTGTCAGTATCTGTTTGCTTACTTATCATCCAGTCAATATTGGCAGTGCTTACAAGCGAGCATTTTGCTTTCGTTTTTCCCTACATTTTATGGCAGTGACATTTTTCCAGGTAAGCTATAAAACCATGAACGTGCAACAAAGTATGTCAGCCTTCCAACAAAGCCCTTCCTTGTTTATGTTACAAAGTTGAACATAAATTCCCTTCTCAAAAACACAGGTGCAAATTCTGTATGCAAAGCTCCAAACCTGGGTCTCCTATAGAAAAAAAACTTGAGAAAATGAGGCAAAGCATGAGCGAGAAGGGGATTTCTCACCCAAACCTTCCAGCGCAGCTTGCAGCCCCTGACAGGTGCTGCCAGAGCGGGCTCATGCAGAAGAAATGGAAAGCAAAACCATCCAGCTAACTCAGCAAATCAAACTGAGCAGTGGTACGGGGCCTTTTCTGTTTGTTTTTACAGGTTGCTCCCACTGTAACCGAGCAGTATGGCAGCCTCCCAGCCCCATCCTCTTCCCACATCTGAACTTTCACACCCCAAGACCAGTGGGTTTGCTGCACAGTATGGATATTCTGCAGCTGGATCGGCTTGCTGCTAACACCAACCTGTGTCCACACAGCTCAGTGAGACAAAGGAGAGGCTCCAACGCATGGGTTTCCATCAGCACCTGCACCAGCTTGAATTCATACTAACTTACAGCTTCTCGTGAGTTAAACGTCAGTTCCATGCCCCCAAAATGAGGAACCCTTTGCTCCTGAAGCACGAGCACCAGTGGGAATCTGACTTTCTATTTTAATCAATACATTCTGCCAAGTTGCAGCAAACAGTTTACCTATATAATCACAAAGAGACGAAACCCCAAGGGCAAATAAAATTAAGGTTAGATTTAGGCCTCACATTTCAAGGTTCTATCTTGAGTTCAAGTACAAGAGCATAGTGCTATTGAATTTTAAGAAAGTTATTAAAGTTTAATAGCATAAGATATCTGCTCTTCCCTAGAATAGGCTCTCTCCTTTTCTTGCATAGCTGCCTGTTACACGCTTACTGAAGGGATACGATTCTGGCAGAGGGTTTATAAACAAGCTATCAAATAAATGAAAAACCACAATGGGAACATCCGCACAGAAGTGTCACAGGTTGTCAGAAGACAGCCTGAGCCCGAAGGCTGCCAAATCCTACGAGGTTTTTGCATCCGCTTTACACCTCTTAATATCGGGTACCAAAATCTCCGTCGCCCAATTGAAAACCGAACAAAACAGAGAAATTCCTAAGTGAAAACATGGCAGATAAAGAGTTCGGCAGATACAGAGGAAAATTTCAGTGAAATATATTGCACTGCTTTCGGCAAGAAGGCGCTGAGGGCTCGCTAGTGGCACAGTAAGCAACCGTGCTATGTCAAGCTGCCAACATTCACTGAGGCTATGGCCTGACCTGCATGCAAATCCAGTCGTGAAACAGAACCGAAGAGCTCCAGGCAGATGCAAACCTCAATGCATCTGCTTGGGTCCTGCTCCACAGCTCCGCAGCACTCCGGTACTGCACCTACCCCGGGTAATTGAGGGTGAAGGAGGAGCAGCCACTATCATCTCTTCAGCTATTAAGGCTCCGTAATGAACGCTCTAACAACAACCCAGGTGGAACCAGTCCTCCCCTTGCGAGGGCTTCAGCCATAATAAGCCCCTTGAACATTCCTGCAGTGCTTTCCGCAGATCTCACAGCACGAGGCTACTGGCTGTGCTCTCACGGCGTTCTGAGGCGGCGATCGGTCAACATTTCTTCTTCCTCTATTTAAATACAGATAGAAAACACGGAGGCAGAAAGCGAGCAAACGACCGCCCCGTGGATATGCAGCTGAGCGGTGGCACGCAGAATCCAGATCTTCCAGATTCCAGCCCCGTCATCAGCCAAGAGGCCATCATTACCAAGAAGGAAATTAGTTTGCTCTTATAAATAGCATTTGAATGCAAGTCTTTCTGAGGTATCCTGAGCAGCTGACCTCGCACACAGCAGAACACCTGGGCCCCCCGCTCCCCATCTCTGGACCTGGCAGCCTGGGGTGGGCCCAGCACACCAAGAAACAGAACAACTGATGAAAAACCTGAACGGCCCTCCTATAACCACCCGCTGCCCGGGAAAAAGGGACAACGCATGAGATTCAGCCAGCAGTTTTTGTCCTGCTTTACTCTGAGGTGACGGCTGTGGTGAGGCACTCCTGAGATCTGCCCTTGTCTCAGGTGATAGTTGGTCAGCTTTCATGATTTGAATGGCTCCTGTTGCATATCAGGCATTTCTGCAGCTCTCAAACGCAGATTCTGATTTGCGACGCATTCACGTGGGGCTACAAAGGTGCTGTGCTGGGTTACAGCTGCTACCAGTGCTGCAGGCCTGGTTCCTGGACCACGATGATGTCACCTCTGCTGGGCTCAAGGAAGTCCCTGTGTTCTGCTTCTGGAGAAGCCTGACCTGATTCGGAATTGAGCATGCAAAAAACATAAAAACAAAATCATTCCCATAGTTACCCATTTGTTCCAGTTGTAGGTATCTTCATTATTACTTCCCACCCACCCCCACGCCCCAACCACAGCACCTCCACAGCCAGAACGGGAGCTCTCCCTCAATGGGAAGAGCCTAAAGTTGGAAGGTTGTCACCTCCTCTGGGGACCCTGACAGGGAGGGAGGAAGCAGCAGATGAATTCACACAGGCAATCATGAGAAGCAACCGTCCAAGTGGAAGAGCATGCTGGAACACTTCTCGTTTCTATTCCTCACTTTAGGAGAGACACAAAACCCTCCTTCTTTTAGGCTGCCTGCTTCACAACAAACCCAGCATCTCTGGAACGAAGAAAACGTGCCTCTCCATTTCCGCTGAAGGCTCAGCTCTTAATGCAGAAGAGTCGAAATTCATCGCATCCTCCCCAGGATGAGGGAACTGACGGCATTAGTATGCACCGAAGCACCGCCTGGCTGTGCGGAGCGGATGAGACCTGACTCTTAACAGAGGCTGTTTCCATCCCAGCTCACATTTAGGTCTCAATTATCTTATCTGCTCCGCCACTCACAGTCTGTCCAGATAAGACCTGTGTCTTCCCCCGTCTTTTGAAAGAAGCTTAAAGTTCAAATCGAAACCCCAACCATCGCTGACATCGAAAATGTTATAGCCTGAAATTTTAGTTTAATAGTTTTAAAACATATTCTCAACCCAGGTTAAAACTGCAACCCAGAGCTAGCTGATGGGCTCTGTGAGTTTTAATTGAGGCAGTACGTTCTGCAAATGGAGAGGGAGTATTTTCCCAATTTCAGTCTATTGCCATCGTTTAGATCACTGATCAGTTCATCTGAAGTTGAGAAACTGCCTAAGAACTGGGAGGGGAAAAACGCCTGTCTTCCTTTTCCAATCTGTGACTAAGAATGAGGCAAGCAAAGGGAGGATCTGAGATCCTGAAGGTGATGGTAACAAGAGGTCATTAGTTAATTCCCTCAACTATAGATAACACTTCCTTTTATTAAATAAGATCAGCTTGTAGTGATGTCAATTTCTCCCTCCCTTAAGGTTACAGCACACTGAAATTTCAGTCGGAATAAGTAAATGCAGAACGAATAACGGCAGTACCAAACTTGCCATGAAGTCTGTTCATTAATCAAATCATTGTGAGAAAGATCAATAAACGCACTCCTGCAACCAAGGACTTAACATGATATTACTGCAGCACCTGTGAGCTCTGGTACATTGCAGTGAGAGCTACAAAGCCACAGCCAAAACGGTGCGGATATTACAATCACCTGAAAGATTAATAGTTAAGAAATGCAGGAGAGCTCCAGGAACCTCAGGGCTGGAAGTTATGGTCTCTCCCTGCACTTCTGTACACTTTCCCTCATGCACTGGAAGAACCAAGGTGAGCATTTACTCCCTCCACCTACAGCAAAATATACCAAACCTCCCTAAGTCATGCAAAGACAAAACAGAAGGAAGACGTTCCAGCTAACGAAACAGGAAGAAAACCATACACACATTCTTAATGCGTTTGCTCCCCACATGAGACACTAAAGATTTCAGTTTTTAAGTCGTCATCCCAAAGAATAAGACCGATCCATAGCAGACACCCCCCAATGGCTGAAAGGCTGCGAGAACTGTCAGGGCAATACATTCAGAGCTGTGTCAGATGCACAGACAAATCACATCCCTCAGTGGAACATCCAGCCAATTCATACATGTGCTGCAGCGCAACAGCAGCAATCACTGGTTTTGTAAGAATGCTGTCTTCATTTAAAGGAACTGTTTCAGGGTTTAGCACCACAACGCTGTGCATCCAACACAACCCAGCGGCCCGAGCTGCTTACAAAGCTTTCCGCTCAGTGTTAGACTGAAAATCCAAACTTTTTGCTGCGTAATAAATCAAATGAGCGCTCTAACATTTTTCAGCAGTGCCATATGCTCCGTTACAAAGAAGGAAAACATCATCTCAACGTGATTCAACAGTGACCATGTTCTTGTAAACCTGGCTTAAACACAGCGTGCCAGGGCAACCCCAAGTCAATCTGCTCAATTTCACGCCAGATTCCATGCAAGGTACGCTCAAATCACTTACTTAAAGCAAAGAAATAGAAATTTCATGGAGAAGCTGAGGACAACATTTGCAGCCCTCCAGAAGTGCAGTCGTTATGCACAAATATTTGGCACACGTTCATCAGTTCCACTCCAGTGAGGACATCCCGGTCATCAAACAGCGATGGTATCTGGAAGTCATAAAACCTTTCATCCTAAACTGCTTAATGTACGTGGAAACGCACACATTGCATAGGAGCTGCACTCATTCGGATTTGTAGGTTGTTTGGCATCACCACTAGCAAATGACAGCAGAACGGGGCACAGCTCAGGGTGAGTTCACTGCTCACAAAGAGCTACCGATGAAGATCAGTTCATATGAGTGAGTTAGGCACTCTAACTTTACCCAATTAACCCCACGCTCCAGCTGTGCCTAATTACCGATGCTCAGAAGGACAGATTGAAATTAATATGCTGAACCAACTGTGAGAATGCCCTTATTTGAAAGCCTCCAGTAGCTAAGCAGTAAGGCATGCAACCGCGTGTTCCCACATAGCTATTGGTTTCATTACATCTGAAATAAACCAGAGTCCATTTTGACCTAATATTCAGGGTGGGGAAAAATGGTAATTACATCAACATCAAGCTATTACCTGTTCAAGGGAAGAAGTGCTTGCTTCATTAACAACTCGGACAAACTTGTTTTGTAAGCTCCCTAAATTAAATGTGAAATTTCCCTGTCCCTACAAATTAAACTAACAATTTCTTACACAAAGGGAAAGTCCAGCAAGGCAATGTGAACGCCAGGAGGAGTATATAAACATGAAAACTTCCAAAATGCCCAAATGCAATGCATCCTTTCGCCAGCCTCAGTGTGACAAGCCTACCCAGGACACCCAGACAAAATCACTTCCAGAAGCTCTTTGAATTCACTATATATCCACTAGTACCAGCAGTACTCCAGGTTTTTGCAATCCGAGAGCAAAAGCTACTGATCCTTAAAGAAATGTATCTTTTATATTTCTGACAAACTAAAGATTGGTTGGATAGTTGAAGAGGATAAGTGCTGCAGGTCACGTTGGAAGTGTGATCCTTTAATGCTGTGGATTGGGGCTCAATGAAGATTCAATGGGAGCTCCCACAGCTTCACAATTAACGAGGAGGGCACTCCGATCTCCAACATCCTTCAATAGCTGCGGAGATGGAAGACCACACCCCATTAATTTACTTGAATTTCCATTTCAACTTTCCTCCTCGTTAATTAGGAGCTGAGGTTCGCACAGATTACAGCTCCTGACACGCAATCCCGATGCTGATTTTAGGCAGTCCGTGCCATCCAATAAAGTTCTGTGCGCTGCGCCGCGGCCACAGCAGATCGAAATGAGAAGCCCGAACGTGTGCTACCTGTGAAACAGCCCGAGAGCTCACACGGGATGACAGATTCCCTTCTTTTTCTTCAAGATGCCCATAGGTTCATCCACAGGCACCACACACTTACAGGAGCAGCGCTCCCTAAAGCACCACAGCGGTAAGAGGGCAGTGCCAGCAGAGCGCACTGAGCCGCCCTCGGAAGCAGCGCGTCGCAGGCAGGCGCAACGCAATCGCGTGTTCATCGCACAGCGCTCAGCCAAAGGCAATCAAACCACCCTGCTCGAATCGACGGCCTTCAAATAAGGAAGTAGCCTGGAAATAATAAGCGTGACATCTTCTTGCCTGCTTTTTTTTCCACCCTCCCCCCGTGTCGCGTAAAAGCGCATCCCCAAGAGAACGAGCCCTCTGCTGGGGTAGGGGAGGGGGGAGCAGAGCAAGAGCGGGACCGCCGGGCAGAGAGGAAAGCCCGACCTGACAGCACGGAACAGCCCGCAGCTGTCAGCTACTCACGTCCACGTTAGCAAACAAAGTTTGCGAGCACAGCACCGCCCGTCCCGCCGCAGTCCTCTCCGCCGCCACCACCGCCGCCGCACACGCACACACACACATACACACATCCACGTGCTCTGCGCTTCCACGCGTTTAACCCACGACCACCAGCACAGCAGGACGCGGCGCTCCGAGCACCGCTGGAAACCGGCGAGCGGAGCCGGGCGGCGGTAGGACGGCAGCGCCGGGCCCCTCCGGACCGTCCCCGCCGAACTTCCCATCTGCCGCA
>JANHGO010000075.1:49404335-49423224 GCA_024606505.1 Aquila spilogaster | reverse complement strand
GTCCCCTCCCAACTTCTTGTGCCCCTCCAGCCTTCTTGTTGGCTGGGCATCAGAAGCTGAAAAATCCTTGACTTTAGGCTAAACGTTACTTAGCAACTGAAAACATCAGTGTTATCAACATTCTTCTCATACCTAACTGAAAAGCATAGCGCTGTACCAGCTACTAGGAAGACAATTAACTCTATCCCAGCTGAAACCAGGACAAGCATGACCCTTCAACTGTGCCCATTGCTCTGTCAGCCAGAGTCCTCCCATCACGTCTGGTACGTTCATGAATGAGGTGCCGGAGCCAAACCCGTAGATCCTTACAAAGGATGACGGCGTACTGGTCAGTGGGGGGCTCCCTGTGGCTGCACATGAGTAAACTGAGTATGGAAGTCCTTTATGGTGACCTAGACATCTAAGTATTTTTCTTGCAGTTAAAACTTTTTGTCTTTGGTGTGTTGAATTTTATCTTAATGTATGTAAGCTTAAACCGTTTGTTCATAGTTCAAGAAAAATCTGAAGAACACTTAAGGGCTGGTGCCCCCATCCATATGTAGGGAACATAGCTGT
Source organism: Aquila spilogaster (assembly GCA_024606505.1). Lineage (NCBI taxonomy): Eukaryota > Metazoa > Chordata > Aves > Accipitriformes > Accipitridae > Aquila > Aquila spilogaster. The sequence continues at coordinate 49,422,669 of JANHGO010000075.1, read as the reverse complement.
GGTTTAGGCTTTACAGCTGTATTCTGCCTACCACAACTCCTGCCTGGAGACACAGCCCTCTCCTCGGGGAGGAAAGGTAATTCATTCTTGGCTAACCATGTCTTATAAATAGAAGCCTGAAAAGGCATAGCAGAAAACTAGCAGTCCCATACTGGTTTAATTTGTTTATAGTTTATATTATCTATTCATAAAATTAGGGCTGTCTTTATGGTAGTGCTGGTCTTTATTACGTATAAATGTTGAAGTACTTCTGTGCAATCTGTAGCTGAGAAGTCAAGTTCAGATCACAGCAAGTAACTCTGTTATCTTTAGCAAGACCTTTGTGGTTAACCCTAACAGCATCTAGTCGTAGTATTTTCGTTCAGGTCAAGACGCAGAATCAAATACAGCTGTTTCAGTCATTGTCTTCCATATATATTATGTCGTGGGCGAAACTATAGGAAGAAGTCTGTGAAATGTTTTCCAGAGTCTTTAGACTGTTTCTGTCTCACCTTTGTACGTGTGTTAATGTAGAACCTGTTGTCTTAACCTTGGAAGAAATTACCAGACTATCTTAAGCTGAAGTTGTTTAGATTTGATGTAAGCTTCACTGCAAAACTATCAGAGGATTTACAGAGGTTAACTTGCAGTTGCAGGAAAGAGATGAGATGGTTTATTTCACTTCCGAATTCATCTCTCCAGAGGCCTATCTGGTTGTGTATTTGAGGTTAAGTTGCCTGAGGTTTGGGAATTTTTGTTTGTTTGTTTCTTTGTTTTTAAATGATTTTCTACTTTTTTTTTTTTAATTCTACTTTAGTTTTAACAAGTCATTCTTTACCTCATTTAGACACTGAGGATGCCAGTGAAACTGACCTGGCAAAACATGAGGAAGAGGACTTTGTAGAAATGAAAGAACAGTAAGTAACCCATTCTAATCAAAAGTAAGGTAATGTTCTGTTTATTTGGGGTTTTCTTGTTTGGTTGGTTTTGGGTTTAGTTGTGGTTTTTTTGGTTGGTTCGGTTTTTGCATAAAACTTTGCAATGTTTTGGGCCAAGATTGGGGTTTTTAAGTGCCTAGCCCAATGTAACAGCTAATGAGTCCGTATACTTGTATTTCTTCTCTCCTCAGTTATTTTCTCTGTTCTATCGTATTGAAGAAACTAAGTGCTGCTACTGTTTTGGACAAAGAAATAGGTACATGTTTCTGGGAACAGCTGAATTTTGCTGCAACTGAATCCTGTTGCAGACAGATCCTTTAAATAAAATAAAAGATCTACTTTATATAAGCCAAGCAAAGACAAGATGCCTGTTAAAATCCCTTAAACAATAGAATGCTAGTCCTGTTCAAGAAGATGGGCTTTTTGGAGACTTGGAATAGTTTCCCTTGATGTTTAGGTGTATTTGCAATATTTCGCGTTCTTGCTTACTGGCAGAGACATGTTTTTATACAGGTCAGGAAGACTTGGCCTGTGTTAAACCACAGATATGTGGTAAAGGAAACACAGGTTTGCAACAGCACAAGGAATAGACTTTGGGGTTTTTTTTATAATGTCAAGATCTACATGAGGAAATGCGTTCTGTTTTATAAGTAGGGAACTAATACACAAATATTAAGGCTTGACAAAGTGGTAGAATGATTCTGTTGTACGGTTTCTGGCATCTGTAGAGCTAAATGTCATTTTAGATTTCAACATCTAAAAAAAATAGTAAAAATCCTATTTTACCCTGAACTGTTCCCAAAATAATTGGTTTAGGTGCATTGTAAAACCAATAGGGTGGGAGGCTTTTTAGATAGAATGATAACCTTTCATTTGAATAATATTCTTTCAGCTGTCATTTGTTTGTTTCCTGAAGTTCTTCTGAAAAGTTTTTAATTATGTGTAAACATGTTGTAACCTAAACAGATTGTGAAATAAATGATGTATGCTTGTTTTTCAAAGTAAAGTAGCATGCTCTCTATCTTTGCAGGATGTATCAGGACAAACTGGCATCTCTTAAGAGGCAGTTACAACAATTGCAGGAAGGTAAGCTTTGAAGGGGGTAGCTTATTTTTCTTTCCTAAACAATTTTCAGCGTTTTTCAAAGGTCATAGAAGGATGATGGTTTTGAAAGGTGTAAGCAGTATCCTTCACTGAATGTTGACTCTCAGTCATGCTGCTGAGTGAAAAAAGTCAGCCACTTTCCATCTTTTTTCCCTCTAAACACTTGTAGATAAGCCTCTGTATACTAAATCATTTCTTGAAAGGAGTAGTCTGCTTTCTGAAAAAACGGGGATTGTGCTTATCAAAATAAGCAAACTAGAACTGTAGTTTTCTGACTTCAGATACTAGTATTTGTGTTTCAAGTGGTGTATGCCTCCTTGAGAAAATTTAATACTTGGAAAAAAAATAAATTCCAGTGGGAATCCACAATTTATTTCAACTAGGTACTCTTCAGGAATATCAGAAAAGAATGAAAAAGTTGGACCAGCAGTACAAAGAAAGGATACGAAATGCAGGTGAGCTGAATTTGTTTCTAAGATGCTGTATACAAATTTATGGTTTTTATAACACCTGAAGAAAAATAATGGTAATTCTGTTCTTTAAAGAAAAGGAACTTGCTGGAGCAAAGCGTTCTTCTACTTCCAACGGTATAGTGTAGGTGTTTTTGAGAGTGCACAAAGCATGACAGGATCTATCTTGATTCCCCCTACCCCGCCCCTTCATCAACATTGTTTGCTGATTGTTTACTGAACACCAATAAACAGTTTTAGTCTTCATTTGTATGAAACAGCACAAGTAAAAAAATTATTTCTTTTTTATCTGGTACCGTGCCTAACCTACAGTCTCCTACTTTGGCTTATTCTTTTGTGCAACATGGATGAAACCTTCAGGTGCACTGTTTCTTTCAGTTTGCAGGAATGGAAAGTTTGGACTATATGCATTCCCAAAGATCTGTTTTGTGCCCTGGAACAACGAATACAGAGGGTTTGCTGCTGAAACTGTTACTCTGTATAGCTGTGACATTGAATGGGCTGCCTGTTCTTTGTGTTACGCTCTGTTCCAGGAGCAAAGGCCCAAGTTAATTTTTGAAGTGCCTAGCTCTCAGCCCTTCTGGGTAGCTTTTTTGTGTTAGTGCAGAGAAATGGCTTGGAAATCAGATCCGTCTGCTTGCCCTCCCTCTTTCTTGTTTGTTCCCTTTCCAGCAGGTTCTTATCTTGAATACTGAAACAGGGCCTTTTATAGAAGCTGTTATGTGGAAATAGGAAATGTAGCTGTCCTTGCTTTAGAAAAATAGTGGATGAATTCCCTAATGCCTGGGCCATTACTCTGGAAAATATGAGAGAGAGGCAGTGGCAGTTGTATGATGGCTAATGTACTCCAACCTTTGAATAGTATAAATTGTGTCTTTCTAAAAGTGCTTGGGATGGTAAAGGATTTGCTTGAGGAATTTAAGTGAGTTGAACTACTTGGTAACAGGAATCTGTCTCCTGAGATGAATTTCATGTACACTAGAGCTGCATTCTAGCAATATTGGGTTGGTTTGATAAAATTAAGATTAACTGCTAACTTGTATTTCTGGCTGGTAAAGACCAGTGCTGCAGCAACATATTTCTTCCACAGGAGGGCAGATGGTGATAACTTTCAATTTTATGATTAAAAAAATCCAACCGCTTAGTACTACAGGAAGAATAGTCTTTTATGTTTATCCCTCCCATCTTGAGGTTTTGGGCTTGTGGGTTGTTTTGGGTTTTTTTGAGAATTTACAGATATTAAAGCAACAGTTTAGATTTACTTGTGTTTGATTACATCCATAATACTACTTCCATGCTCAACTGGTAGAGCCCTTTGCAAATAAAAGGTTTGTTTTTTGTTTTTTTTTTAATTGGGCCATTATCGTCTTTGGTATCTATTTTGCTGTTTTTAAAATGATTTTAAAAAAAAAAAAAAAAGGCACAGTACTGCAGTGTTGCTACTACAGTCTTCTCCAAAACATATTTGAAGCCTGTGATCTTTACAGAAGTTTTTATGATTTCAGGTATTGCAAAAGCTTAATATGCTAGTGAAATATGGTGACTTGAGGACTGATCAGGTGCTGTAGTTTGCTTTTCTTGCCACTATCTTGAGTAAACACTTTGTTTTGGGCATTATGTCCTCCAGGAAACACAAGAAGGGTCCCATTCAGCTTAATTTCAAGTTGTTAGCAACAGCACAAACATCAGTAGCAGGGCTATTTCACACCCAGAAATCCATTTGCCTCATCCATAGGTGTGACTTGAACTAATCATTGCCATGTGTTAGAACTTAACCTTCAGTGATACATAACAATTTCCTTGCTTGTTTTCTCAGTCATAAACAGCCTGAAATCAGACACATGTGTTGAGTAGATGAATCTTCTAACAGCTGCAGAATTATTTCTGAACCAGTCATTGCTGAAATTCATGAAGTTGGCTTAAACTGTGAATGTTTGCCAGCCATACATTCAGCTACATGTTTCAAGCTTCTATCTGCGAAGTTTGCATCTACTATTAATTGATTGTAATTAAACTGGAAGAAAGATGGACTACATGCTTAGTACTGCTGGAAATGGTAGCTAAACTGAATAATATGGAATACTGCTGGGCAAGCTTTGCAAATGTGCTTGACAATCTGTTGAAAACTTCAATTGACAATGTATTTTTGTGGGGGTTTTTTCATAGTTACTTTATTTTCAGCATAAAACTACGAAGTGTGAGTAGAGGTTGGATGAGTACGTACACTGGTTCACTGCCTCTCTTGGCTGCAATAGTCAATGACTTAAAATGTTAGGGAAGTAATTTTGTACATCTCTGAAAATAATAAATTCTTTCTTGTCTTTCAGAACTGTTCCTCCAGCTGGAAGTAAGTACTCTTAATTTATCAAAATACATATTAACTAGATGGAACAGGTATAAAGCTGCTGTTTCATCAGCTAGTACTTGTGCTTGTTTTCCCAGAAGACTTAAAGAAATTTTCTTCCTCTAGCTAGCGTTGTTACACTTGAGACGTAGTACAGCCTACTGTTGGTATTACTTCAAGTAACTTCTGGACTTTGTCATTAAAATAGAGTTAAAAGAAATATTTGCTCTTGGGCTGTTGTATTCTGGCTGTGCATTTGGCTTGTTTAAAAAGGTTGTTTAAGGTGATAAATGTCAGTGCTGTTTATAAATCTGAAGAGCTCTCTGCTAGAGACTTGATATATTATGCAACGTTAAAGTGTTTTTTAAAAGTAATTCTTTTGCCAATATACTAAGTACTGCTTAGTTATTTTTAGATGGTTTTCTGTTGATTATGAATATTTATAATCTTTAGAACTGGCTACAGTTTTGAACGGAAAAGCTTATCAATACAGCAGTTGAAAGAAGCTGTTGTGATATCGTTAACTTGAGTCATTGGTTCCTTAGTTAACCTTTTTATTCTTTTCGTTTGCATTAGACCGATCAGGTGGAAAAAAATTACGTCAAGGAAAAGAAGGCAGCAGCAAAGGAGTTTGAAGATAAGAAAATTGAGCTTAAGGAAAATTTGATTGCAGAGTTGGAAGAGAAGAAGAAGATGATTGAGAATGAAAAGCTAACCATGGAATTAACAGGAGGTAAAAACAAGATAGGCATCTGTCATTTGTCTTATCCGCTCTGCTATTGCTTAGGAAAAAAGGTATAAAGGTAGCTATGCTGGTTTATACAGACAGCTAGTGTGAAGGCTTTAAAGCTTTCTAAATGCCAAGAGATACAGAACGCAAATTGGTTGTCTTTTAATGGAGAAAGCAGTTCATAATAAAATTCAGTGACCTGAATTACTAACAGGTGAATCAAAATAGTGCCAGTAAAGCAGCAGAGTGGATAGGTTTTCTTATATAATAGGAGAGGGGCTTCTTCAGTTCTTGTGATCTGGCAATAACACTATTGAGATACATCACAATATTGACCTAACCGGCCGTGCCAGGTTGCAAACTGTGTCCTGTTTTTTCTCCAGTAATAGGTGGTCAAGAAGTTGAAGAAAGGCAAACAGTAAAGGTTGAAATATGCTGCTTAAAGCCAGAAAAATAGATTTGTGAGCTACATTTGTGTCCAGATTCTGGAAAATGGACATTAAATGGACAGATTTCTTTCATGAAACCCGTTGGTACTCTTGGTGCCTTGGCAACGCTCTTTGCAGTAATTGACACAGTGGACCTAAGTAGCAGGGTAATTCGGCTCCTTCACCAATTGTGTTGCTGTGATACTGAACCAGAAGTCTGATTTGATTCTCTTTTTTTTAAGAGCAACTCCCTCACTTCGTGGACAGGTAATGTTGATTGTGTCGCTGAGGCCTGTCCATGAGTTAGACCTTTTATATCTTTCTTGTATAGTATCTTTAGAAGTTATGTAAGCTAATAATTTAATCAGTGTTCAGAAGCAAGAATTAAAACCTGTTTGGACGTATTCAGGAGTACTCTTGGCTTTGTACAAACTGTTAGGGCTAATCTGGTCTGGAAAACAGCTTGAGCTATGCTGTTTCCCTGATCTCTCTCTCAATTATGAAATGTAGTCTGATCTTACAAACCATGCCTTAGCCTTAACTTTTGTTTTGTTATCCTCTGCCTGTGTCTGTTCACTACTAAGTTGGGATACAGTACTAATCTTGTAAGCAGGTTTTCATTAGTGGGTCAGGTTCTGACTAGGTCTTAACATTTGGAAATCTGCATACCAATGTTCTAGGAGTCTAAAGGAATACAACTTCTCTATCAGTGGGACAGCTGTTAACATCAGGATTCAGATTTGCAGAGTTAAAGAGAGACTGAGGAGGGGTAAAAAGTATTTAGTAGTCTGATTTGGGGACCGGATTAATCCTCATCAGGGAAATGTGTTCCCTCCGTTGTTGCGTGTCCTGAAGTGTTGAGCTTTTTCATCAAATACAACTCTAGGAAAAGGCATGTAAGTAACTGTAGAGAAGAGATGCATTCTGTGTGTGTTAGCCCTCCCTTATCTACTTCCTTCCAGACTAGCAGAAGTGCAATGTGATTTCTTTAGAAGTAACAGATTTTGTGGTGAACATGTGTTGGAGACTAAGAAATAAGAATACTGAACCTGATGTGGACCCGATGGTTTTTAAAACCTGTGGAAGTTCAGCGTATACAAGGATGCAAGTTAGCAGCCTGATGAATAGGCTTGTCTGCGAGTGTTGGGAGCATTGTGGTTTCATTAGGTTGCAATAGTTGCCTGCTGTTCTGGAGCATTGTATAGTGCGGTTCTTGACTATTAAGCCTCATGCAGGACTGTTTCAGGTTAAATCTGTTGGTGCTTTAGCAGCTCTTCAAAACTTCCTTTGTAAAGTTTTCATTAATGTCTCGAGAATCTTAAAGTTCTTCAAATGGTTAACAGAAAATGTAAGACTCTCAAACTCTGGGTTTTCTTCTGAAAACTTGTTTGGTGCTGACTTTCAGCTGACTTGTCACAATTTTAAGATACAGGGTGGGAAGAGAAAGAGAGAAGAAAATTGATCTCTCTGCCTTATTCACATTTTAAGCAATATAGATAACAGCTCTGTGACAACTCATTTGAAACTAATTTTTAAAGAGGAGAAAAAGCCTTTTGACTTGGCTGTGTATTGCCTTGAATAAGTGCTTCAGACCCCTCTTCTGAGGCTCTTGTAAATAGGTTTTAACAAATGGGAAGAATGGCTTACATTCAACACAGTAAGTTATGTTTTTAGTGTCTGCAGGGCTATTAATCTTCAGTGGTTTTCAAATTCAGCTTTGAATCCTAGAGATAAGGTTTCCTTTGGTATACACTTAGTGGGTGGCACTTAATTTTTTTTTTTTTTTTTTTTAAAGCTTTTATCATAATATTTGTTCCCTTGATGTGTAGCATGGTCATCCTTGTTCACCCTTGAGATAAGGAGAAAAGTAATTTTGTGTATTTTGAACATGCATAGCTGCTCAAGGTTTTAGCATCTAGAGGGAGCCAAAGAGGCTTCATAGACTTAAGTGCTACCTAGGATGTGATTCAGGTGTACTTAAAGATGAGCGAATAATTTTCAGCACATAGAAGGAGAGGTAAGATGATGTGTTTAGCATTTAAGATGTGTCTTGGTTGCCAATTCAAGATGTCTTCATAAATTAAGGAATGATTTGTGAGAGTTTGAGTAAAGTAGTTCAGTTAAGACTACCTGTAGGCATTTGGACAAACTGTAATTTCAGGTAATTACTTGGTGATGAGACTTGCGTTTCAATTTTAAACAGATTTTTTCTTTTTCCCCAGTGCATATACTACAATTTATTTCCTGTCAACTGCTGCTCTGCATGCTATTAATTAGGTTCATTTCATTAATCATAATTTGAAGCATTTTTAGATAATCTGAATTTAAATACTATTTGTGTTTAAAATTACTCCAGCAGACTTGGATCAGTCTTGAATGCAGTAATTATCTGTATTCCTTTGACAAAGCTATTTTTCCAGCTTAAAGACAAGAAAAAGAGCAATTGATTTGTAGCTGATGCTTTACGTGCTATTAACTGTCCAAGTTTTGTTAGCAAAGAACTCCATGAACTTTTCCTTTTAAATGATCTGTTCTAAAGCAGATAGCATTAGCATTAAAGAAATTTGCCCTGAATCCTTGTAGCATCATTGTGCTTGTTATCTGTACCTGAAGCAGCTGTAAAATGCCCCCAAACCAACCGTGCCACTTCCAGCCAATGGAAGCTGTAACCATGGCATTACAACGCTGTTGCTGAACAGTGACCTGGTGTGAAAGAGAACTTGTGTTCCCTGTCAGCAGTTTCAGCTTGGATGCTGGAAGCCACCACAAAAAAAAATAAAAAAAAAAAAATCCAATTTTCTGTATGAAAGAGGAAAGATTATTTTCCTTGTCCCTTGTGTAGAAAGCTGCTGCTTCTTATACCTTTTCCTCTGGTCTTATCAGCTCTCCAACTTCATTACTCTACAGATTCAATGGAAGTGAAGCCTATTATGACAAGGAAACTGAGGCGACGACCAAATGATCCAGTTCCTATCCCAGACAAGAGGAGGAAACCTGCCCCTGATATCCTTTTACAAAGTCATTGGAGGGCTATTGTATTTGAAGCCAGCATGCTACCTGCATCTATGTTGTTTTGTACAGGAAGGAAAATGAAATTAGGTGCTAGGATCAGATTTTAATCTAGGAAATACTGAAGCACAATTTGTCATGTATATAATGTGTGATAAACTAATGTAACAGAACCAGTCTTTGGAGATACCTCACGACACTGTGAAGTTTATTTGATTTTATTTTTTTTTTTTTTTTTGTTAGTGGGAATAGTTTGAGTTCTTCAGCCAATTTTTTTCACAAAGGAAGAGCTTTAAAAGAACTTTATATATAAAATGCTGAGGTAATTGATTCCATAGATAGTAAATGGCTTTTTACATGAGCCAAAGCTTTTCTCATTTCAAGATGTGACAAAACATTTGCCAGAAAGATCGTATTTGTCATATCAAACTAGTTTTTCCATTTCTGATAAAGGCTTCAGATCTCTAATCCAGAGAGATGCATAGCAAAAGTAAGGAGTGCTAGATTTGTTCTTTGAATAAAAGAAGATGAAAATCCATCTTCTTATATATAACCAGAGAGAGAAAAACATGTATATGTAATCCTTCTCTTCTGCCTTGTTGCATGTTTCTTGTAATTAAAATGTTTCTTGGCTTCTGGAAATATGTTTTTAGCTCCTCTGTGATAAGCACTTCTTCTATTTGTATATTAAATTCACCTGGAAAGGAAAGCAATGATATTTGCTTTGCAGAGGCTTATTATTAGATTCCAAACTTGTATGGCTTAAATCAGATTAAAAAAACTTATCTTATGACTTCTGAGTGACTCACGTTTTCTGAAGGCAATATCAAACCTTGAACTTCTAGAGTTCATGCGGGATGGTCACAAGCATCTCCAGTTTTAATTAACCTCTTTCTGGTTGGAGAGTCTGTTCACTCTTCCAGGAAAAAAAATAATCTATTTATTAGTGCCTCTATCTCATCCAAAATAAATGAGTTTCATGGTGAACATGACCTACTAATTGAGCATGATATGGCAGCCACAGTATGAAAGTCTATCTGCCTTTCCTCACTGGGGAGAGGATTAAAGTCCATCAGAGCCAAAATCCTTAAAATGCAGCCTAGCAATTGTTAACTTTAGTTTGCTACTTTGAATGCTTTTGACTTAAGAGCTGTTTTGAAGAAACACTGTAGATTAAAGCTTGAGAGAGGGTCCACTGCTTTGGGTATTTTTTCCTTCTGTGTACTTAGGTTTTTCTTGTGTGGAAGTGACAGAGGAGCGGTAGGAAAGGGAATTAGGAAGACGCGATTGTGAAACTACACAAAATGACAGCGGAGCTCTAATAAGGCTGTAGTACACTAACTTCTGCATTCTGAGATTTTGGGTTTGTTTTCAGGTGAATGGTAGGCTCTTATTTATCCTCATCCACACAAAGGATGTGTTTTGTACCTCTGGCTTTATTTTCTGGTTCTCTCTTGAGGGTGGTTGGTTTTTTTGTGGGGCTTTCCCCTCTTCTCTCTATCTCTCTATTCCCGCTTACTGAGTTGCAAAATGATGAGTTTCTTTTCCTAGGTTTGAGTGGGATTCGGCTTCCTTGTACAAAATCTGAAGTGAGTCTGTTGTGTTTCAGCTCCCAGGATTGTTCTCTACAGAAATGCAAGATGAAAAACACTGAAAACTCTTGTGCTTGATGCCTCCGTGAAGTAAATGTCAATGCACTAAAGGTTTTTCATTGACAGTTATGTCTGAATAAGTTAAAATGATTTTGCACTCTATTTGCTGCTAAATATGAGGCTCTGTGGAGATGGACTTATATTAATTCATATGACAAAAAAAGCTCAAGTATGACACTTATTAAAATCTTATGCAACTTTACAGAAACCTTTTGGCTTACGTTTAATCAAGTGATATGTCATTGACCTTTAATTTTTAGCCTTGCTTGTCAAGAGCTTATGGGAACCTTAATTCTGGATACCTCAGCTAAATTATTTGTTGACTGATGAGCAAATAATGGAGGACCTGAGAACGCTGAATAAGGTAGGGATTATTGCTTGATTTGTATTTCTTTGTTTTAAAGAGAAAGCTAATGCTTCCCCCTGAAGAGAAGAGAGCTCTCTTTTTTTTTTTTTTTTTTTGTTGTTGTTGTTGTTTTATGTTCCTTTTTGAGATGTGGGACTGTTTCATCCCAGTAGGCTTTCTGAAGTAACACAATAAAAAATTTAGTAAGATGGTATCTCCTCCCTCTTATTTTAATAGGTTTAATTAACCTAATTAAAATGACTGTCATCTAAAAATGTTACCTTTTGTCTGAACCAAGTGATGAGCTATCTTAAGGAGTTTCTTCCTCCGCATGGCTGAGAGCAGATGTTAACATGTTTTTCTGTGAGGTCACAGGCTGCCTTTGGTTTAGGCCTTAGTGTGGGGTGGGTTTTGTAGTTGTTTTGGTTTGTTTTTTTGTTTTTTTTTTTTCCTCCCCACTGGTGCAATACTTCAGCAAACTGGATAGGGTGCAGTGTGCATGTTTATAGTTTTTCTAGATTTGATTAACGTATTGCTTTCTTGCTAAACGCTTTAAGGCTTATCTAATTTCTTATAATAGAAGCTGCTCATTAAGGCATTTGAGGATGGTAGCGGAGCATGTTTTTTGTGCCAGCTGTTGAGGTGTGTCTAATGGTTTATCTCCTGTATTTTGTGTACCCTGGGAAATGTTGGCTCGTGTTCAAAAATATAGTGTGTTAGATGGGTTTGGTTTTGACTTGTTTTAGTGGGTTACCTGAATGTTCTGAAGTTCAGTTTGTAGACCTTCTGTATCATCACACCGGTTATCTACACCTTTGGCTGTTTATAGCATGCTGTTCTGGTTGTGTTATGCCACTTAACAGTACATTTAAAAAAAGAAGCATTTAGAGTATGGAAAGTAAGACTATCTGAAATTATTACTGCTGACTTCTATGGCTCATGTCAGGTCTCTAACGCTTCTTTGCTCTCTTTCCATGTAGCTTAAATCACCCAAGAGACCAGGTGAGTTAACAGTTGCATTGGAACAGTCATGCTGTTTTGAACAGAGAATTATATTGTAGACTGTTTGACTGTATAATTGCTGACTGTGTAATTTGACTGTATAATTGTTTTGACTCTGTAATTGCTGTTTTTTGTGTACCTATTGTGGCAAATGGGTGCTGTGTGAAGTCTCTTCATCTGTTCTGAAGTTTGTCAGGGATGGGAAGGGAGGTATGCACATCTTTGGTGGCTGAAACATTTGGGCATGGGACTATCTATAACTGTGTAAAGAGGTTTTTCCATTATATTCAGATGCATCTGGGCAGCTTGCCTGCTTGTCAGGTAGATGGAGGGATAGAGAACTTGGGGGTTTATGCCTTCAGCAATCTAGATGTGTCTGTACACTTTATTTCAAGACAGAGTGGTACTAACTTGCCTAAGTAATTCTGATGTAATTTAACTACTTTACTATGGATTAGAATTAAAATAAAATCAAGGACATACTGTCGTATCACCTACATATCAACATTTTTTCAGATAAATGTTATATTTCAATGAATACTATCATTTGTATATTCAAGGCAGAGGTTGAATTATTAGTCCCAATAGAGAATATTTTTCTGATGAAAATTTGAGTTTGTAGCTTTCTGTGTTTATTATTTCTGCTTAATATGACCTTATTAATTGCAGTTCTGCAGTCAGATGTGCTACTGTGTGGTGGACACATGCTGGTCTTTAAACACAGTCTCTCTCCTGTTCTCAGCCTCTCCCTCCTCTCCTGAACACCTCCCAGCTACACCAGCAGAGTCTCCAGCACAGCGGTTTGAAGCCCGGATAGAAGATGGAAAACTCTACTATGATAAGAGATGGTAAGTCCTGGTAAATTTCTGTTTTAAGCAGTCTGAGTGTTGTGTAGTGAGGAGACAAAGACTGCAGAGAGAAATTTCTTTGAGAAAAAAATTTGAGGACAAAATGTTTTGGGGCAGATGTTGGCCGCTTCCTCCAAGGGCTAATCATTGTGACTTTGGTAAATCAGAAGTGATAATGGAGTGTTTAGGTTTCATAGACTTTCAGAAGTAACTACTGCCTCAAAAGGAGACTTAAATCTTTTCCATGGAGTCAGTGGTGCACACTGTGACACTTAGGAAATGTTTTTGTCAAACTGATGTGAAGTAAGAGCCACCAGCAGACGCAGTGTGATGTAGCTGTGAAGCCGGTCAGCTAGGATACAGATACTCTGTGATTGCAGGTACAGTAGTGTTGGCAGTATTCACAGTCCTCGTGTTCAGTTTTGTAGAGCGCTAACCCATCGTTCCACAAGGTGGCAGAAGAAATGTTGTGCGCTAGATAAGCAGAATGAAAAATGTTTCTAATAAATCCAAATAACCTTTAAAGATCAAACCCACACGGGAAAAGCAACTTCAGAATTGCTGATTGGATTTAGCTCTGTTAAGTTTTATGGGCATATAGCTGTGCAAGCCTCACAAAATACAAGAAAAATATTAAATTCTGCAGAGAAATCTTAGTAGGTCTTAAACTAAATCCATGAGACATGCAAAACTGGATAATCAAGGGGGCATTCTCGTACTCCTTGAGCAGAAAGCAATTTGCAAGTTGCATGCTTATTTGTAGCCTACCTCAGTGTTCTGGTGGCTCAAAATAACAAGTGACGAGGTTGTAATTTTATCATGGAAAATGATAGGTGTGAAGCTTGTTTTCTACATGACAGCCATCTTGTATAGTTGGTCAGTTTTTCCTTCTGCTGGTCTTCTAACAGTGAAGTTTCATCAAGGGTTCAGTGTACACAGCTCTGATAAAAGCTGCTGCCTGGAGCTTAAACTTCCTTGAAGCGTAAAGCAGACGTGAACTGAACAGGTTGCTTATTTCACAAATTCATTAAGTTCTTTTTTTGCTTTCATAATGGGTTTTTTTGTGTAAAGTGACTATCCTCAGGGATATATTTGGATGAATAAACTGTTCTTCAGAATTTTTAAGCATGTGGAGTATTGAAAAGTGTTGCATAAGTTTAAAAAAAAAAAAAAAAAAAAAAGAGGGAAGATGGAATCTGGAGTAATTGGTCAGTAAAGTTCCCCAGGCGCCCACCAAATTTAAACCTGGGAGAGCTTCAGTGAGCCCAGATGAATCTCTCGAAAGCACCAGCTCTCTCTGAAAGATATCTAGTTGGGACATAAAACACTAACAGATACTTTCATCTTGCTGAATTCAATTGTTGTGAGCGTCTCACTGTCAGGTATTCCAGCTGTTGCCTTTCCGTGTTCTTATGCTGTTTTAAGATAAGTATTTTACATTTTTTGTCTGCAATAATCCCGCTTAGATTTTTTTTGATTGATAGTAATAATACTTGTGCAAAATAGCTGGTATTTTAAAATAATGAAGTAGCTCTTGATAGTGGGAGGGTAATTTTTTCAAAGGTGTATTAAGGCTGTAGCTGCTGGCATGCACCAGAAATAATAAAACTAACAGCTCGGGAGTGACTACTTTCTCTGTTTCTTGATGGCAGCCATGAAGCACCATTATCTCAAAATAGTGAATGTTTAAGGCTAGTAATGGACTCCCTAAGGTCTTGCAGAGACATTTCACAAACACGTCTCAAGTGGAGACTTTGTATAGGGAGTTTCAGATGGATGTGAAATTAGACTTAGTTTTTTATCCTCAGTCAATTTGCTCTATGCCCCCCCATCAGATCCTAAAATACAGTTCACTGTAAAACAGCCATCTTTTCGCTTTTAGCTTTGTCTGCATTCAATAATGCAGAGTGATTTCTTTCAATCTTCTGATGGAGATGCAGTTGAAAATCTTGGCCTTTCAGCAAAATATTTTGTAGCAGAAAGTGGAATTATTTCTGCTTGCCTCACTTGTCATTATTGTGGTGTATTTTACCTACTGCAAAAGCAAGCATTGTTTGGCACTTTCCTTCTCTTGAAAGCCAACTTACATTCCATTGCATTTTTCATCTTGAAGTATTTTCCTCAGTTCTACCCCTCTGTTCCCCTGCGGGTATATAAACTCAGCAAAAGGCTGAGACATGAATGTGTAACTGAGATGTACCAGGCTACTGTGCCTTCAGCTGACCTGTCTCTCTGCGTGCATGGAGCATGAGACAGCTGAGACAACTCTTCAGTGAAAAAGTGCTGAACTAACTTGTTACCTTGCCTTTTCTGTGCAGAGTTAACACAAATTTACTGGTGGACAGTAATTTGTGATGTGAAATCCAGGGGCTGAAGCCAGCTTCGTGTCATTAGCTTTGGAATTCACTGATAATCAAAAATTGGAAGGAACAGCTTTGAGTGGAAAAATTATTTCACTATCTGTGCAGGCACAGATATCACTTGAGAGTTGTCGTTTGCAGTGGTATCTTCTGCACGCGAAAGCTTGTGCACTGGTTGTACCAAGATCATCAATTCTCCTTGCTTAAGCAGTCACAGCATGGCATGGTAGGACACTACTGGACTGAGGTTTTTACATCTTATCTTAGTGAGGTCTGGTTTATAGTAGCTTATACTGTTTCTTTATATCAATTAATGATCGTCTGGGTTCAGTAAGCTGAGATTTTGGCTCAGATCATTGCTGCTGTTGCATTGCCCTGGAACCCACTGACATCCTTTCTGTTAAAATGAGGGAGAAGGAATAGTGGTTGGGCAGAAGTGTCTAAAAGTTGCAGGATTTGGGGTTGTTTGGTTTTTTGGTTTTTTGGGTTTTTTTTTTTATTACCTTGCCCAGGCCACTGGTAATTAGTATGTTTGGAAGGCTGAAAGCTGATGCTATTATTCTTGTTACTGGCAAGCAGTGTGAAAATTCTGAGTACGTGAGCCAGTGGGAAGAGACTGTGGAATAAACTATTGGAAGACTTTCATTTTTACAGTGTGGTTATTGTAGAAATAACTGTAAAGATTATGCAAGTCTATGCATTTTGACAAATGCCTGTCAGCCAATCAGACTGCAGGGAGTTGCATACTGAATAGTTACTGAGGGAATCTGTGCGCAGTGATTCTGCAGCTTGGATTGCCCAGTTATATATGAAGCACATCATGGTTAGGGTAAAGGTGGAAATACAGTTATGCTTTTATAACTATAAAGCATTTTGGTGCTCTCTTGATTAAGATGACTTACAAATAATCTGTTTCAGTATAATTAGTTCTGCCTACCTCCTAGACAGAATAAACAGAAACTGGCGAGTTTTGTCTAGCACACTTTGCAGCACTTACCAGAAATATGATCTGTGAAGAAGGCAAGACCATGAAATCAAGAATTCAGAGTTAGGAATGTTGAAGTTTTTACTTTGTTTTATACAAAATGCACTAAGAAAAATATACAGCATGACTAAAATATGATCTAAAAGGGGAAAAAATGGAAATGCTTAGACACGGCCTCCTTATGGCAGGTATATACAGCTTCTTACAGAGTCAGTAACCCATCACTTACCATTTTGTGTATTTTCACAAAATAAGGCGGTATTAGAAATTTGAGGTCTCTGTTTAAACAATACACTGACTGCACTGATTGAGTACAGTTCACTTTTTTTTGTTGGTGATGGTGCACTAGTAATTTTGTATTGGGGAATGTGAATAACTTTTGAGTATCTGATTTGCTCTGTCATATTTTATCACGCATAATATGGAGTTGCCTTCTAAAATCCATCCTGTGTCTGAAATGTGAAAGGCTAGTTTGATTAACTCTTGAAACACAGGTTTATTGTCAATCAGTGTTCTCCTGTCTTGTAGCTTGGTGCTCTGCTGCTCCCTCTTGCAGATATGAAATCTGTTTTCAGTAATCTGCATATAGAATTGAGAGCTTCACGCGCTTCAAAGTATCATTTAAATGCAAAGTGTGTGTGTGTAGAATCAGACCACCCGCTATGTTGTGAAGGTGGGGAAAGTTGTGTGGAAAGACAGACTTCATATTTACTCTATCCCAATGCTTGTAGAATCCTAGCTTTATCAATCTTATTACTGTTCGTTTTCTCAGTCTTTGGACAGCTAATGGTTTCATGTGTTTCCTTTTTTTTTTTTTTTTTTTTTTTATTTTTGCAGGTACCACAAGAGCCAGGCTATTTACCTGGAGTCTAAAGAGAACACTAAGATCAGCTGTGTGATCAGTTCTGTGGGTGCCAATGAGGTAGCGGGCTCCTTTTTTTTCATGGGGGTGGGGAAAGCTGTGGGTCAGCATAGGCAGGTAGACGGCTGCCTAGTAAGGACTAAGAGAAAACCAGTATTACTTTTGGAAAAGATGTAGTTGTCTGGTGTCTAAAGAAGTTAATCCAAGATAAAACTGAGTTGAGAGATCTCTTCTTGAGATGGGAAGAGACTTGCTCCATTTCTAAAGAATGATCCTACATTTTGCAAGCAGTAGTTTGGCAGGCAGGAAGAATGGGGAGAACTGACATGTTGCATCTCACTGGCACTACATTAGTTCCATTTCTGTTATTTCAAGAACATACTTACAGGTGTTATTAATGCAAAACTAAAAAAAAATAAAATATCCTATTGGGAATCCAGAAGAGGATGAGGAAAAATTTTGTCACCAAATTTAGTTGTTATAAGGGGAGAAAATTCTTCCTGCTAACATGAGTACATGTGAGGTAAGCTGGCAACATTCATCACCTACTTGGGAGACAGGCCAGGTGAGTCATTTGTCTGAGACAATTTCAGTGTGGCTAATGATTAAGGCTTAGAGAAGCAGGTGAAGAGAGGTGCATGCCTGAGATTGATGTGAATCTTGCTGCAAAATAAGCTTAGTGCTTGAGCAGTGCATCAGTTGGGCAAAGGGAGCAGTTTATTCTTTGCTTGCAGATTCCAGACACTTCAAGGAAAGAAGATAGGCTTAAATGCACTTCTCTTCAATCAACCAATAAAGAAACTTTAATTTATTTTTGCAGCTAAGGGAAAATATTTTATTTTCAACAAAATGAGTTGCATATGGGATATGCTTTGTATCACAACTGTTCCCCTTGCAATAAGAGTTGTTATGCTTGACGGTTGGCTATTTAGATAAAGTAGGAGTAGCTTGCTAACGGATGTGTTAAAAACATAGTACTGCTAATTTGATTGAAGTTATTACTGTTAACTTATAACATTAAAACTCAATCTTTTGGGAGCGTCTTACCTGAAACCTGAGGGAAATGCCATCTGTTAATTATTATTGCATGAATTCCACTTTAAAGTGAGACATAGGTTTAGTTTTGATTTTGTGGGGTGTTTTTTGAGAGAGGCTGGGGAGGAGGCATGGCATTTGTTTGCCCTGTGGTGGTTCACTGCAACAGTATAAAGACAAGGGAGATAAATACTTAACAGAATACTGAAATGAGCTGTTCTCTTAGGAGTACAATGTCCCTA
>JANHGO010000075.1:49358919-49404235 GCA_024606505.1 Aquila spilogaster | reverse complement strand
CAGTGCTAATCTTGCAAGTTCTTCCCCCCCCCCCCCCCTTCTTTAGGGGATCAAGGTCTGACTAGATCTTGCCTTTGTAAATCTGCATACTAGTGTTCTAAGAAGGAATCCAGTGTCTCCATCAGCAGGTAGGACTGCTGTTAACATCAGGATTGGGATTTACAGAGTAGAAGGGAGACTGGGGAGGTGTAAAAAGAGGTATTTAATGGTAATGTGTCTGATTTTGGGACCAGATTAATTCTCCTCTGGGAAATATCTCCCCCCACTGTTGTATGCCCTGAAGAGATGAGCTATTTCATCAGGCACGGCTCTGGTAAAAGGCACGAAAATAACTGTGGAGAAGCAATGCATGCTAGGCCTCTCTTATCTCCCTCCTTCCAGACCAGCAGAAATGCAATTTGATTCCTTTGGAAGTAGCAGAATTCATCGTGAACGCATACTGGAGGCTGAGAAAGAAGCACAATGGAACCTGTGTGCACTCAGTGATTTTTAAAACCTACAGTGTAGCTCAGTGTGTGCAAGAATGCAAGTTGGAGACCTGATGAGTAGCAGGCTGGTTTGTGAGTGTCGGGACTCACTTGCAGTTTCTTTAGGTTGTAGCTGCTGCCTCCTGGAGCACTGCCTTGTGTGGTTCTCACCTGTTAAGCCTCGTGTAAGCTTGTGTTTCGGGTGAAATCTGTTGGTACTTTAGCAGCTCTTGGAAAACTTCTCCATCTAATTATCACAAATCTCAAGAATCTCAAAGCTCTTCACATGCTTCGCAGCGAATGGAAGGCTTTCAAAGTGCTTTTCTCTGGAAACTCGACGTGATACGAACTTCCAGCTGACCTGTTGTAATTTTATGTACAAGTTGCTGAGATAAATTGTTATCCTTATTCAAATTTGAAGAAGTACAGATAGCTGTCACAAAGCTGCTCATTCTAGAGAACTTCTTTTAAAAGGTGGGAAAGCCTCAATGTGGCTGCGTGTCACCTTGAGTAAGTGCTTTGAACCCCTCTTTTTGAGGCTCTCGTAAATCTATCTTCACAAATGGCAGGAAGGGGCTTCCTTTGACACAGTAGCTTCTGGTTTTAGTATCTACAGAGCTATTGTGCAGTGTATTTTAGGCAGCTTTGAATTACGAAGTTTCCTTTGGTGTACTATCTGTGGGGGGCACTTCATTTTTTTTTCTTAAATCTTTCATCATAAATGTCATGGTTTTATGACTTTTTGTTATCGGTATGCCATTGACAGTGGTGTTTGTTCCTTTAATGTGCAGAACGGTGCTACTATTGCACCTTTCATTGGGAGAAAAGTAATTTTGTGTGTTTTCAATGTGCAGAGCCACTCAGGTGTGTAGTGTCTAAAAGGAACCACGGAAGCTTCATATGCATATAAGTGCTATCTAGGATGTGATTTGTATGTACTCAAAGATGAGTAAGCAGTTTTCAGCGCATAGAAGGAGCAGGGAGGTACTGGGTTTAGCGTTTTAGATGTGGCCTCTTGCTTGCCAGTTCAAACTGTCTTCATAAATTAAGGAATTATCTGTGAGAGTTTGAAAGTTGAGTTGAGCAGCTCAGTTCAGACCACCTGTAGGCATTTGGACAAACTGTAATGTGGACGGAGACTTACTTGACTCACTGAGATGTCTTGATTTTTTTGACTGTTTTCCCCAGTACATAAACTACAACTTATTTCCTAACAACCGTTGTTGTGAATTTTATAATTAAATTCACTTTTTAGGACATAATTTGAAACTTCTTTTCAGGTCTCCTGGGTTTAAATCCTGTTTGTGTTTAAAATTGCTTTAGCAGACATGTGTCAGTCTCCATCTTGAATGCAGTAACTGTACTGCTTAGACAAACCTAGCGTTCCAACCTGAAGACATGAGAAAGAACAGTTGATTTGTAGCTGATGTTTTATGTGCTGCTACCTACTCAAGTTGTATTAGCAAATAACTCCATGAATCTTGCCTTTCTAGTGATCTGTTTAGAAGCAGGTACGTGGTGTTAGCATGAGAGAAATTTCTCTTGAACCACCATAGCACTGCTGTGCTTCAGTTACCTGTACCTAAAGGAGCTGTTGAGTGCCCCTGAGACAGCTGTGTCACTTGCAGACAGTGAAAGCCGTAACCATGGCATCACAACACTGTTGTTCAACAGTGACCTGGTATAACAGAGAGCTTGTATTCACCGTCAGCAATTCCAGCTTCGATGCTAGAAGCTATCATGAGTAAATGCTATTTTCTATGTGAAAGAGAAAAAATAATGTTCCTTGTGTCCTCTGTAGAAAGTAACTGATCCTGACTCTTCTCCCAGTGGTCCTATCAGCTCTCCAACTTTGTTTCTCTACAGATTCTATGGAAGTGAAGCCTATCATGACAAGGAAACTTAGGAGACGACCAAATGACCCAGTTCCCATCCCAGACAAGAGGAGGAAACCTGCCCCTGATATCCTTTTACACTGGAGGGCTTTTGTATTTGAAGTCAGTGTGCTGCCTGCAAGGTGGAGTGCATCAGTGTTGTTGCACATAGGGGAAAAAAATGATAGGAGGTGCTGGAATCAGGATTTAATGTAGAAAATGCCAAAGCACAATTTGTTATGTATATTGTGTGATAAACAAATAGCGTACAGCCGATCTGTGGAGATAATAACTTAAACTTCACAGTGTCATGAGATAACATAGGTGATTTTTTTTGTCATGGAGACTAGTTTGAATTCTTCTGGCACTTTTTTCACAAAGGGAAATTTTAAAAGGACATCATACCTAAATGTTGAGGCGATTGATTCTATAGATAGGAAATGACTTTTTCCGTGAGCCACAGCTTTTCTCATTTCAAGTTGTGACAAAACGTTTGTCAGAAAGATCGTATTTGTCATATCAGACTATGTTTTCCATTTCTGATAAAGGCTTCAGATATCTAATATGGAAAGATGCATAGCAAAAGCGAGGAACTAGATTTGTTCTCTGAATTAGATTATTATTTTTTTTAATCTTATATAACATAAGAAACAGAAAAACACATATAGGTAATCCTTCTCTCCTGCCTTGTTGCATGTTTTTTTGTAATTAAAATGTTCCCTAGCTTCTGGAAAGATGTGATGGTGGGTACTTTGCCTTCCTTTCCAGGTGAATTTAATATACAGTGATATTTGCTTTGCAGAAGTTTATTATTAGATTCCAAACTTGTTTTGCTTAGGTCAGATTAACAAACTCATCTTGCAGCTCCTGAGTGACTCATGCTTTTGAAGGCAGTATCAAACCTTGAACTTCTAGGGTTCGTGCAGGATGGTCACGAGCATCTCCAGTTTTAATTAACTTCTTTTTAGTAGGAGATTGTTCACTATGCCTAAAAAGAAATCTATTTCTTAGTGTTCATATCTCATCAGAAGTTAGTTAGTTTCATTGCAAATGTGACCCAATGGTTGAGTGTGATGCAGCAGCTCATGGTCCGTCAGAGTTAAAATCCTTACAATGCAGCCTGCTAATTGTGCTAACTGTATTTTAATACTTGGATACTTTTGACTTAACGGCCGTTTTGAAGAAATGATACAGATTAAAATTGGCAAGAGGGTGCAGTGCTTTGAGTACTGTTTTCTTTGTGTGCCGTTAGATTTTTCTTGTGTGGAATAGACACAGGAAGAGGAGCGGTAGGAAAGAAAAATAGGAAGATGTGATAGTGAAGCTATGCAGAATGACTGTTGGGCTCTAATGAGGGTATAATACACTGATTCGTGTTCTGGTATTTTATTTTGGTTTCAGAGATGGTTTTCAGTTGAGCAGTATGACCCCATGAGGGTGCGTTTTGTATCGCCTGCTTTTTTGGGTTGGTTTTCTCAAGGTTTTGTGAATTTTTGTTCCTGTCTCTATTCCTGCATATTGAGTTGTGAAGTACTGACTTTTTTTGTCCTAGCTCTGGGTGGCAGTCAGCTTAATTTTAGAGAATTTCAGGCAAGTCTGTTGTGTTTCAGCTCGCAGATTGTTCTCTACAGCAATGCAACTGAAATACATTGAAAATGCTCCTTGTTTGGTGCCTCCACCAAGTAAATGTCAATGTGCTAAAGGTTGTTCATGGATGGTTTTAAGTGAGTAAGTTAAAATGATGTTGTAGCGTTTGCTGCTAAATATGAGGCTTTGTGGGGGTTGGCTTGCATTAATTTGTATGATTAAAAAAAAGCTGAAGTATAATGCCCTTATTAAAATCCGATGCAACTTTACAGAAACCTTCTGGCTTATGTTTAGTGAAGTGAAATATCACTGACCTTTAATTTTTATCCTTGTCAAGAGCTTGAGAGAACCTTAATTCTGGATACCTCAGCTAAATTACTTGTTGACGGATGAGCAAATAATGGAGGACCTGAGAACCCTAAATAAGGTAGGGATTATGGCTTGAGTTGTATTTGTTTTAAAAAGAAAGCTGGTGCTTTCCCCTGAAAAGAGCAGAGCTGTCTGTCTTAGGTTCCTTTCTGAGATGTGGGACTGTTTCATCCCAGTAGGCTTTCTGAAGTAACACAGTATAAGATTTAGCAAGAGGGTATCTCCTCCCTTCTATTTTAGTAGGCTTAATTAACCTAATTAAAGTGATTGCCATCTAACAACATTACCTTTTGTCGGAACCAAGTGATAAGCTATCTTACTGTGTTTCTGTCTTCCCCTGCATGGCTGAACAGATGTTAGCACTGTTTTCTTTGAGATCCCAGCCTCCGTTTCAAGCCTTTGGGGGCTTTTCTTTTTTTCTCCCCAGTCTCTCAATACTTCAGTAAACAGGGTAGGGTACAGTGTGTATATTTATTGTTCAGTCTTTTCTAGGTGTGATTATCGTACTGCTTTCTTGCTAACTGCTTTAAGGCTTATGTGATTTCCTATATTAGAGACTGCTCATTAAGGCTTTTGATGATGTTAATGGAGCATGCCTTTTGTGGCGGCTGTAGAAATCTCTCTAATGATCTACATTCTGTGTTTGGCATACCCTGAGAACAGTTGAATCATACTCAGAGAATGGAGCGTGTCAGATGGATTTGGTTTGGTGGACAGTCGGAATGCTCTGGAAAGTTCAGTTTCTGGACCTTTAGTATTATGAGACTATCTGCACCTTCAGCTGTTTATGGCGTAGTGTTCTGGCTTTGTTATGCCACTTAACCGTACATTAAAAAAAAATAAAATACAACCATTTAGAATATGGGAAGAAAGACCACCTATGAAGTTATTACTGTAGCCTTTCTTGGCCAATGTCAAATCCCTAATACTTCTCTGTTCTCTTTCCATGCAGCTTAAATCACCCAAGAGACCAGGTGAGTTAACAGTGGCACTGGAACTTGTTCACAGCCCTGCTGTTTTGAACAGAGTTATATTGTAGACTTCTTGGCTGTGTCATTTGGTGGTGTAATTGTTTTGACTGTCTAATTGCTGTTCTTTGTGTAGTTACTGTGGCTAATGGGTGCCCTGTGAAGTCTCATCTCTTCTGAAGTTTGGGGATGGGAAAGGAACAACGTGTATCTTTAGGTGTATGAAGTGTTTGGGCAATGTGGGACAATTTAAAACATGAGGCAGTCTAGCTGTGTAGCAAGATTTTTTCACTATATTTGCATGCATCTGGACAGCATACCTGTTTGTAAGGAAGATAGAGGGCTGAGAACTTCTGGTTTCATAGTTTTAGCTCTCTAGGTGTATCTGTACACTTTACTTCAAGATAGTGGTACTAACTCGCTGAAGTAATCCTGACTCTATTTTGTTAGTACATTATGAATTAGTGATAAACACTATGTCCTTGATTTTATCACATACCTATACATACTGCAGTTGCTTGATCTATTTCAGTGAATGTTACAATTCATGTAAGCAAGGTCAAGGTTGAATTAGTCATCCCGACAGAGTATTTTTCTAAAGGAAATTTGAGTTTGTAGCTTTCTGTGCTTGCTTCTGCTTAATGTGGCCTTATTAAATCACTCTGCAGTCATATGTGCTGCTGCATGGTGGACATACACGAATCTTTAAATGGTCTCTCCTCTCTTCTCAGCCTCTCCCTCTTCCCCTGAACACCTCCCAGCTACGCCAGCAGAGTCTCCAGCGCAGCGGTTTGAAGCCCGGATAGAAGATGGAAAACTCTACTATGATAAAAGATGGTAAGTCCTGGTAAATTTGTGTTTTAGTCATTCTGAGCCTTGTTTTTGAAGAGGCATTGACTGCAAAGTAGAATTGCTTTATTTAAAGAATCTGGGGACAAAACATTTTTGAGCAGTCCTTAGCTCTGTCCTCTAAGAATTAAACATTATGACTTTCATAAAGAAGTGATAATGGAGCGTTCAGACCTCGAAGACTTTCTGGAGTAACTGCTAGCCTGGAAACTTAAAACTGGCTCCATAGGAGGAAAAAAAAATTGTGCACTGTAACACTTGGGAAATAGTTCTGTCAAATCTAATCTCATGTAAGAGAACCACCGTTGGTGGCAGTTTGATAGAGCACTGAAGCTGTTCAGCTGAGATGCAGGAGTTCAGGGACTGCAGGTACAGCTGCTGCCAGCAGTGTTCACAGTCCGTGTGCTCTGCTTTGTAGTACACTAGCTCTTCATTCCATGAGGTGGCAGAAGAAATGTTGTGCACCAAGTAAGCACGACGAAAAATATTTCTAATAACAAATCCTAATAACCTTAAAAGATCAGATCCATGCAGCTTCAGAATTGCTGATTGGATGTAGCTCTTTAAGTTTTATGGACATTTAGCTGCGGAAGCCTCCCAGAATGGAAAGAAAATAAGATTTATGTGCAAAATTTATTAGTAGGTCTTAATCGGAGACATGCAAAACGAGATCATCAAGGAGGCAATCTAGTACTTCTTAAGCAGAGAGCAATTTCCAACTTGCATGCTTATTTGTAGCCTACTCTGTTGGCTCAAAATAATGAGATGAGGTTGTAATTTTCTTACCAAAAATAAGTTTTGAATTTGTTTTCTAAGCAGCAGTTATCTGCAGTTGGTCATTTTTTTTTTGCTTGTTTTCTGGTAGTGAAGTTTCATTGAGGATTCAGTGTATGCAGCTCTGATAAAAGCTGCTGCCTGGAGCTTAAACTTCCTTGAAGCGTAAACCAGACATGAACAGGCTACTTGTCACTTCACAGATGCTCTCAGAATTTTATGTTTTGTGTAGAGCTACTATCCTCTAGTATATATTTAAATGAATAAACAGTTCCTTAGAATCTTTAACCATGCAGATTACTGTAGTGTTGCATAACAAGAAAAACAGAAGTCGGTGTATGTGCACCAGAAATAAATGTGAGAGCTCAGGAGTGGCTACTTCCTCTGTTTCTGGAGAGCAGCCATGAAAGGACCATTATCTCAAAGCAGTGAATGGTTAAGGATAGTGATGGCCCTCCAAGGTCTTGCAGTGGCATTTAAAAAAAACTATCTCCAAAGCAGAGACTTTGTGTAGGGAATTTCAGGGTGTGGAATTAGACTTTCAGGTTTTTTTATCCTTGTGTTTATTCCATACTCTCCACCAGATCCTAAACTATGGCTCACAATAAAGGAACCATCTTATCGTTTTGCTTTTAGCTTTGACTGCACACAACAGTGCAGAGTGATTCTTTCAGTCTTCTGTTGAAAATCTCAGCCTTTTAGCAAGGTGTTCTGTAGTAATAAGTGAAATTATTTTTGCTTGTCTCACTTGTCATAGTGGGATGTTTTAGGTACTGCAAAAGCAGGAAGTGTCTGGCACTTTCTCTCTTGAAAGCCAACTTAAATTCCATTACATTTTTTCCTCAGCTGTTTTGCTGTTGAATTCTATCCCTTTTGTTCCCCTGCAGGTACATAAACTCAGCAAAAAGCTGAGGTTACTGAGGTTCACCAGATTGCTTCTGTTGACCTGTATCTCTGCATGCACGGAGCATGAGACAGCTCAACACTGTTTTATTGCGGAGTTGTCAGATTAACTTTATCTTACCTTTTCTGTATGTAGTTAACGTAAATCTACTGATGGACAGCAGCTTCACGTGTGTCATTGTCTTTGGAGTTCACCAATAATTGAAAGCTTCAAGTGAAAAATTTTGATATCTGTGCCTGCACTGATTGCACTCAGGAGTGTTCATTTGCACGGTGTCTTCTGCACTCTGATTGTACCTAGATGATCAATTCTCCTTGCTTAAGCACTCACAGCACGTCATGGTAGGATGCTGCTGGACTGGTGTTCCTATCTTATCACGGCAAGGTCTGGCTTAGAATAGCTCATACAGTTTCCCTTACATCAATTAATGGTCATCTGGGCTCAATGAACTGTCATTCTTGGCTCGTATCACTGCTTCTCTTGCATTGCCCTGGCGCCTGCTGATATCCTTTCTGTTGAAATGAGAGAGAAAGAATAATGGTTGGGCACAAGTGTGGAAAGGTTGCAGGGTTTGGATTTGTGATTACCTCGCCCAGCCCTTTGGTAATTAGTACTTCTGGAGCGCTGAGAGCCGGTGCTATCATTTTTGTTACTGGCAAGAAATGTGAACATTCTGAGTACATGAGCCAGTAGGGAGAGATTGTGGAATAAGCTGTTGGATGACTTCCATATTTACAGTATGATTGTTGTAGAAATAACTGTAAAGCTTATGCAAATGCATGCATTTGGGCAAATGGCTGCCAGCCAATCAGACTGCAGGGATTTGCATACTGAGTAGTTACTGAAGGAATCTGTGCTGATTCTGCAGCTTGGATTTCCCTGACAAATATGAAGCACATCTTGATTAGGGTGAAGGTGGAAATACAATTATGCTTTTATGTCTGTGAAACATTTTGGTGCTTTCTTGATTAAGACTTAATTGCCAATCGGTTTCAGTGTAACTGGTGCTGCCTACAGAACTCCCCTAAGCAGAACGAGCAGAAGCTGGGAGTTCTGTCTGGCACACTTTGCTCGCTCACCAGGAACGTGGTGAGGGTGAAGAAGGCAACACCATGAAACTAAGCATTTCAGTTTGGGATTTTGAAGGCATTTTTACTTCGTTTCATACAAAGGCCCTGAGAAAAATATACAGCATGACTAAAATATGATCTAAAAGTGAAAAATATGCTCAGACACTTCCTGTTTACAGCAGATATGTATCGCTTCTTTGAGTCAGTTACCTATCACTTTGATGTAAGTTTTGATATTTTCACAAAGTAAGATGATGTTAGAAATCTAAGGTGTGTTAAAACAATAGACTACACAGCTGGACTGGGTACACTTCAGATCTGTTGTTGTGCCAGTGTTCTACTGAGTTTTTTTTTTGGGGGGGGGCAGAATGTGAATAATCCTTGAGTATCCAATTTGCTCTGTAAGATTTCATCAGGCATAATATGGAGTTGGTGTCTGAAATCCATCCTGTGTCTGAAGTGTGGAAGGCTAGTTTGGCTAGCTATTGAAGCATGGGCTTATTGTGAATCCATGTCTTATCTCGTGTCTTGGTGCTCTGCCCCTGCCTCTTTCAGATATGAAATCTGTTTTAAGTAATCTGCTTTGAGAATTGAATTCAAACTGAGAGAGCTTCGTGCATTCTTAAGCTGCTTTTAAATGCCAAGTGTGTGTGTGGAGGATCAGATCACAACTGTGTTGCAAAGATGGGGAAAGCGGTGTGGAAAGAAAAAAAAAAAAAGACTTCATATTTATTCTATCCAAATACTTGTAGAATCCTGACTTTATCAATCTCACTGTTGTTTACTTCTGCAGTCTCTGGACGGCTAAGGGTTTCACGTGCTGTCTTTCTTTAATTTTTGCAGGTATCACAAGAGCCAGGCCATTTACCTGGAGTCTAAAGAGAACACTAAGATCAGCTGTGTCATCAGTTCTGTGGGCGCCAACGAGGTAGTGGGCTTCTCCTTGCTCATAGGAGTGGGGAAAACTGTGGGTTGCTTTAGGCAGGTAGACAGCTGCTTGCTAGATAATATACTACTTTCAGGAAGGATGTAATTGTTTAGTGTACAAAGAAGCTGAGTATAGGATGACACTGAATTGACATCTCGAGGCTTCCTGTGCCTCTAAAGAACGATACTATGTTTTGCAAGTAGTAGTTTGGCAGGCAGGAAAAGTGAGGGGAGCTGTCATGTTGCATCTCCTTGATGCTGCACTGGTAAGTTCCATTTGCATTACTTAAAGAACATTCAGCTCCTATTAATGCAAAATAAAAAGAAATCCCATTGGGATGCCTGGAGGGAATAAGGGCAAACATTGTCACCAAATTTAGTTCCTATGAGGGGAGAAAATTCTTCCTGCTAACCTGAGTATGTATATTGTGAAGTATGCTGGCAACATTCATCACCTACATGGGAGATAGAGGCGGTGAGTCATTTGTCAGAGGCAATTTCCTGTTGGCTAATGATAAAGACTTAGAGAAGCAGGTGAAGAGAGAGATGTGTGCTGAAGATTGATGTAAATCTCGCTGCAAAGTAAGCTCACTGTTTGAGCAGTCAGTTGGGCAAAGAGCGCAGTTTATTTCTTGAGCGCAGATTCCTAGCGCTTCGAGGAAAGAAACAATCGACTCGAATGCAATTCTCTTCAGTCAGGCAATAAAGTAGCTTTAATTTGTTTTGCCAGTTACAGGAGACTACTTCATTTTCATCAAAATGAGTTGCATATGGGGTATGCTTTGTATCACAACTGTTCTCCTTGCTATAGCGGTTATGCTCAATGGCTGTTTGCTTAGATGGAGTAGTAGTGTGCTAACAAACCTGTTACAAACGTAGTACTGCTAATTTGATTAAAGTTATTACTATCAACTTAGAACGATAAAACTCTTCATCTTTGGGGAGCAGCTTACCTGAAACCTGAGGAGAATGCAATCTGCTGTTTATTGCATGTATTTCACTTGAAAGTGACACAGTAGGTTTTGTGTTTTTTTCTGAAGATGACTGGGAGAAGGCATGGCAGTTAGTTTTCTTGTGATGGGCCATCGCAGCCATGCAAAAGCAAGGGAGATGAAGACAGAATGCTGAAGTGAGAATGTGTCCTTAGGAGTGCGCTGTGCACCTCAGATTTCGTTTCTATTCAAATGGAGTTGCTAAACTATGGTCTCTCAGAGTCTTGTACTGAATTAGAAGCAAGAAGGCAAACCTCAATTGGAGATGTCCCGTGGTAGACCACAGTCATAATTTGATAGCACTTCTAATGGAAGTCAAGTCAGTTGAAAGGAGCTCTACTGAAGGTACTTGCATGGATTGTCTCCCCACCAGCACGTCTCTTAAAGTTCAAAGTAAGAAGCCTTAAATGAGGAACTTAATATTATGGCATAAAATAGCTTCCACGTGGCTGGAGAAAGGAAGGAATTAGTTAACAGTAAATCAGAAGTCTCCTCCTTCACTTGAAGATCAAAATTAGTTTTCTGAAACTGGTTTTGAGTTTTGGAATAGGCTGTAGGCCTCTGCAACACCCATAGCTATGATGATCCTACTTAAGAATAAATAAAAATCACGTGGTTTCCTTGGAAACTGAGTCAAATTTCTGCACTGCTGGTAGTCATTGGCCAGACTCATGGAACCAGTTCAACTTCTGCTTTTTGACAACAGGAACCTCTTCAGTAGGTGCAGGAAGGGGTTTTCTTCCTGGGATTTATTCAACAGTCTCAGTTTATTGGAAGTTGCAAAAAGGAGTAAACTTGTTTCCCTTTACAATATAGGAATAACATAAGAGAAGAGCACAGTTGTTTCTATTCACCTTGTCCTTTAGTTCCTTAGAATGAATAGATATTCTCCTGATTTCTGAATACATTTTGTCTAAAACATCAGTTTTAAGTTCAGAATGTCTTGATTCTTTTATTCTCCTTAATCGTGTGGCATATTTTAGGGTTAATTTTACCGTTGTGATCACTGAAAATGGAATTTGATTTTTCCTACAGATGAAGCTTAAAGAAGCTGTTAACTTCAGTAAAGCAGTGTACCATTCAATCATATTCTGATGGAATGTGAAACTCTGTGCCTGTTTACTGTTCTGTATAGGCACTCAGTTTGCAGTTGGTTGAATTATTTTGGTTAGAAAAGCCTCCCAAACACTGGGAATGTCACAACAGGGATGGTTATCAGAGAAGGTAGATTTTAATTTCTCCAGGGAAATAACTGAAGTGCAAATGCAGGCAGATATTCAATTTATTTTATACTGAGGACTTTTCTGGTAAGGTCAGATTATAATTAAAATAATAGTTAAATCAATATACCATGTTAGGCCTGTAGCTAATGATATCTTTCTGACATTGACTTTACAACCCCTTGCAGTGGAAAATACTGGGCTTCTCTCCTAAATTACTCTATTACTTGGAGCTGGAAGACTTGTATTTTCCCTGTACATATTTAATCATTTAAAATACATTAAAATAATAAAAGGCAGAGGAATTTTGTTCAGATTTGATTTTTAAAGTATGGTTATTTGGGTCCAAACTTCTCTGTTATTTGAATCTTAAAAATGATTTTCATTTACAGAAATTCTCTGAGTGACTGCTTGCATGGAAAGTAATTTGTCCTTTGAAACATACTGTATATCTGCAAGCCATACGAATCCTTCCATGCAGGTATTTTAAAAAGAGGCCCTTTTATCTTCAGATACAATTGTTTAATAAATTGTGAGAAACGCTTCACTGAACAGAATCTGAGTGAGCTTTTCACCTGACTAATAGTGACTTGTCTGAGCAAATCCCAGGATAGATTATTTTTATGATCTGTGGATCTAGAGGGCCTTATTCTTGATTAGGTAAGGCTTAATGCCAGAGTTCTGGTGAGAGCTGTAGCAGAAGGAAACTTTGCTTTCTTGATGAAGCTTGGGAAGAGTAATTATTCTCAATGACTGTTTTGAGCAGAAAGTTGAAGTGGTAAAGTCAGAAGCGTTAGCAGAAAACTAATGTGGGAAAGGAAAGGGAATTAACCAAAACATAGTGTGCCCTGAATAACAGAGATGTTCAGATCTGTCAATAAGAGTACCTACAATATTTGGCTGCGTATTACTTACGCTGGGATTTTTTCTCTTTTTTTTCCCTGACGTATTCCCCCTGCCCATCTCTCTCTCTCCTGCAGATCTGGGTGAGGAAAACCAGTGACAGCACAAAGATGAGAATCTATCTGGGACAGCTGCAGCGAGGTGTTTTTGTGATTCGTCGGCGATCAGCTGCATGACTGTATGCTCTTTCTTGGTCCTTTTTTTTTCCTTGTTTTTTATTAAAACCAATAGAGGAATCTCTGATGGGGAATGGCAGTCTGTTCACTCTCATCTTAGAAGCAGAAAACACTGTCATAACCTCTTATGAGACAGTTTGTGGCTGGCCACATTATCCCCAGTAGTCCTGAAATCTTGGTGATACACAAACACTGCCCTGGACTATTTCTGGACGTTGCATCAGGCTGCTGTATGCTTTTTTTTTATATTTTGGATGACTATTTAAGAAGATTTGCATCATACTTTTCTTCATCATTGTTTCATGGTGCACAGATTGGACTTGTATGTTGAAAACAGCCTAATGTTTGTGTTTTGAATCAGACCAGTGGAAGAAACTTTACTTGTCAAGACCTGAGGTTGGTTGTTCTTTTTGGTTTTGTTTTCTTGCAAGGCTCAGGATGTCAGGCAAAAGGAGATGAATCCTGCCAACTTCCAGCTGCAGCTGAGGAATGCATTTGTAATATCTGGTATACAACATCAGCTTGACTGGATGAACTGCTTAAGGACTTGAGTGCTGAGGCTTTTTTGGGCAAGCCTGATTAGTTTAGCGAGTGCTGAAAATGGAGTTGATTTTAATATAGCTAAGCAATCACACATGGCTAATCTGAAGCATCCATTTCTCTTCACATTAAAAAACCTTTCAACGAACAAGCGAAGAGTATGTCTTATACTGAGAGTTCCTGGAATAGGCAGATGAGGATAAACCACAGGATTGGTTAACTGAACTTTGCACATACAAAGACTATGAGTGTGGTACAGAGTGGAAAGCTGCCTTAACGTGCTTTTAGCATACACCTAAAACCATCTTTCCCCAAAGCATCATACATAGGTCTCCCTTTGAAGGGTGTTTTAATTACTGGAGGTAATGCTGGATTTCTGTACTTACCCTCCAAAACCACAAGAGGTAAAACGTTCAAGAGACAATCATATTAACACCCTTCCGAGGTGTTTAAGGATCTGACTGGTGTTCCTTCTTCTCAGTCTTCCTGATGGCTGAAACCACCAATACAGTGTGTGACTTCGTTGGCAGGAACTACACAGCCCATTGGCATCACTGTCAGATCTTCAGCTCCTGTGCAAATCAGCTTTGTGCTCCTTTTGATTACTGGTCAAAAAGTTGTAATTTCTACCTTTCCTTATCTGTTACTTTGTGAGGTATCTTTTGTTTTTGCTTTTCAGCTGCTTTCTTGTTCAGCATCAGTCTAGCCTGTTTCGTATCTGGATAAATAGAGTATTTTAAATGACTTTCAATTTCTTTTACTTGCTGCAGTTGGGTGGCAGTCACATCCCAGTAACTGATGTATGTACGTGGATCTGGAGTTGAGTGCTATGGCTGAGCTGATGCGTTGCGTTTTTGGCTGAAGCACCTCACATATATTTGCTGTGCTTAGAATTTCAGCTAGGTCTGAACTTCTGGTGGGGAAAGGAGGACGTTGCTGTTTCCCACCCTTAAAAATGTGCCATCTTTGCTGCAGAGTTATTCAGGTGGAACGCAGCAGGCTGTATTTTGTCAAGTTAACAGCATACTTAATATAACTTAACATTCTCTGTGTGCGTGACAGGTTTTTATATAAGGTGATCATGTACTGAACAGGATTTGTCACTAAGCCTTAAAGTGATCATCATAGTTCTTATAATAAAAAGCATTAAGTAAATAGCAGGATTTTTTTTCTTACCTTTATCATGTTATGAACACACACATTGGGGGAAATAGTTGAAAACTTGCTGGAGTTTTGGGCAGATATCTTGCCAGCCTGCTAACAGCAGATGATCTCTCTTCTGCTGTAATGTTATCTTTAAAGGTATTGGTAGAAGCCTGGAAATGCAGCAGTTCTCTTTGAGCCAGTGTGATATTGGTGCACATCGTATGAGCTTGTTTCTGTAGCTTCATCACTGCTGCTCAGTCTGAATCAACATCAACTCACCTTCCCTATCCCTACGCAAAAGAGGGAGGAAACAGTTGCACTCACAATCCCAAACCTGCTTTTAACTTGCTATAGTCTAATGTTGCAGGGGTTGCTGTGGATGGAGTGGCATCTTGAGCTCACTCTCAAATCAGAATCTGAGTGGTCTCCTGGCAGCAAACTCCTGTGGGGCCATTGCACCATAGATATTGTTTGCAAACGCTTTGAAATCAAACTCGGTTTTCATGCTGATCTTGAGTGTTGAGGGAGGATGTTTGAAGGTTGTAGTAACTCCCTTCTTCTGTTCCTTGTCCGTTGCCTATTTCCCCACTGCTCCTGAATTACCTTTGAAATTTAACTTCTGCTTTTGACAGTCCAGAACATGA
Organism: Aquila spilogaster; assembly: GCA_024606505.1. NCBI lineage: Eukaryota > Metazoa > Chordata > Aves > Accipitriformes > Accipitridae > Aquila > Aquila spilogaster. The sequence continues at coordinate 49,388,825 of JANHGO010000075.1, read as the reverse complement.
GCCTATTTTTGCTCACATTAAACTACTGCACAAAGGTATTTCATTTTAAGGCTGCTTCATAATTTGTTTCAGAGTTTCATGAAATGAATGTCTGTGTTACCATTGCTGATCGCTGTGAAAAGTCAGTCCGTCTCCTCTGTCAAAGTAAATGAATATCGTATCCTGTTTTTTCAAGCAGGCTGCTATGTAATGACCTGTGCCATTACAGGCTGGAAATGCTAAAAATGCAGTGCCTTATTGTGCACTCAGGAGAGCAGTACATTTCTTTAATCCTCGAGGGATGCTGCAAATGCATTGTGGTGAGGGTGAGCCTTGCAGTGTCCAAATGTGTAGGCATCAGCGGCAAAAATGAGAGTTTCCTGCTGGTTGGGAAAAGACAAGTTACTCAAGGAGATGGACGCAGTCTTTCCTAACTTCTAAGAGAAAATTGGTTATTTTTTGTCTGCTATTTGTCTGACATCAGTCTTTTGAAGAACTCACATCCAAATGGCTTTGCAGGTATGAAAATATTTCATCCTCACTATTAACGGTGTCTAAAGTAAATTCGAGAAATGGTTTTAACTTCTGGCTATAGTGGTTTTTAAAGAAAGGTGAACGTTCTGCCAGTAATATTTACTGAGAGTCAAACTGCAGCTGGCTGTCAGCTCCTGTTTGGCATTATTTTCATTATGCTGAGAAACAGACTGTGTATCTGCTGGGGAGAAAAAACCACCACTTTATTTAGTACTTGATCAGCCATTAGATACTCTAAAATATAAAGGAAGACAGATCAGCGAACCGACTTCCAGTGTCTTTTTGACATCGTGCTCGCTGGAAGGCCTCAGAAGTTTTTTTACAAGGACAAATACTGATCCATGAAGTTGTCTTATTCAGCTCGTGCACTTTGTCTGTAAGGATACAGAGTGAAGCAGCAATGGAAGCCCTGATCGCTTGCGATTTTTCGTGTCACTGGAGCACTTAGAAAAATGAAATCTAAAAGAGCGAGAAATGGTTGTGACCTTTGTGAATAACTGTGATTCTTCCTCTTTGAAAGAAAGGCAGTTTGAGACACCTTAGGGATTCTTACTCCATGGAAGCAAATAGAGCGAACACAGAGTGATTAGGAAGATCTGGATGTTTACAGTATGCTGTTCCTGGCTTTACTTTGTCCGATTCTACGAATCAAATTGTAAAGAAGCTTTTTAAAGTATATAGAAAACAAAAACAGGTGTCTGGTATGGATGAAAGTCTCGAGTGCTCAATCTTCACATTTTATGCGCTTAATTCCACTGTTTCAGTAACCTTTAAATATCAAACTATATAAACGCAACATACTTTCAACAGTGTATTTTGAAGCAGGATGGGCATCTGAACTCTCAGCGTGTGGACAAGGCTGTGAGCAGTACTACAGGAAGAGTTACTTAAGCGTTGGGATCTGAAACATCAATGCTTTGAGCAAAGTTGGTCACTTTTAGGCCATCAGAACCAATAGATTTAACACTCTTAGAAACAGCTATTGAGTTATTTAATCAGTCTTGGATTTGCCTCCCATGCAAACCATCCATTGCCCGCTGTGCCTGAGGTAGCTTTGTCATTTTTCAATTAATTCTATTTTTCATCCACATACTCCATCCCAAACCCTGAGAGGAACAAGTACCAGAAGAGAAAGTGATGAGGTGTGCATTTTTCATTTCACTTTATTAATGTTCCTTATTTTTATTGAGTTAGGATTCTTCCGACAGCGATTGCCTTCAAATCTCTCCTGTTTATGTAGTGTCTATACCAGGTAAGGAAAGCTAACGATCTTTAATTAAAATGACTGCAAATGTAAATCAGCGTTAAAAGTTGTATCTGAAGTTTTTTGCTTGCTTATTTTGACATAGCTGGGAACCAGTGTTCCAAACCCCGTATATCAGGAGGCATTGGGTAGTGTAGAAGACTGAATACTCGCAGTAGTAAATCAGTTAATACAGTTGTACAAACTTGGTACGAACACAGGAGGCAAATGTTCTGTTGGAAGGGATTTCTGTCATCCCTTAAAACTGGGAGTTATTCAAGCCCTTGGTTTAAGACTGAAGAGCGTGAGACAGGCAGAAAAGTTTTGCTCAGATTTTTGGGCCCGGGTTGTGTGCACTGTGGTAGCGTCGGTACGTTACTCCTGGAGTATTGATTCGGTCTTCTTTTGTACTGAGTAAGGAGCTCTGCAGTTCAGGAGAGAGAAACAGCTTGGCAGAACTTGCCAGGGTTACCAACCCTCGCTCAGTCATTAGTCTTGTTCTTCCCTAAAACAATTCACAACCACTGTTTGTTTTTTTAACACTGATATTCTGAGGTCCATAGGGAGGAGAACGTGCTCTGGACTAGTGTGTTGCAATGTCTTCTGCACGTGGCTGCCCTCTGCAACCTGAGTGCAGAAGACCTTTGGAACATATCCGCTTGCATTCTGGTGGTTCTGAGCAGCCTTGAGTACTGGCTGAAGCCTTCACAAGGCATGCCAGTTCCTTTTTACTCTCGATGTAATTTATGGTGTTAATCTGTAAAGCCTCAGAGCAGAGTTTTGTTCCCTTTCTACCAGAGGGCGTTACGGGTACTCCAGCTGAGCCATGCTTCATTGTACCTGCTGTATTCCTGGGCTGAACTGCAGAGCAATAAGGTGTTTCTGGTGGATATATTTCCTTTCTGTGCAATGGGGATTTAATATGGGTGTAGCCAGTCGGGCAAGCAGAGGCAAAAGCCCAAAGAAATGGTCCTGCTGTTTCTTCCACCTATTGGCTGTGCCTTGTTATAACACCCTGTTACAATGCTGTTGCACATTTACATCAACTGTGAAGCACTGCTACATTTCTTTAATTAATCAGTGAGCATTTTTACCGCTTTTGTATCTTTTTGTTGCCAAACACCTCGCTGAATCAACGTGGTGCCTCAGATGAAGACCAGAGTTGGAGGAGGGTGTGTTGCCTGGCAGGTTCTGTGCAGCTGACTGATCGCTGCAGGATGTGATGCCTTTGGTAAGTACTTGATGGGCAAGGATGTGGTCTGCTCTTGTGACCATGTTTGTTGCACTCCTTGTCTTGCTGCACTCCTCACTCCGCTGAGCTGAGTGTGCTTCCAGGAGGCTGTCAGGATGATCACAAACGTACAGCTGTTGTTTATCTGACAGTGCCTGGTTAGCTGTCACCTATTCCCTTGGGTTCTCCAGTGAGCGGTTTTCTCTTGAGAGCCTGCGGCTGTGAAGGGTGGTGAGGGTGAGCTTTGCCTGCCTGCTTGCTGCTCAACTTGACCAGCGTCACCAGAGCCTGGGGAGAGCCTCCTGCTTCTCACGGGGCTGGTTTCTGTGCTGCCCTCTGTCTCACTTGGTTGGCCCCTGGAGGCACCACTCACCCACTGTGCTTAACTAGAGGCAGTTAGGATGAGAGGTAATGGCCTCAAGTGGTGCCTGAGTGATTCAGGTTGGGTATTAGGAAGAGCAGTGATGCACTGGCACAGGCTGCACAAGGAGTGGTGGGTTCGCAGTCCCTGCAGGTATTACACGACCATGGGGATGTGGCGCTGGGGGACACGGTCAGTGGGCATGGTGGGGTGGGTTGCGGATGGACTTGGTGATGGTAGAGGTCTTTTCCAACCTTCATGATTCTGTGATTCCATAAATGCTGCGGCCTTTGGGGCAGCTGTTGCAGAGGGCACTGGAAATGCTGTGTTTTATTGGTGTCAGATCTGCTCTTGAGCTGTTGATTGGCTTAATGAACCTATTAAATCGTTCTGGGGAAGACCTCAGTCTCCAGCACGACCATACTGTCCCTCTTTGCTTACCATTGCTCAGTGGCTTGGCCGACAGCAGCGATGCTGGAAGCAGGCACAGCACGGTGTGCTCTCCCTTCCCAAGGGGAAAGCAGACGGCTGAAGCCTCAGTGTGCACCGCACGCTGCCAGGGGAAGGTGGAGGCAGAGGCTCAGTGGGACTGTGACAGCACACAATCACAGTGCTGTTTGCATTAGTGAGAAAGGCTTCCATTGCTTAATCGATTGAGTTGATTAGAGCTGAGATTCTGTGTTTCCCCACAGGATTCAGTCTGCAACTCATTCAGGTTAACCTGCGTGTTTCATCTCCTCACCCCACGTACTTTGCTCTCCGTGCTGCCATCCACTCTCATTTCCAATTTCACACCGACATGCTCTTGACGTATTTATAAACGAATTCTTATGTCAATCCACTAGAAAAACAACCAAATACATTCCGGTGAAATATTTCTCTACTCCGTCTCCTGTTGCTGTGGCAATCTTGATTGCTGCTGAGCAAAAAGGGTTGTGGGAGCTCGTGTGAGTGCCGGAACATCCTGCTTCCTGCAAGGCCAGCGCTGTGCAGAGCATCCAGAGCCTGCTGCTGTCTATCTTGGCAGTGGTTTTACCCATACCGGATTTTTGATAGGCAAATCTTAAAGGCTTCTACAGAGAGAAGTAAATAAGAACATACGTGCTTGCTCAGCTGGGGAAGCTGAGGCACAGGAGTGCAGTAACAACTGAGGATGAGAGCAGTCCCCTTCAGCTCCCTCAGCTGAGCTTTCCTCAGGGTGTTAGGGCAGCTCCATCAGAGCTTCATCCACGTGCCATCTCCAGGCTTACCCTCTTCTCTGTGCAGCTGGGCAGGCTGAGGCTCAGCCTGGAACAGATGACCGATGGTTTCTGTGTAATTAGTTACCACTCATCAGCTGGCCTCTGGAAGTGGGCTGTAAGGAGCTAGTTGTCTGTCCTTAGTAAAATGGCACGAACCATGAGGAAGGAGCATTTTTTCTTTGCGGTGGGTGGGGGAAATGAGAATGGTCTGTTAACACGATCAGCTGGCAGATGGTAACTCACAGGGGATAATTAACTGTTTGCTACTGCAGGGTGTTGAGTATGTAACAATGCTGTCAGTAAAGACGTCAACACAAGAAGAGAATTCAGTGTGGCACAGCTCAGAGAGGACCAGAGCGTGAGCTCACTGCAAGAGGAGGATCTCTCCCTCCAGTCTGGGACTAACGAGGTAGAGACAATTAAATGCATCTCGCTGAGGGCCAGCAGCTTTCTGCCTCCTGCCTGTGGTTTGCCGGGGCATCGTGCAGCTAAAGGAAAGGATAGCTGCCTGGTGTCTGGGGACTTGGATTGCTGGGAAGGTTTTCTGCCTCCAGCCTGGGGAGAAGGGGAATATGTTAGAAAAAAATTAGGAGGCTTGTAAGTCTGGTCTGTCGGGAGCGTTGAAATAAGGAGCGTGTCCCCTGAACCGACTTTTCTCCTTAGGAGAGAAGGAGCTGCAGCGAGTGAGCAGCAGCAGTGACATGACTTTGGTGGCCTGTGTCACCAAGGCAGCGAGTGCGCTCCCTGGGCTGTCCTGCCTGCAGGGCCGTCTGCTATTTTAAGAGAAGACATGGAAATGATGTTGTTTGCAGGCAGCTCTTGTTCTTCCTACTGCAACAAGCTCTGGGAGCGAGGGTGGAGGGAAAGCAACCTCTGTGTCTTCTTGTAATGCTTTTCTCTCCATATATTCTCAAAGTCCTTGTTTCTGAAGACGGCTGTCTCAGCAGAGAGGGTTAAGCACAAGTGCATGTGGTGCTGGCAGGATAAGGAGGGATGATCAATGGGTTGGAAACCCCTCCCTTCCTCTGAATTTTGAGGACTCCGTGTACAGTTTAAAGGAGGGGGGGAAGGCGTCTATACTGAAGATTTGTCAAACTTGTTCCTGGCAGATAAGTTGGTTTTATCGAGTGGTTTGACATGTAATTCCATGCGGTGTATAGATGTTTATCTGATGTTTACTCAGAGGAAGAGATTTCCTGCCCATTCCAAAAATTAAACCTGGTGCGTTTGCTCAGGGAAAATGAATGTGAAGATGCTGTCAAAGTGTCAGGTCTATCTGGAACGAGGGTCCTGCAGAAGACAAGCAGCATTAGTGTGCTCAGAGATGTTGCATTTAAAATACCAAAGTGCTCAGTATTTTGGGTGCCATGGTAATTGAACTAAAGGAGATGCGGAGCCCAGAAAGGAGACGCTGTTCATACCTGGAAAGGCAGAAATGCAGAGAGAGAGGGAGTCAGAATAGGTTATTTCTGCTTTAAAATGATGTCAGAAGGATGTGAGTAATTGTTCTGGAATTACAGTTTTCCACTTGAATCGTTTTATGGAGGCCCAGTTATACGAGGGCTGCTCTGAAAGTAATGCCTCCTATTTTTATGATGTTGGCCCACGCCATCAGAGGTGGTACGGCAGTAGAGGCTGAACCTTCCCACCAGTATCCCATTACATTTTGTTGCTGTGTGACAGAGAACAGCAGAGGGGCACTCTGACAGAATGGTGTCTGGCATGGAAGTGTGGATGAACCAAAAGTATGTCATTCTCCATGTGAAAGAAATGGCACCCACTGACATTCACTGATATTCGCTGAACATTTGTAGGGACCAAATAGTGAATGTTGGCAGCTTTCTCATGCTGAGAAAGTGCCTCCTTAGCCAACCTGGCAGCATGGTTCCCTGGTGTGGTTTTTCCTCATGGGGTCAGCTGGGCTGCATTTCCTGCGCCAGCCACTGGGCTGCTGCTGCCTGAATGGAGTTCCCCTCTTGGGTACTGAAATAATGTGCCAGATAATGCAGTCTCTCTTCTGAAGGCTTCAAAGCTTTTACGACAGTGGAATAATTATTCTGTGTATGGGGAAACGGAGGCAGGGTGACCGTGGTTGCTGTAGCCCACATCCAGAACTGCTGGCAGAAGCTTGCTGTTTGCCTCAGCTGTCAAAGAAGCAAACCGATCTACATCTGTTAAGCACCCTTCCTTCACAGCAATCCACTGATTTCATTCACCCTGCTGCTGACTTGTGTAGCGACTGGCTGGGAGGGTGAGTCAGTATTGCTCATGTTGAGGTTTGGCCTTGTAAATACAGATAGCCTGCTGCAGACCTGTTGTTTGTGCCAGGAGTCTGCAGAAGCAATGCTTGGAGTTTGCTTTTTCAGAGGGAGCTTTCTGTCCTAGCGATTTGTTTTGGCCTTGGACCCCTTCTCTGCTGCCGTGAGCTTAACAAGATCCTTTGTCATTCTCCAGGGAAGCTTTCAAACTCACCGCTGTGGGTTTGAATTGGCTTTAAATAAAAGGTGTTCTGTTTCTGAAGTGCCCTGCCCAAGGGCTCTAGAGCACTCTGCGTGCAATCCAAACAGCCAGCAGACAAAGCTGTTACAGGTGAAGTGCCCGAGCACGATGACGTGGCAGAGAGCCGCAGGAAAGTGTTTGCAATTGAGTCCCGAAGGAAGAAGGCTTTGTCTGAAAACCCACCATCAGTGGGTGATGGCTGTGTGTCAAGGTGGGTCTTGTTGATTCCTTGGGGTGGGTGGTTTGTTCCCTACTTCAGTGCAGAGAGAGAGGGAGGAACAAGCAGAAATGAGGAGATGAGAGCTGGGAGGAAGGAGCTGAAAGCAGGCTTCTGGCTTTTTCCCCTCTGCTAAGGCATTGTCTCCCTGTATCTAAGCCACTTGAATTTGCAGCTTGCGTGACTTGTATCCTGCGAGGAGATTTATAGCCTCGACAACTTCGGTCTGACTTCTTTGGTTATGTTTGCAGAGTGAAAGCCGGGTCAGAAAGGCAGATCTGGAGGGTAGGTGGAGGGAGCTGCTCTCAGCCCAACTGGACATCAGCCTCTCTCAATGAGCCCTGCAGTCCTGTGTGGAGGAACAGTGTACTGCGTATTGTGTCCTGTGGGCCGGTCCCAAGGAGGAGGGGATGAAGGAGAGTGATCACTCGTGGAGCAGGGCAAGGGGGATGCAGAGCTGATGAGATGTCCTGAAGCAGCTCTGGAGGCTTAAATACTTTGTGCATCCAAGCAGGTTGGATCTGTGGCCTGAAAACCCATCCTCTCCTCCTGTCAGCTGGTGACACAGTGGCTTCAAACAGCAGCTCTGTGTGTCTCATGTAATCGTGCTACCTCTAAGCTCCTCCAGCCTGCATCTCCTGGTGTCTCTCCAGCCCCAAACAAGTGAATTCATTTCCCACTTGGTAGCAGCTAGAGCGTCTCCTTCCAGCACAGGGAGCCCTGCCTGTGTGCTCTGCTGAGCAAGGAGAGCGCTTGGAGATGGCTGTGCAGCTCCCTGCTGTGCCTCAGAAGGCTATATCTGTATTTTTAGGGCTTCCCACCCTCCCCCCCCATTTGAAATGGGAAGAGAGAAGATTATGGCACTTGATGATTTAATCAACATAATCTCCAGATAAAACATGCTTCTGCTATACCGCTGGGAGATGCTCATTTATGGTGGCGTGCTTCTCCTAAGGTAAATTAAATCATTAGTTTTAAGACTGGATTAGCATGTGCATCTTAAAAAGGCAGTTCAGTGGTTTTAAAAGCTTCTCGGCTTGGCATTTCTTGGGAGTCATCAAACTCTTTCAGCACGAGAGTCATGAGAAATGAAATAGAGATGCAGTGCTGAGATGGTCGGTGCTCTTGGTGCTGATGCAGGGTGCTCAATGTTGGCTGCTTCCTCCTTGCTCTCAAGTCACTCTCCCAGCTCGTTGGTTCCGTGGGGAGCTTTTGGCCCAGGGCTGGGGGACAGCAATTGCTCTTTTGATCCTGAACACCTGTTCTCCACTGCAGGACTGAGCTGGGGTGTGTGCATTGAAGGAGACCTGAGCTGATCACCGCAGCGTGGGGAGATCCAGGATGATGCATCAGCCTGTTCTTGGCAATGCACCTGAGTAGAGCTGTGCTGTCTGCGTAGCCCGGGTCCTGGGTGATCAGCTGGTCTGCTACTACCCAGAGCAAAGAGAAACAGTGGAGGCCCTCTTAGCGGTTGCTGGGCTTTTTATAAATGTGACAATGAGGTGCTGCATACACCCATTTTTCAGCACTTACCTCCCCCAGCCCCAGTTCTGCCTGTGCATTAATGCTCTCCATCCCAGGAGGATTGTGCAGCCCCGTGTGTGCATTTATTATGTGTCTCCTCGTGGGGCCAGGCTATTACAAGCACAGATGGAGGGAGCATGGAGCCGTGGCTGTTCCCAGGGAAGCTGATAGATGGCTGAACTCGGGATTGCTCAGCTAGGTCAGGCCGCTGGGGCTCTCGTTTCTCTAATAGAATGGTCATTAAAGTAGGAGAAGGAGCCAGCAGAGAGGTTACATCTGGGTTCCTTGAAAGGTGCACAGCAGCATCAGGTTCAGAGGTGGATTTTGCTGTGCGATGCTCTCAAGGCAGCTGAAGGTGTCGGGTTCTGTGCTCGCTGAGAATTGGTACTGTATGAGGTGGTACCTCTGTGCTGCTCCCTCTGCTTGCCTCGTGCCGTTCTGTTGGTAGCAGCAGAGCAGCAGTGCCTTGCTGTGATTCACACAGCCGGTCTCTTGGAATCGTGCATCTTTCACTGCTTCGCTTCGTCTCCCTGGGCCATCTGTGGCACCATGTGCTCCGGCTGGAGGGGCTCTGACTGCTGGTGTGTGTGCTGGTGGCTCTGGGGACACACTCAGGCGGTCCTAGGGCAGCTCTCTCGTGCAGCACTTACCATTCTGCTGCTGTCTGACAGTGCTGTGCAATAAGAAAAAGCAAGTCCTCCTTGCTTCCTGCATTTTGTTTTTCCTGTTGGAATACATGGAGGCATTCTTCTGCTTGGATATTTGGAGGCGGGTGTGCCTCCCTTGGAGCAGAACATTTGCAGATGATTTATTGCTGGATGTAAACGCTGGTGTGTGATACAGCCCATTTAGAATGGGGCAGCTCTTGGAGGTTTGTAGCTTTTTGAGGAATAGAAGCAGCTAAAAGGGCCCTTTGCTACCCTGTAGAGGGACCCTTTGGTGCACTCGGGTTCGTCTCCCCTTGCAGCACCTTCTTGCATCCCCTGTAGCAAAGGGGCTGTGTTCCCAGCCTGAGCAGAGCCTTTGCAGGCTTAGAGGCAGGGCTGGAAAAAGCCCAGCACTGTGCCGGGGTGGGCAGGTCACTGTGTTACTGCAAGAGGAGATGAAAAGATCCCCGAATGGTATTTGTTGCTTCTGACTGCAGACATCAAGGATCTGTCACTGACGGAGCAAAAGGGGAAAATATGATTTCTGTTTTGATCAGGCTGTTCACTCTTACAGCTCCGCGGGCTCCAGCCTGACTAGACATGAAGTGCTGTCAGATGCTCTGTCTGCTTCACCTTTTCCTTTGTGCAGATTTTTCACGAGGGGGAGGAGAGGCTTTTAATTATAAAGGAATGGAAGTGTTTGCAGTCCCCCCTGCCCTGATGGAGACACAGGGGTAAAGCTGATCTGCGGAATGGATTGTGGCATGGTTTCATGTCTCTCTCAAGCTGTACCTCCATGCCAATCACCCGAAGCTCGCCCCATGGCTGAGGACAATCAGGCAGCTCTGTGTTTAGGAGCAGGCAGAGCCGTTCCCCCTTTCTCCATCCATGCAGGTGCCTGACGGAGAGCCATCAAACCAAAAGCACGGGATCATTTATGGAGGTGTTTGTTTGAAGCTGAGTGGACAGGAATCATGTTTCAGAGCCGTAAGAGAAAGAGCTTTTAGCTGTCTTCTTTTTTTCTAAAATAGCAACCGCATCACCACGCGCCATGGGGATGTCAGGGTGAATCTGTTTCACTGACAACAAGATTGTTCTGTCTAGACTGGGAAGCACTGTTTAACTGACTGAGTCTGCAGAATAATTTAAAGGTAAAATACTTTACAGACATTAAGTTTAAACTGGAGAAGAAAACCAGCTAGCTTGACACAGATGATGCCTGATGGATAGCTTGCGTGGGGCAAGCTTGCTTTGTGATGGCAGCTTGCTTTGTGATGGTAGTGACTGACTGATGTCTTCCAGCTGCAGCAGCCAGGGACAAGCTGTGTGAGCTGGTGGTCCATCTGGGTGGACCCGATGCAAGACGTGTGTGCAACCTTGGATATGCCTTGAGCTTTGTATTGCAGGTGCTTAGCCCAGCCCTGCTCGCCTCTCGGTGCCTTGCCCCAGCGTGCTGCTGGCTCTGGTGCTGCCGCTGAGGGATGCAGAAGGGGTTGTGTGGAGGGGATGTGAGCCTTGCATTTGCCATCTGTGTGGAGGGGCTGGCAGCCAGGGCTGAGACACAGATACGTGGTGGTGAGATGGCAGCCCAGCTGGCAGGAGGAACTTGCTTTCTTCTGGCACAAAAAGTAAGATGAAATATTAATAGCATGGCTCGAAGGCTGGAATAGATTATTTTTTTTTCCCTCCCTTCGAGGAGGGTTTTTGCTCAGCACTGCATCGATGTTGCTTAGAGAAGCGGCATCCGCTTGGAGCAGGAGGGATGCCAGCCACCCGCAGGGAGCCGGCAGCGGGCTGCATGCAGGCAGAAAGGGAAGCACGGCCTTAGGATGGGCTGTGCTCTGAGCTCAGGGCTTGGCTGAGCACTTCAGATGCACCACAGCCCTGAGATGTGTGCTGTAGTCTTGTTTGGCTCCGGTTCAATGGCAGGAAAATAAAAGATTCTTGTCTTTTTCTTTTCAGGTCAGGGCTGTGCCCCTCTGCCTGCAGCGCAAGGATGCCTTCGTGTTGACCACCCTGCTTGGCTGAAGGAGATGCAAAATGGGAGAAGCAAAAGGTTCAGCCACGATGTCTGTCTGTCTGTCAGCTCCCTTCAGAAAGGTCCTGCTGGCTCCTGACTTGCCTCTGCCAAGGTCCTGGTGAGTCGAAGCATCTCCAGGAGTCCCTGATGGCTTTTTAAGGTGGAGGTTGTGTGAAGGTTTTCTCTCGGGCAAGCTTTTCTGTTTGCTTCTACTGATGAACATGGGGGAAGGCTGCCTAGAGAGGGCCTGGCTGCCAGGCAGCATGGCACTCGATCTTGAAGCAGAGGTGTGCCATGTCCTGAACTCCTTAAAATTTGAGGCCTCTTACATATACGTACATTTATGTATGTGTGTATATATATATATATATTTCTCCTAAGCAATCACCTGACTTCTTTCTGTGCCTTAGCAGAACAATTTGGTCACTGGGTAGGCGGCAGAACCAGCATCCCAAATGGGTGCATTGGCAGGGAAGGAGAGATCACAGCGAGTAGGATTCAGGCTCTATGCGTTTGCCAAGTGAGCTGGAAGGAGCTGAGTTCGGGGTGTTTAAATCTCTTCCTTCTGTTTCTTTGACATCTCTGTTCTGCTGTCGCTCTGCTAGCTGGTCTGTGCCAGATTCAGAGGTCCTGGGGAGAAGAGAAGACATGAGTTCAGCATGGTGGGAAACAGATTGAAGCGCTCCTAAACCCAAAAACTTTGCAAATGCTGGCTGTGAATGCTGCTTATTTCCTCATCAAGTGTGTGCAGAAACGAAGCATGTCATGGCAGGCAGCTTCTTGCTCAGGTTCAAGCAGCAGGTGAGCAGTGAAATGGGGTTTGACCTAGACTCCAGCTTTAGCCTGGCCTTACTTCTTGGCTTGTGCCTCATCTGGCAGCACAGGGTAAGGGCAGACAGCAGGAGGGGGCCCCGATGCCTCCCTTGTGCAGCCTTGCCTTCTGTGTTCCCCTGCCTGCCACCCTGCTGCTGTTGCCTTTTGATAGACAGTGTGATTAATTACACTGCTCACAGCCTCTGAAAATTTATTTAGGGTTTTATGCTGGCTGCTGCTTACACAATGGCAAATCTGCCGTGGCTGTGTCCCAAGCAGGTGGCAGCTAATAGGTCAATAAACTGAATCGCCCCATTAGAGCTGTCGAGCTGGGCTGCTGTGATGCAGGTAGGTAGAGGGGAGAGCTGCCTTGCTGAGGGGAAGCCAAGACAGATCTGTTTTAGAAGAAATGCATCAGGCTATACTGGTTTGTAGGAAATCGGTCACTTCGCTGATAGCATCCGCTGCTTTAATAGATCAGTTTTTTCCACAATAGCTTGTCTGTCTTTAAACTTTCCTCTCCCTGCCTCCACTGCTGCCCTAAAAAGTGGTCTAATAGGACCTTTTCATCTCCGAGAGCTTTGGAAATCTTTTTTTTAGAGATTTTTATTGCCTTTTCCTCAGGGTGTACAAAAAAGAGAGGCTGGAGAGGTGGTCATCTGGGGGAAATAGAGAGCTTGGAACAACAAAAAAAGCCCCTGAAAATGCTGCTAAGGTCGAGCAGAAATCAGCCCAACTTGAAATAGCTAGCAGCCACCCAAACAGATTACCCAATCACCTCTGCCTTTGAGCATTTCCTCAGTGCTGCTGTCAAAGAATTGAAGATGGCATGCCTTGAGCAGATAAAATGCTTGTACCTGCTTTTCAGAGGAAAAACTAAGGCAGGGCAATGGCAGAGGCAGGTGCAAACCCTGCAGTCCCAGATGGGCTCCTGCCTGGAAGTGACTCGGCTCCTTCTACCTCCTGATGGGAATGAGATTCTGATGACCTGGTGGGAAGTTGCCTGCTAGTGGAAAGTGGCACAAAGCAAGGGGAGTGTGAGCTGTGTTTCTGCACGGCTGTGCCAGCAGGAAGGGATAAACCTGGTTTGCATTACACAGCACTGTGGACCCGGGGCTGTGCGCTGCCCTCCCCTGCACCATAGCACTGCAGTCAGTGACTTGCTCTAAGCCTGCCCTGGGATGCTGAGCCTACACAGCCAGCAGTATCACCTCGTGGTGCTGAAGCTGCTGTCTATTGAGAGATGTGCTAGGATGCCTGTGCTGCCCTCTCCAGCAGACCGCATCCTGGCTGGGAAGGCAGTTCAGGTATCCTGGCTCCTCCTGTTCCCTCCATTACTGCCCTGCTGTTAGGTTTTAATGTTTCTGTGGAGACAGTTTGTATAAACTGAAGCACGCTGCGTTCATTCTATAAAATTTTGTAGGTAGCTTATGCTGACTGTCACCTTTCAGTGCACGGTGAGCAGTTCAGCCTAAGGAAGCATCACCGATGCAGTTATCTCTGCTGCCAGTCCTGCCTGGTAAACCTGCTCCCTCCAGGATGGCTGAGCCCACGGTGCAAACCACATCCCTCTTCTGGAGTCTGGTGCCCTTTGTGAGCAGTAGGTGCTCCCTCCCTCCTGTGGTAAATGCTGGGCAGCAGCCTGTGGCCGTGGTGCCATGCTTGGCACGTGGGTGCTTTGCTTCAAATCCTCGTGTGCGGGAGCTGGGAGCTCATCTCACCAGGCCAGCTGGCTGCATGCTGCCTCTGACAAGCAGCGTTTCTCCTTCCTCCTGCCAAATTCCTAGTACCAGTTTTTCCCCTCCGTTTCAGGCATGAATGCCGCGAGGGGACATCTCCGCAGCCACGCGTGCTCCTGGAGGTGCAGATCACAGCAGGGGGCATGCGGAGCTGTGACAGACTGCCCCGGCTCTCCGAGCAGAACCTGTCTCCTCGAGCTCTGCCTCTGTTGCCTGCACAAGCTAATTTCTGTCTGGTGGCAATGCTGAGCTGTTCAAAATCACCCAACCACTGTAGCAACAGCCTTGCCCGTGGCTTCCTTCTGGGAAAGAGCTTGCTTTTTACTTAAAGCTTATGGGGGGAAGCTAGCTGATTGCTAACAACCGCAACTGCTGCGTTAGCTCTTGCTAAAGGACAGAAGCAGTGGGATATGGCTGCTCCTGCTGGCAAAAGGCCCTCACCTCTGCCACCATCTCCAGGCAGAAGGGGGCTGGCAGGGGCCCAGCAGCTCCTGGAGTGGGGGCAGCTCTCTGCAGTGGTGGGAGCAGAAAGCTACATGGCATCTCCCTTTCGAGACCACGAGGCTTTGGGGGAGAAAGTGACTTTTATAGGAGTAAAGGAGACTTCCTTTCGGGTCAAGTGCTCTGGAAATGAATGGCTTTGAGTTAAAAGCCTTTTTACTCAGGTAACGCAGATTCACATTGCCTAAAGGGAAGTCTGCCTTGTGCTGGGGTATTTTTCCCTCTGGAGGCATTGTGATTGCTTTTGAAGATGGGTTTTCAGCGTACAAAGGAGAAGAAAGCTGAGAGGAAGAAAGCTTTTAAAAATACCAGGGGTGTCAGTGGTCTGTTTCAATTTGTCAGCGTGTCTCTCTTGCTCATAACACCACTGTTGGGTGCAGGGACTGTTCCTCGTCTTTCCTTCATGACTTGCTCCTTCCCTCTGGCATCTTGATCAATGGAGTCTGGCTTGCTTTTTTCCTTTCCAGGCCAACCTCTTGCATCCAGGGCTGCTCGGCACACAGGTGCTGTGCTGCGTTGGGTGGGATTGCCCCTGATGACCTCAGCCTGCTGTGTTGGAGCTGTACCCAGGGCAGGAGGACACCCGGCTGAGCACCCTTCTGAAAGAGGTATGAAATGGACTCTCTTCCCATCAGTTTGATCTGAGGAATCTCTTGAAAACATGCCTTACCCATGGACTCGGGGTCCACGAGGGTGTTCTAGCTTAGCTGTAAGGCTTCTGGAAGCATCCGATTCTCACTTCTGCTAGTTTCTCCTGCGTTGCCCTGGAGGGATGAGACGTCTGCAGGACTCTCCTCTGCTGCTGCTTAGCGTGAAATGTTGTAAAACCCAGGCATTGATTTCTCAATCAAAGGTGTCTGTTTGCTCCTCGGTCTGTGGCTTTAATGCCTGCAAATACATCTTTTGCTCCCTAACGGTTTGCTTTAAGATTTTGAAATGGACTGTTTGTGCTTCAGAGATTTGGGAAGCGAGCAGGTTCAATCAAGCCAATGTTATTTGTGCTGGCTCGCTGGGGGGCTGAGCCAGGCAGAAGCCTGGGTCACGGTGTCACTCAGGTCTCAGAGGAGAGACCTGTGTCTGGCCATGGTGCGGGGGCTCCATTGCTTTGCTGGCTCCTGGAAAAAGCTATGGGTTCTCTTGTCCCAGTGGTGAACCTGAGTCAGGGGGTCTGTGGTCCGAAGGCTGAAGTTGCAGCCTGACCTGTGAACAGGTGAACATGAAGACATGAAAATAAACAAAACTCCATGGAATTTCCATCAGCACCTCTCATATTTGCAGAGGAGCAGTGTTTGTTCCCTGCTTTCAGAGCGCTGTAGCTTTGCTGTTCTTGAAGTGAGGTGTAGATGGTGCAGGCCTTGCTGAAATGGAGCTGCTTCTGTGGAGGAATACGACAGCTGAAGGTAGAAAGGATTCCTACCTCCATCTCTGTCCTGCAGAGATGACTGGTGTGCCCTAAGCTGGGAGACATTGCTGTCCTCTGCATCTGGGGTCCAACTGCTGCCACTGGTCAACCTCAGTTTTCCCATCGCTTAAAGGAGCGATGTGGAAAACCCAAAGACCAGGGATGGAGATGCTCACCTGGACGGGAGGGAAGGATGTTAGCAGTAAGAGCAGAGTGCAGCTAAGGAGGAGGGATGCTGAAATGCAGGTGACTCCATCCTGGCGCTAATTGTATGCAGCAGAGCTGTCTGGGGGGAGGCTGAAAGAAGCGTATCAAGGATGTCTCAGCTATTCAAGTGAGAAATCAAATTAAACCTTGTATCAAATAGTAGAGCTGTTCTGTGCTAGGAGTTATGTCAAATTCATTAAAGGTTTCTACGCACCGGTCCCCCCAGGAGTTAGCGAAGAGAAAAAACAATGCTTGTGTCAGGGGGCTGTGTTTTCCTGCTTACCTGGACGTGTTAATGATGTGGGTAGGGGAAGAGAGGATTATCGATTTAACCCTCAAGATACACGTGTGTGGAGCTGGGACTCCACAGCAGTGCTGTTTGTGTGCTGCTGTCAGCAAGCTGGGTGCAGGTCCATGTGTCTGTGCTGCGTGGTGGTGGGTGAGGACTGGGGACAAAAGCTGCAGCAGGCTGGAGGTGTGGAAGGTGCTCTTGTTCCCAGTCTCCTGCTAACGGGCTGGGAGGTAGAGTCACTTGGGTACCCAGCATGTCTGAGAGTAATGTGGAGGAGATAGAAATATCACCATCGTGCAGCAGTGTGTGTCCAGACTTGCTTCTCGTTGGGCACGAGTCCATGCTTGTTCCAGGCAAGGAAAAGCTCTGGACAACACGTTGCTCCCTCCACGGGGACAGATTGTCTGGGGGCTGGATGGAGCGCAGGCTTGGCAGGAGGGAGCCTAGAGCTGGGACAAAGCTGCCAGTGCAGTGGAAGAAGAGTCTGCTGGGAGCGTGTGATCTGCAGCATGCCACAGGACTTCAGCTGCAGGCTGAGCTCCCGCAGTGGCACACCAGAGGCTCTGCAAAATCGCAAGGGATCAGCAGCTCACCGGGGTAGTGAGGTAGAGCTCTTCAGAGCTGGCAGCTGTCGGGAGGTGAGGAATGCTGAGCTTCATCCACTGCAAATGCTGAATGCCAAAGTCATCTCTGGCTGATGTGCTGAGGCCCAGGCTCCACTAACGCTACCTGATTTTTTTTTATCATCCCTGATGCGTATTGTGCTTTGACTTAGATGCACTCAAGTGTGGGTTTGATATTTAAAAGCCATTTACAATACTGCTGCTGTGCTGGCAGGAGAAATTAGTCTGACCCTGGGATGTACAAATCCTGGTTTCGGAGTGCAGCAACCCAAGTCAGGCAAGGCTGAGTCTCCTCAGGTGCTGTGCCTCCTGCTAGCTCTGCACCAGGGCTCTGCAGCTGACTCATTGCCTTCCCTCCCATTTCTTTTTGTTAACTTGTAAGAATTCGTATTTTTTGGCAAATTTAAGATGCTAAACCTCAATTAAGGCGACGTGTATTAATTTCCAAGATGTAATTTGTGTACAGAACATTCCCATTCACAGCGGCAAGCACTGATAATTGCCACAGTTTGCTTTCCAGCCTTGGATTTGATACAGCTGAGAGCCCATGAAGGTAGCTGCCAGGCGGGCAGTGCTGGCTCCGGGGTGGGAACAGGGGGGGCTTACCTAGGAGCTGATCTCTGACCTTGGGCACCTTTGCTTTTGCACAAAGCAGTCCTTGTCCTGGGGTGTGGGAATGAGCCTGGCTGTGCCTGTTCCCTCTTCTGTATTAACCCAGCTGTCCTGCGATGCGTTTTGCTGTCTCTGCCCCCAGCATGACCCGTAGGCATCCTCATCCTGCCCCAGCGTCCCTGCAAGGCTGAACAATCTGCCTGTGTGTGCACCTGGAGATGGAGCTGCAGAAAATCAATGGGGCCAAAAGAAAATGAGTCAGTACGTGCTTGTCCTTCGAGCTGCCAGCAGAGGGGATGGCATCTTTGCAGCATGATGGCTCATGGCTATTTTTTTTCCTCTGGCATGAGCTGTTGCTCTGAGCTGCAGAGATGCTGTACTGAAGCTTTGACATGCTGAGCCCTGTGTCCAATTCTTCCAAAGCACGCCGCTCCATCTACCTTTGAGATGGCAGCTCCTCCAGGGTGAGGTGGGCTGTGCAGCAGAGCTGTCCCTGCTCACACTGTAATCCTCAGCCCTCAGCTGTCAGCATCTTGGATGAGTTCTTGGAGGGTATCCAGACAAAGACAGGAGCGATTTCAACTGCCACGATCCTCTGTCCTATTTTATCTCATTTCTGACAGCCCATATCTGCTGAGGCTGGGAAGTGGCGAGGAGAGGAGAGCAGCTTCCTGCATTTGTGGATGGAGAAGCAGTCCTTTCTCTGTCAGCTTGTCTGCTTTTGCCTATTTCCTGCAGTACTGACGGACTGTCTCTTGCCTTCTAGGCCAGCTGCATCTTCAGGAGAATCTCCCAGATGGCTCTTTAGGGAAAGAAACCGGAGACTGATCGGTGGCCAAAAAAAGTCTCTCATCCCGTATCAAAGCTTTAGCTGCACCTTATGCTTCCCAAGGATGGCTTGGAGAGGACACAGCGGAGCTGCTCCTTTTCTGCTCGGGGTGAGTGAGTCTGCTCAGGACCTGTGCTGAGATCCTTGCCTCGGTCAGGCTCTGAAGGAGCTGCCGCAACGTTTCACGCAGCGTTGGCCCTGGTATGGTCTCCCACACCCAGCCCAGTCTGCTAATAAAGCAGTTGTTCTAAACAATGGATTTTGCCATCACCTCCAGTTGAGCTTGATCTGTTGTGCCTGTCTGTAGGCACAGGCAGCGTTCAGTGCTCCCAGGAGCGGGTGGGTGTTCGGGCTGGATTTATTGGCCATCTGGCACGCTGCTGGGCCATTTGTTACCCAGGCCCTTGCTGGAAGGGCCTCTGATGCTGCAGAGAACTCCGTACTGTAGGGAGATTCAGGGTAATTTCTGGGAGCTCACTGGCAGCTGAGGATGGAGCTGTGTAGGTGGGAACCTTGGCTTTTCACGTGCCTAAAAACTGAACTTGGACCGCTGTCCGCCTGTTGGTTCCTCTTGAATGGGACAGAGGAGGCATTGTTCTGGTCCAGGTATTGGCAGAGAAACGTGACCTGCTTGTGCCCAGGCTCAGCATGCCAGAATGCTCCCCGAGGGCTCCTGCATTCCTTCCCCGAGCCGGAGCTCCTCCTGGTGCATCTGGTGGTGCCTCGTGGCATGGTGACCATGGACTGTGAGGAATGACTTCTCCGTGACTGCCCTGTGGAGCAGAAATCCGGCCCCAGAGCATTGCCTGGCCTTTGCAGGTTGAGCTTGGCACTCCAGAAACTGAAATGCAAATGAAACAGAGAGCTGAGGGCCAAAGGAACTGCTGGCTTTTTCAATGCTGACCTCCACTGTCAAGAGGAGAATTGTATTCTGGATGTTGCTTGTGTTCTTCCTGCCTTAGCCTGGGCCATGCACTGCCAAGATAAAGGAATGCAGTTTCCTCTGCTCGTGTCAAGATCTTGTGCATTTCCATCAAGCAAACGGGGAGGGGACAGCCCAAGCCCTAGGGAGTCACTGCAGCTGCTGCACAGCGTGCTGCCCCTGGT
This sequence comes from Aquila spilogaster, assembly GCA_024606505.1. Lineage (NCBI taxonomy): Eukaryota > Metazoa > Chordata > Aves > Accipitriformes > Accipitridae > Aquila > Aquila spilogaster. The sequence goes on along the minus strand of JANHGO010000075.1, from coordinate 49,369,204 downwards.
GGCCCTTGGGGAATGTGGGCTGACTGGCAGCAGGAGCACTGCCTGGCTGCTGGGGAGCTGCACAAGAGCACAAGTCTCTTGCTCCAGCTTTTCTGCTGCTGGACATATGGGCGGATGGGGAAGCAGATTTCACTGATACAGATGATCCCTGCTTCAGGATGGAAGGAAGTGCCCTGGCTCCTTGTTTAACAGGAAGGGAAGCCAACCGTCTCTTCCCCATGGTGTGCACGTGGCTGTGCCCTCTGTGTGTGGGTTCTGTTGGGGCTGCAGGTGGCATGTCGAGCTGGCTCAGGGGATGCTGCCCCATCCTGCCCCAGGTCTCTGAGGTGAGCCGAAGGCATTCACGGGGTCTGCTGTGGCCAAGCCCCTGCCTTGCGAGCTGTGAATGGAGTCAGAGGGAGCGCAGCAAAGCCAGGAAACCCCCCGTGCTCTTAGGAAAAGGCACTAGCTGGAAACCATCCCGCGTGCTGGAGAAGCCTGGCTTTCTGACAGAAGCGGGCTTTAGATAAAGTGCTTTTGTTGGCTTGTTAGATCTATTATTCATGCCTTTATGTACATAGCAGACCCAAGGAGACCAGCTGTGGCCTCCAGCCCGGCCCTTAGAGCAAAGGGGACAGCGGAGATGGATCCCTGGCAGTAGCAGCGAGCGGCTCCTCGTCCCCTCCATCTCGGCACTAATCCCATTCAGCCTCCATCCTCCGCTTCCTGCTGAGGCTGCGGGCGTAAGAGGCCGGCTGCTTCGTTAGGGCCGAGCAGATTAGCTGTCCCCTCGGGAGCAGCTCGCTCAGCTTGCACTGAGATAACGGGGCCACGTCCTCCCGGCTGCTGGGCTCCTCGGCAGCTGGCGGAGCTGCGATTAGCCTCAATTTATGCAGGCTGTTAAACAAACACCTGCAAGGTTCAGGGACGGAGAAGCCAAGCTGTTTTTGTGAACCGCTGGTCATGTTGTGTTAAAGTGAGAGCACTGTCCTTTCCTCGCTGTGCTCTTGGAGCTCCCAGCCATCCCCAGTCCCTGCGGGGCTCACAGGGCTGCGAGCATTGTGCTGGCTCTGATGCTGTGCTGGGTTGATTGCAGTGGGGACGAGCACAGTTGTGTCTTCCGGGGCTGGTGCTGTCGCCAACAATTCCTAAACTTGTTCTGCTCGTATTGCTTTCTCTGCTGTTTGCTTATTCCTAATCCCCAGCAATAGAGCTGCCGTTATCGTCAGCGGTGCGATAGGTAGCGTGGCGGGGGCACCGTGATGTCACCATCTATTGAAGTGTCGGTAAAAGGGCTTAACGTGGAGAAAAGGAAATCCTGCTCCTCCAGAGACCTCGCTGAAGCATTTTGTCTAATTAACCTCGGAGGTGATCGCTTACAGCAGGGTGATGTGCCAACAAAGAGCCCAAAAATAGGCTGTATCCGAGCGCGGCTCGAAGGCACGTGGCTCTCCCTTTGTAAAGCCTGGCGAGACCTGCTGCTGAGTGGGGCTAGAACTGAACACGGCTGAACTATTATTATCTGCCTGGAAGCTGGACTGAAATTGCAGGGGCATTGTTCTGCGTCCTATATGGATGCGGATGCACGCGCTCATACCGCACACACACAAAGCGCTGGAAAAGAGATCCCGTATTACAGCCATGAGCTCCCAGTTTGGAGAGAATGCCAGGCTCTTCCTTTTACCGGGAGGAGATGCTGCCGAATGGCTGCCTTTACCAACCCAGTTGTTGCTGCTGGTTCCCTGCGTGGTTTGGGAATGGTGCGGCAGAGCCAGGCACCAGCTCCACAGCTGCTGCAGCAGTGCCACCTTCTCCATGTGCTGCGTGCTGATGTGTGGGAGATGCATGGATTTCTTTTTCCGTGGGTGTTTTCTTCAGGTCCTAAGGGAATTCTTTCAGTGAACTCTTTTTTTCTCTTTCACAGGTATCTAGAGAAGTGCTGTGTTTCCAGATAAGGACGTGCTGGATTTACAGTTGCCCACCACTGTTAATGCATCCTCGTCTGTGTGGTCATGTGAAGGTAAGATCTGCAGCAACATCACCTGCTGTTCTTTCCATCCTCCACTCTTGGCTTCCACGCTGCTCTGAGATGTTCTTCCTACCCTGTATTTTTGCAGTCACTTTACTCAGCCTTTTTTTAATACAAAGGGGAAAAATGGAGGCGGCTCTGCAATTTACCAGGGGTCCCACTGGGGAGCAAAGCCTTGTGGCAGTGGCTTGGATGGCAGCGGGTATGGAGTTAGGTTTGGAGGAGGAGGAGAGCCTCTCCTAGCCACCTTCCCTGCAAGGGGGGTGTGGATCTGCTCGTGTCCAGCAGGACACAAGGAAAGGACAAGCTGTGCACGGTGCCTGAACTGTATGTGGCGGAGATCAGTGGGTGGTTTTACCCAAAGAGGGCAGTGCCGTGCCACGTTCCTCCCCAGCTTGTGTCTGTGTAAAGAGAGAAGGGCTCTCTGCAGAGCTCAGTGGAAGCAGTGAGCATCAAGGATTTCTTGAGGGGAAAATCACCGCGGCTCATGATGAGGCAGTTGTTTTTCGGAGGTGTAGCAATTACTTCAAAAACAAAACCAAAACAGAAACAGCAGCAGCAGAAAACCTGGCGAGTAACTGTCACACAAACGCCTGTTCTGCCTTCTGACAAATGGCTTTTCTCACTTTTTTGCTTAGGCAAAAGTACATAGCCGTAGTGCTGCCCGACTTTAAAGCACTTCTCCTATTTGTATTCCTGCCCTGATTCACTGCAAGGACAGCTGTGAGCTTTCCTCTCTGCTGGAGGACATCACTCCCTTAGCTCCCCTGGAGCTGTTGGTCCCCTTTTCTGTCTCTAGCAGCTTTCCCATCGCCCCCACCCCAGGGCTGTTTCTGCAGGGAAACAATGCTGTTTGGAAGTCAGCTTACCCTGGGACTAAGTTAGGGCTGAGTAGCTATTTACCAGTTGGCATGCTGCTCTGAGGAAAGGGGCCTGGTCCTTTCCTCTTTGGGGAGGAGCAGGGGGTCCTGCGGGCACTGTCGGGTGCTGTGAGCTGCGCTCATGCTGCACGCATCCCTTTGGGGATATCTGGGAGCAGAGAGGCTTTGCTGTCTGTGGGAGGAAAGACTTCAAACAGCAAAGAGCCAACGTTGCTATTTCCAGAGAAACGGCTCTTGTCATGCTGGGCAATTGGCTGAAGGAGGTGAACGGGGCTCTCTGTAGGGGTTAAAAGCTCTTGCTCTGGTTAGGTACATTCACGTGGGCTTTTTCCCTTTCGAAGAAGGCAGATGAAAAAGGCATTGACTCCTTTAAATAGATCTGCACTTCCTCCACCAGTCAGCAGCTCAGTTAGGAGTGCTCGCTGCTCCTTTCCTCCCAGCGAGGACAGCTGCCAGCTTAACTCTTAGCCCTCACATTAGCAGCAGAGGGGCTGAAGTGAAGAGTGTTTTCCCTCGGCACCTATCAAGAGGAAGAAGTTTGCTGCTGCTTGCTGGCTTATATTTATTCTGTTGGCCGAAGCATAGAAGCACGTGTGGGTGCGAGGTGCAGCTGGTGCTTGGAAGGCCCTGGGTTGCTGAAGGGGAATGGAGGGTCCTGGGAGCATCGCCTCTGAGCAGGCTCCAGATGGCTGTGAGCGTGGTGGCTGGATGTTGGTGCTCACCCCACACCTCCTGCTGCCTTCGGTGGCTTTCGGTACCGACGTGAGCGAGTGCCGCTGCCAGCTCAGAGCTGCTGCTCTCGCCTAACGTGGGAAGGCAGGAGCATCTGTCCCCCACTGCTTTCCTATTAGCGGACCGCTATAAGGCAAGAAGCCATCTGCCTGCAGAGGTTGGGGTTTGTGATATTTGCTAACCCATGAAAACACTGCTACAGGAAGGCAGTCAGGCATGGAGGATGAGGAATTCTCTTTCTCAGAATTCACTGAAATAGGAATTTCTTGCAGGTTGCTTTCCTGCTGACCAGAGGGAGACCAGACCCACAGCTCCACGTGTCCTTCTTAGAACTGCTGAAGAGTCTCAAAATGGGATGGTGGCCCCGTGCTGCTCCTTCCTGGAGCCTCTTCTTCCTCGTGAGGTATGTGCTACCAGCTAGGGCCTTGTTTTCACAAGCAGCCACTAGTGCCAGGCTTGTGCTGATCTTGCTAAGCACTTTTACTCCTGAGGACATCTGTGCGATACAGCTGGTTCGAAAAGGTTTCTACAAAGCACAGTCATTTATTGTGAGCCAGCATTTGCAGAGTAATCCCATACAAGTCATTAGCTGGGTTGCTGGAGCTTGCCCTGGGATCTGTCCAGGGAATTCCAGAGCAGCCTGGGGATGAGTGGTACCTGTAGCTCGCGGGCCTGCTCAGCTCTGTGCTGAGAGCCTGACCTGGCCCATGGCAGGGTAGCCCTGGCCCTTTGGTATGCTTCTTTCCATGATTATATCTAATTTCTGCTTTCTCTCCTTTGTCAAAATCAGTTCAGGCCAGCTAATGTCCCGATGCAAAGGGTGCACCCCCTTTGCCATGCTATGTATCTGATGATATCAAGGCCAAGAGCATCACGTTCTGGATGTTCATAAATTATAAGGGAAACAGCTTTCTTCCTTCACCCCTTGAACTTTTTTTCATTCCTTCATTGTGTTAATTAATACGTTGTTTAAGCTGTGTGTCAGTCCCTGTTCTTGCTTGCTGTAGATGAGGCTGGCTTGTCAGCGCTTGGCCTCCTTTTCCCATCAGCTCGAGTGGAGCTGTTACATGTTAGTTCTCCAGCAGCATTTTGATTACCTCTCATAACACAACGCTGTCAATGCAGACTGACCAATACAGCAGTTCAATGAGTGTGTTGCTCTTGACAAGCCTTATTTGCCCCGGATAAGTCAGGTAGAATATCTTCAGCTGCAGGTAATAGGCAGTAACATCCTCTCTGTGTGTTATCTGAACATTTCCCCATCTCTCTTTCACCCAAAGGGGCTTCCTTGCCTCCACTGCAGGATAATGCAGAGCCTGAACCAACTCTGAGCGAGGAAATGTGGAGTCCAGAAACAGCAGGTCTGCTTTAAATGAGGCTCTTGCCCTGGGTAATCATCCCATCTTGAGAAGCACAACAGACTATCTCAGCCTTCTTCCCAAGGTGTGTTGGCCAACATGCATTTGATGTCTAGGAGCTGCCAGTGTGTGGGCCATCATCCTCAGTGGGGGACCAGAGACAGCAATCACTGCTAAGTGCCAGCTGATAGCATGTTTTGCTGGCTGCTTTGATGCATTATGTTTTCCACCATCTGTATTTGCACTGTGTTGGAGGCTTGCTTGCCCTGCTAGGGCTGGGCTGCGATCCCTCCAGCATTGTGAGCAGCCGAGTGTGATGTTTAGAGGGTGGAGAGGAGATGACAAGCTTTCTTGCAGCCGTAGCTTTGCTATGCCGATGCCTTGTGTCCCCATACTTGCTCATTTCTCCAAATATTGCTGCTCTCAGTGATCTCTTAGCAGCTGTCAGTCCCTGTTCCTGAGGTGGTGTGCAATGCTGAGCTCCCTGCCGTGGTTGGGACGGTCCTTGTGCTGACACTGCTGACTGCTCCCTGCTCCAGTACTCAGCCTGTTGTGCTTTTTTAGCCTGCAAAGCCTCCTTCCCAAATGCTCCTGAAGAGCCTCCTTTTGGAGCAGAGCTGCAGGAGCCGAAGCGAGCTCTGCTCTGGCTGAAAGAAGCCTGCAGGACTGGATCCTCTCCCCTTGACCACTGCTGCCCTGGATGGTGTTTGTTGGCAGACGTTGCTCCCAGTGCTCCTGCTTACCTCGTGCTCTCCCAGGAGGAACAGGCTTCACATGATGGCTTTGGAGATAAGTCAGGGCATGTGTCTTGGGCAGAATGAAAGGAACTGGAAACCTGAGCTTTGTTTGCGTGCACGTTGTTCCTGGCTTTGGCGGGGATGAGCCCTGGCTCCATGCAGCTGCTGTGCTTGGTTTACTGGGCACAGTGTGAGATCCCTCCTCCTTTATGGACAGTCACTGTTTCTTGAAGCCATGACCGCCAGCAGAGGTAGATTCATGCTTCCTGGGAGCAGGAAGCTTTTTGTGTTCACCTCCCAGCTTGCCAGCTTGGGTGAACAGCTCTGCAGGAGAGCAAGGAGAGGAGCTGCATGCAGTTACCTGCAAACACTGCAGAGCGGTCAGAGGTCCCACTATCAGCCATGGCCCAGCTGTACAGAGTGAGCCTGCTCCCAGCATCCTTGGCTCCTGCAGATGCACGTGAACCAGGCTGGCTGTGCTCTCCAGGTGGAGGAGAAAAGGGGCCTTTCATCCGCTGCCACAGAGCAGGCTGGCAGCCAGCTCACGCGTGCTCTTTGGTTCCCTCTGCCGCAGCCGGAGCAGGGAGGTGGGGGCTGAGCAGCTGTGCCTGTCCCCAGGGGTCAGCCCAGGGTGGGAAGTGTTAGGGATGGGCTCTGCTGCCTGTGTTAGCAATCAGATCGCTGCTACGGGGTTATCTGTCAGCACTGCCCTGGGGTCACGGTGTCACACGGTGTCCCTCCTGGAGGCGCTCCCATGAGCCAGGTGCAAGCTGGCTGATTTATCAGGTGCTCTTTGGGCTGCGCACCCTTCCCAGTGTCCTTGGGCATGCGAGCCTGGATGCGGGCCCTTCTCCTGCCCTTCACAAGGTGTCCCTCCTTCCTGCATTGACACCCTTGTTCCTTGTCGCTGCGGCAGCATCCTCCCTCATTGCTGTCTCAGCTGTGCTGGCTCTGCCAAGGCTGTGCCTCCCTTCCTCCCTGCCTGCCCTGCTGTGCCAGCGAGCCCAAACCCACTGTGCCGGTCGCCTGATTTGTTTTGGTTCATGTTCCAGCCGAGGATAAAGTTGCAGATATTTCTGTGCAGCGATAGGATCTCAGCAGCCAGCCTCGCTTTAATGCGATCCCAGGCATTCGAGGTGCCCGATTACCTTATCTCCCCTCTGCAGATGTACGTTACCCACCTCTCTCACCCTAAAAGTGAGCCAGCCTGGGAGGAAGCTGCAGAAACTCAGCCCCTGCAGGCGAGTTGTTGGGCGGAAAGCAGTGAGTGAGGCTCCCACCCGGCTGCCCGTGTGCACAAGGTTCCCTTCCTTCTGCTCGCAGCTCTGTGCTGCAGTGGGGTGGCTGGGAAGGCTGCGTCACAGCTGACTCACGCTGCTGGTACGGTGGGAGCCCCACGCACTGGTTCCCCCCCAGCTCCCCAGTGGCACCTGTTTGCTCTCTGGCTTTGTAGTTCAGCAGTCCCAGAGATGGAGCTGAGATCACTGCATGCAGAGGCAGTGAGGCTGTGCTTCGTCCCAGCCTTCCCAGCTGCAGCTCGCTGCTCTCCCTCCATCACAGGAACATTGCACCATTTCCCAATTGGAGGATGAGCATAGAATGTGCCTGGTTGCCAGAGCAAAGTGAAATCTGCTCCAGCTTTGGATGCACGCAATCCCAAGCCATGCACTTTGGGTAAATGCTAAATCCTATCTGTGATACGTAAATAGGGGAGATTGATGCTGAAGCGAGGCATAGACGCCAAACACCCCATGCTTCTGCAGCTCTCAGGTCTCATGGAAGCTCCTTAATGCAAAGGGAAACACCTCCAGCCGGGCTGAGTCCCAGGGCTGGGTCAGCCCTGAGCAAGCACTCAGAGGAGTGAGGATTGTTCCATTGAATGGCCAAGAAGAGCTGCTGGTGGCAGAATGGCCACTGTGAGCAGGCAGTGCAGAAAAATAAGTGGAAAATGGAAGTGGGGGGGGATGGGGAGCTGGAAATCAAAGGCTCAACAGCAGTTCATCCAATACAGAGCCTTGAAAATATAGGAATTTTGAAGGGAAGTGAAAAGATGTGATGAGAAACTGCGCAGGAATTTCTAGCAGTGAGGAGGAGGAACTGAATTTTAGCATATTGAGGAGGGGAAAAAAAAACAAGAGGCAAAAAGCTCTCAGCTATGGGAACTGGGAGAGTTTTTGTAATCTGGATGGGGCTGATGCCATTCCCATGTGATGTGCATGTGCATGGATCTGCTTCCATTCCTGCAGCGCGGGCGGCTCAGGGTGGGCAGCGCGGGAGCTCTGGGTCACTCCCATTGCCTGTGCTCAGGTCCTGAGCTCCGGGCAGTGCAGCTGAGCTGCCCGCCAGCTCCGTGCTCTTGGAAGATGGTCGATGGAGGTTTGATGCGGGGTTATATAATGATTGACCTCTTAGAAATGGGTCTTATTAAAGCACGGAATCGGCTTAGCTCGCGGACGGCTCAAGCTGCGATGCAGGAGATGCTATCGTTGCTGTTGGGAATGTATATTTTTATATATGGTTGGGAAGCATTCAACTCCACCTCGTGTCCTGGCTAGAGAAACAGGCCTGGCTCACAGCTACATCTTTCCCTGGGCCAGGCTGAGCTGTGTGCCAGTGCCTGCCTGGCTCGCAGAGCTGCTCTAGGTCTGCCCATGGTCGTGCAGCCGGAGCCATCGCGTCTGCCCGTGCCCCGTGTGCAGGAGCTGCAGGGAGGAGAGGCAGCGCTCTGCGATCCTTCTGAGCGGCGCAGATGAACCCACACCTAATTGCTTTTAAAAACTCCCTGTTGCTATGGCGACTCAACAAGCGTGATGCTCTCAAGTGCTTCTCTCCACTCCCGGGTCTTGCGTTGGCACCGGGAAGCTGTGTGTGCACCTATGTACATACATCTGCTTTCTTCCAGCTTTCAAAGGTGGCATACAATCCCCTTGGAGCGTGAGCAGAATCCCTTCTGAGCTGGGGAAATGTTTGCTTGAAAGGTCTTGTAATAAGGTTAAGGAGAGGCCAACAGCCGCTCGCCCTGCTGCTGAGCACTTCAGTAGCTAAATTTAGTCCCTTGAGTCATTACTGAGTCAGCAAATTGGGGGCAGGAAATCTTGATTTCTCTTTTCTTCCTTTTTCATCAGTGATGTACCCAAGACGGGCTCCAGACTGGTTTCTGTCTCAATCCAGCACGCTGCCTGCCCGCAGTGCTTTCCCCTGGAGCATCCTCGAGCCTGTCCAGAAGAAGTAAGAGCTCCTTTCCTCTCTGCTGCAGCCACCTGCCCTGACAAGTGGCCTGTCCTCGGGGAAGCGGCATCGTTTCCTATCATTAGTGATGCGGGGCATGGGAAGCTGTGTCCGGTCAGCTTTGTCTCTTGTTGGGTGCACGCTGGTCAAGGCCGGTGGCAGCTCATGCATCCCCTGGAGCTGCCTTGAAACTCAGTGATGGATAAAGAAACCCCATCCAGCTGCTCTTCTCTGCGCCTGGGAGTGCCTCAGCTCAGCAAACAGCAACAAAAGAGCTCAGGAGAAACAAGCATGAATGGCAAAAATAAGCAGCGTCAAGAGAGCCAGGCTGACAGACCTGCACGGCAGCCCTGCCTTGTTGAGGCCGGCCTGTCCCTCGCTGCCCTGCTGGCCAAGGGGCACCCAACAGGGACCTGGCCCGGCAGGTAGGTGCCTGCAGGCAGCTGGCTCCTTCCATGCATGCTGCAGGCTTTGGGGTCACCAGGACACTGCGAGACCCTGGGCTGCAGCGGATCAGTGGGTTGTCCAGGCAGCTCAGCATTGCCCCTGGAAAGCGAATCCTGGCAGCGGAGCCCTATTGCTAGCTGATGGTATCAGTTTGTATTAGATCCCACTGAGCCTATTTTACATAATTTGTTTCCCAGAATGAAGTGTTTTTACAAACGCAGCATTTAATCACCTTTTAAAAAGGAATGAAAAATCACCTTCCTCCCCGGGGCTGGGAAAAAAGCTGGAGGGGAGTCCAGGGAAGTGCTCTCCCCACAGTGCTCACTGGGCTGGGAAGGCCTGAAGACCTGGGGTTGGACTGGGAGAACTGGGAGGGTGGAAGAGCCCACGCTGGGAGCACTGCTGCCGCCCTCACTTCTGCTTGTGGTGGAGGCACCCAAAAGCAGGAATTGCTCCTGGGTTCTTTGCAGGGGAAGGCTCTGTTTTGCTGGAGGGATGCTCACAAGCCATACTGCTTCTCGGCACCTGGAAATAAATCAGTGCTTGCTGGACGATGAAGGGCAAAGCGAGCAGCGGTGCTCCCTGCCCTGCTGTGGCTGCTGAGGATGGATGCTGTGCAGCTGACTGTGCGCTGCAGCCTGGGCTGGGCTGGGGGCTGCTGCTCTCACTCTCATTTCTTTATTCACAGCAAGCGAAGGATGAAAAATCAGAGTAACGGCCAAGGAGACGGCATCCACTTGACTTCTCTCGCCCGTGGTGTGAGCGATTAATCTAGCTGAGGCATCGCAGTGGAGCGAGACCAGGAGCAGGAGGACGGCGCTGCACCGGCAAGAACTCAGGAGCCCGGCAGGAGAAGGCATCATGTCGTTTCTTAATCCTGCAGCACACGGTCTG
>JANHGO010000075.1:49333011-49358819 GCA_024606505.1 Aquila spilogaster | reverse complement strand
TTGAGTCATTACTGAGTCAGCAAATCGGGGGCGGGAAATCTTGATTTCTCTTTTCTTCCTTTTTTTTCCAACAGCCATGCACCCAAGGTGAGCTCCAGGTTGGCTTGGTTTCTGTCCTAATCCAGCACATTCCCTGCCCACAGTGCTTTTCCCTGGAGCATCCTTGAACCTGTCCAGAAGTAGGAACTCCTTTCTCTGACACCTGCCGAGTGGCCTGTCCGGAGGCAAGCAGCATCGTTCCCCATCGTTAGTGGTCTGAGGCATGGAAAGCTCTGTCTCGTTAGCGTTGTCTCTTGCTGGGTAAGCGCTGGCCGAGGCTGCGGGCAGGTAGAGCGTCCCCGGAGCTGCTTGGAAACACGGCGATGAGTGAAGGTCCATCCAGATGCTCCTCTCCCAGCATGGTGCGTGAGAGTGTTGCAGCGTGGCTAGTAGCAACAGAAAAGCTCGAAAAAAACTCACGTGAATTTTAAAATGAGCAACACCAGGAGATCCAGATTTGCTGGATCCAGAGCCGCTCTGTGCGATGCCCAAGTCTCCTTCAGCCTGGCCTGTCCCTATGCCACACGTGCAACCATCCAGCCCTCTCCAGAGGAGAATCAGGCTCCGAGGTCCCCGGGAGGCTGCGATGGAGCAGGATCAGCCGGAGCTCAGCGCTGTGCCCGGTGGAGACCCTCTTCTGGGATGGAGCAGGCCAGCAGGCTGTCCAGGCAGCTTCTCATAGTCCCCGGAAAGTAAATCCTGGGAGCGGAGTCTCCACTGCTAGCTGATTGTATCAGTTTGTATTAGATCCCTCTGAGTGTGTTTTGCATAATTTGTTTCCCAGAATGAAGTGTTTTACAAGTGCAGCGTTTAATCACCTTGCAAAAGGGGATGAAAAACTATCTCCACCCCTGGGGCTGGGAAATAGCTAAAAGGGAATCTAGAAAAGAGACCGCGTGCTCACTCCGTCATATTAGCTGGGCTGAAAAGCCCAGAAGAGCTGGTGTTTGTGCTTGCAGACAGCCAGGGGTTGGCCAGGAGGACTCAGAGGTTCAAAAAGCCCATGCTGAAAACATCAAGCACGGAGATGTCCGAGTGGAGCAGAGCCCCGGCGTCCTGCCCAGGAGCTGGAGCTGTGCTTGCCCTCCCAGGGGCCGTGATGCCTGGCTGAAGGAGGGTGGTGTGGATGCTGCCCATCCAAAGCCTCCGCAAGCCACCTCGGTGTAACGGCTCCTGAAACATAGCTCTTCCCTTGGGCCCTGGTGCTCCCCTCACTTCTGTTTTTAGTGGAGGCACCCCAAAACCTGGCAATAGAAGTATCTCCTCAGCTGAGGCTGGGTTTCTGGCAATGAGCTGAATCCAAGCAAACCTGTGTCAGAAGCAATGCCGCAGAAGGGAGCACCACCAGGCTCTGCGCAGGACCTGGCCCTTCCTCGAGGCAGAGGTACCTCGATTTTGCTTAAGGACTGTCGGTACTTGGACATAAATCAGTGGCTTGTTGGACAGTGAAGGGCACAGTGAGCGATGGGTGCTCCTCGCCCTGCTCTGTGTGCTTGCACGGTGAGGATGGATGCTGGGCTGGGGGGCTGCCACTCTCACTGTCATGTTTTTTTATTCACAGTAGGCGAAGGATGAAAAATCAGAGTAATGGCCAAGGAGACAGCATCCACTTGACTTCTCTTGCCCATGGCGGGAGCGATTAATCTAGCTAAGGCATTGCAGCAGGGCGAGACCACAAGGTTACGCAGCCCAAAGCCCGTGTGCTCCAGGACCTCAGGACGATGCAGGACCAGCAGCCGCCAGGTTTGTTCCCCCTCCCTCTCCCTGCCTTGCCTTTAATCTGCTGCCGGGGGGGGAATATCGTTCCCGGTCGGGAGCTGGTTCAACCCCGGCCGGTGAAGCAGCGGGAGCCCTGCCGTTACTAATGAGATGTTTGCTGCTCGCTGGCTGACGCGGCGGCAGGGACTCGGTGCTGCCTGAGACCTGCGCCGATAAACCGAGCCTCCCGGAGATGGAGTGGCTTCCCTCTGCTCCGGGCCTGCCGTCTGCTCCCTCTTATCTAATAGGATCTCTCCTCTGAGCACCTCTCAAGCCTCCTCTGTAGCGTAACAAACCGCTGAGGTCTGATCCTGCCGGCAAGCGCCGTGAAGTGAGAGCGGATCTGTCCGCTGGCAGTCTCCGCTCCGGGGTCGGAGCGGGGCGGTGGTCCGTAAGAGGCTGCTGGAATTCCGTATTGCAAAGGGCACGGCTGTTGCCTTCGGGGAGAGGCTCCGGCAGATGTTGGAGGAGAACCACCCCGCACAGAGCCAGCATGCCCCTCGTTTGGCTGCGGCTGTTCGACGCCAACGATAACGAGCAGCTTGGAAGGACGTTTTTTTTTGTTGGTAGCTGGTGATGCCTGTTTACTAAAGGCTGCTGAATAGGAAAGGGAACAAGGTCTTGGCCTCCCCGCCTGGGAGCAGGACCTTCTGTCCCTTGGACACGTGTGGCTGGCGGGGTGTCTGAGTAATGACGTCCCGGGGAAGATGCTGTCTGCAGCCCTGGGTTTGAGAAGCCACAAAGGGTGGGTGATGCAGTGCAGACGGCATTGAGGGGATGGGTGCCTGCCTCTCCCCCCGTTATTTATTATGCCATAAAATCCAAGGTAACGTACATCAATAAACGCTGCAAAGGGTTTCATGCGTGTCAGCCACGCGTATGTGACGGAGCAGACGCTCTTTCAAGACAAGGGGCTCCGTGAGCGGAGGCTGGTGTGATTGATAGGGCAGCCTTCAGCTGCCCGCACCTTCGCTTGGCTGTAACGGGGATCTGCTTCCCCAGAGCACCCCATCGCCGTGGGCTGGGAAGGCAGGGTCCCTCTGGGCAGCGGGGTCCCACCTGCGTGGGTACCTCCTGTGAGGGGTTTTTGCAGGCTCTGTGCTCAGAGCTGCTCGCCTGCGTGTGACGATGGCCAACGCCATCCCCAAGGCAGGGTCGGATGCCCGGGGAGGCAGGGAGCACTGGGGGGGCTGCTTGGAGGAGCCAAGGTTCCCACTGGCTGATTTTTCCCAGGGAACAAGACGCGTGCCATCACGCTTTTTATGTGCCTGTACATCTGACAGCTCCTGAGCCCCTCAGATGGTCTCAGCCGCGTGTGACAGCAGAGCTGTCACCAATGCTGACGGGAGATGTTCCTACGCGGAGATGTTCTTGCACAGAGATGTTCCCGCGTGTCCTGTGAAACGTGCAGCCAGATGGGAGAGGGTGACGGCGAGCATCACCATGGAGGGACAAGCCAGCGTGCGCACACCCCCAGGACACGCAGGAACGAGTCCTGGACGCGTGTGGCCCTCTCGTGGGTGAAAGCTTGGGCAGGCGGCGACAACTTAGACGTCAAACTTGGGTGAACCAGGAGACATAAATCCCGGTATTTGGGATTAGTGCGGGTAATTTGTTTTAAAGACAGACAAATCCCTTCCCTGTAGGTGCCTGCTTGTCACAGGAGACGTTCCTCACCTCCAGGAGAGTTACCCCAGTTGAACAGATCCAGCCCTTTCTGGGGACACAGTCTCCGGAGTTGCTAATCACTGGGTTTGGGGATTTTTTTCCTAACGCTTGTGGGTGATGGCTTCCTCCTCCTCCTCCCTTTTGTCTCTCTGCAACATCACAGGGTTGGGAAGGACCAGCTGCTGATTTGATTAATGGCCCTTTTCTGAAAAAGCAACAGAGACAAATGTCCTCCTGAACGTGGCAAAGAGAAATGGAGAAACAGACTGGCTAATTTTCAGCTATTATTTGGGAACCCAAACTCCTTCCCAGTATCAATTTAGCTATTATTTCAAAAACTAATTAATCTTCACTGAGGCAGCTCCAAGGGACCTGTGTTTAGATAATTAACAGCCCATGGATTATGAAAAGTCTTGCTTTTGGATCCTACTACAGTGCTTGCCTTCGAGAACACGCCTGCTATCATCCTGCTAACCAACTCCTTTCATCAATCCATCTTATTTTGACAATTAAGAGCAAATAATTAGCCATGATGGATTTTGCTTGCTTTCTTGCAGCTCAGTTCCTTTTTCTTTTGGTCCTTAAATGTTCTTCAGCTGGGCAATTTTTTTGGTGGTTTTGCAGCTAATTACAGCCAAGCAGGGCAAGTCACTGCTGTTACCAAGAGGATCTGGAGAAAGGTTTTATTTGGCTTGTGGAGAAGCTGGGCAGCAAGGTATGCGAAAGGAGATCCTAGAAGGATAGGGGATGGGATTTTTTTTTTTTTTTTTTTTTCCCCTTCTCCAGTCTTGCACGATGCAACGTGAACTCACCCCCCCGTATTGCCGTGCCGGCGCTGGGGTCACCTCCCTCCCTGGGGAATCTCATCCTGGCCTCTCGCTTGCCGCCGCAGCTTTGATCCTCCTGTTGCTCTGGATGGCGAGATGTCCCCGAGCTGCCGGGGCTGTGGGATTGCTCTGCGCAGCACAGCGAAGGCGATGGGGTGGCACAGACCCAGAGGCAGCAGTGGAGCGGGTCTGCAACCGGTGCAGACCCCGAGCAGCTCCCGGCCGTGCCCTGCGTGCTCGCTGGCTGCGGGGAAGCGAATACGGGCTGGCAGCGCTAGCGGAGCGATGCCGTGCTTAATAAATTTGAAAGGCAGCCACAGATGACAGCGCTTTGCCCGCTACGTCCACCGAGTGCTGCAATTCTTCATTAAGCAGCCCAGAGTTTGCTTGCTCTTCTGCTGAGGGCAAAGGAGCCGGAGCGGTGAGGAGCTTGGCCTTTCAACCCTTTTTCTCAATGAGACGATTCTGAGGTTTTCTTTTTTTTCACCTTAACTTGGGGCCAAACTCTATTTGGTTCAAGGCCAGCTTCACCTGGCTGAAGGCTAGGAGAGTACCGAGGACGTATAGTGGCTTGTACAGGGGACTGGGGACCTTGGGCATGACGTGGGGAAGGGGGAAACCTGGAAGAAAAGCTGCTCTGGCTGCTGCCATTCTTGTTAGATCTGGCTGAGTCTGTGGCACACGAATTGCTCCAGACAACAAGCGCTGCAGAAGCAGCACTTTATCACCTTGAAGGAAACGATGAAACCTTCCCTCTGCTTGAGTGACCGAGAGGGGAAGAGATGCACAGAAAGGAGATGCTGGCAATTCCCTGCGATATTAAATGGGAATCGGCGGGGTGACTCTAACTGGTGCCAGCGCCGGCAGTACGAGGGAGGAATGGACTTTGGGATAAATCCTTGCAGTCCTTCCCATCCGGGACACGAGTTGAGCTGTGCTGCAAACGCATTGGGGGCACCGGAGGACACGCTCGTGCTCAGCTTGATGTAGAGCAGCTCTCAGTTTTCCATCAATCACACACCGGGGTTTTAGCTCCTTAAGCGTTAGTGATTTCTTAAATATCGGCTTGATTTGCAAGCTTAATGTTTGTAGGTGTATAAAGAGTCAACATTTCCCTCTCCTAACAGGACTTCAACCTGTGTTTCCTGGGATCCCGAGCTACTGATGGACCATTCTTGGTGCCCTTGCTAAAACCTGATGCTGTCCCCATGCCAGCACGGGGAGATTTCCAACCAAACCTCCCCATCTTGGGGTCAGTTCATTGAAGGAAGCAAAGAAGATTTTAGACCCTCCCGTCCCGTGGTGCCTACAAGCCAGATGAGAGATGGATATGGCCGTGGCCACCCACATTTGGGACTCTCCAGAGCTAGTGGATGTCTGGAAGAGTCCTGCAAGCCTGGCGAGGCAGGAAAACACTAGCATCTCACTGCTGCGACCAAATCCTGGCTTAGGTAGGCTTTAGTGCAAGTTTTGCCTTCTGAAGCGGGGTTCGTCTGTGCCCTGTTTTCCTACGCTACCTGGCAGGGTTTGCCCACCCACGTGCCACTCGGCCGTGCGTGTCTGGTGGGGTGGGATACAGGGGGAGGCAGGAAATCTGCACCCAGAGCAAAGCCCCAAACACCCACCCCATGCCCAGGAGGGGGCACGGGTGGGTCTTCAGGGCTTTGTACCAATATTCCCTCAATTTTGGAAGGGAGGAAGACGAGGAGGGGAGGAAATGCATCCTGTTACGAGGACAGGGTTTAAGAGCATCTTCCCTGGCCAAACTGCCCCCCCCAGCCCCTGAGCCCGTCTCATCACTGGGCTGGAGTGGCATAAAGAGATTCAACAGATTACTCTGGCTTTAAATAGCTAGGTGTGGATTCAGGCTCAAGCAGAAAGAAATACTTCCTGATGAGCTGCTTACTTTTTCAAACAGATGATGTTTGTGTCTGATAAATCTCTGCAGGCAAAACTCCTTGGTCTAGCAGTTTGACTCCTAATTAAATATTTACCAAGATGGCACCTTGCCCTGCCTCAGGAAATATCATCCTTTCACCTCCGCGTGGCTCTCACCTCTTTTGCAATGCTGCAGTTTAAGGAGAGCCATTTAAAGCCTTGGCTCCAATAAAACGGAGGAAAGCAATTCTCTCTCCACCTTTCCAATCTCTTTCCATTTTCCCCGTCTGTGAATAAGGTTCACTAGAGGCCCTGGAGCTCCCGCTTCTCAAAAAGCAAAGGGCTCTCGCAGGAGGGCTGGAAGTCTCCCCATCAGGTAGGATGATATCTCCTTTCAACAGCAATCAAAGAGAACAGCTCCCCGGGGAGGGAGCTGGAGCAGCACAGCTCCCCGGGGAGAGCAGCACGGATGATGGAAATGTCACCCCGTGCGTCCGCAGGCGCTGGGGGAGAGCCGGAGAGGGGAGCTGGGGGGAGCGGGTCGGGCTGGGGGGCTGCTGTGTGGGGTCACCAGTCACCCGGGGGTGGCTGTTTGGGATGGATGCGTCATTCAGAGAGGCTGAGCTGTTGGGGAAAGGGGGTTGTTTTACCCTGATTTCAACTATTTACGACATTATACTCTTTTGGGTGGACCGAGCATCTTCCCCTCTGTTGGGGCAGGGGAAAAACGATGTCTGGTTTAAACCAGTCTGAATTGAAGCAGAACCACGACGAAGCTGCTGCGGGGGCCCCCCGTGTCAGCCGGAGCCCGTGTCTCGGCGGCACGGCCCGAGGGACCCCAGGTTGCCCACCACCCTCCTCCGACCGCAGGCAGCAGCAGCCCCCGTGCTGCCGCTGGAACGTGCTGGACCCGTCCCGTTGCCACGGGGACCTGCCCCCATCTGCTAATTGCCGCAGCTCCTTGGGTCCCCCCCCCCCTCCTCCAGCCATCGCCCCTGCTCCCCAACTTCCATCCGTCTGCCCAGCCAGCACAAAGCTGGCCAGACCCCGCTCCTGCGTAATCCTGCCCCGGAGCCCATGGCCTGGGTGACACCACCTGCAAACCAAGGGCTTTCCTCCATCCTCCTGCCTCTCGGGGTTCTTTCACATAGATAAAAATCAAAATTAGTGGTTTCAGAGCCCCTGCAAGCCCCTGTCCCCCATACACGCCTGCACCCCCTGCATTTATTTTGCAGCAAGGCTGTATAAGGAGTCGATGCATCTCCCTTGCCCTGCTTCCCGCGCTGGCCTGGGTTTATCTCCTTCCAATTAAATAAGTGCAGATAGCGGGTTTAATAAGGCCCTGCCTATGAAAGATTACTAATGATTTCATTTCCAACATGTCGTGAATTATGAGGCAGCCTGCAAAACAAAGCCGAGTGGGGACAGGCTTGGCAGCTAATTACTGTCCCCCACGCTGCCACCGCTGCTAGCCGGGCCTCTAATTGCTCCCTGTGCCTGATTGCATTTCGCTGGTGGTTGTGGTTCATTCCCAGCTCTTGCTTGGCATTCGGCTGTTGCTGCTTCTCTCTGTGCCTGTGTCCCCCCGCTCCCCACGTTCTTCAAGTTTATTAATGAGAACCTTATCTGTCTGTGCAGATAATGCCACAAATAATTAGTACTCAGTGAGGTCTGTCAGGCTCCTCTCCTCTCCTACCCCCCTGCCCTGATCTCATTGCTATTTGCAGTTTTCTGGGCGCTCGGTTAGGGCTCGGGAGGGTTTTTGGGGGGTGGTTTAGACCTTTCTCACCCCGTGCAGCTTTCAGCCTTCCTGGCTGCCCCAGGCTCGGGGCTGTGCTGGGAAATCTCTGGAGGGGATGCTGGGGAGAAGGGGACCGGCTGCATCCGTGATCCCTCCTTAAAACCATCCGAGCTTTCCTTGCCCAGGGCAAACGTGACGCACGTGGGGAGCTGCAGCCGGGTACGTCGGATGGGTTTGGGCTGAAGGGACCTGGCTGGGGTGCAGGTCCCTCCTGGTCCCGTCCCTGCTGGAAAGCAAGGGACAGCCCCAGGTGTGCACCGCTGGGGGCCTGGCCCAGCTCTTCTTGAGCTCCTTTTTTTTATTATGTTTATATTCGTCATTTCTTGGCTTAAATCTTGTAGCCCGATAAAGGACGACAGGGCTTCTCGAGTGCCTGGGATGGCATAAATAATTCCAGTGCTGAAAGAGAGATTTACAGTGATATAAATGTCAGGAGTGAGCCCAGTTTGTATTAATGGCCTTATTAGTTATGTTGCTGTAAAATACTGATACTCCAGTTGTTAAGCAGCCGTGGGTTTGCTCTGCAGCATTAATTCAATAAATTGGGGCTTTTTGATATAAATCTTAAAGTCGGCTGAACCCCATTAGAAAATTCTTCATGATATGTCAGAGATCTTCAAATGGCTTTGACTGAGAGAGACCTGGGAATAAAAAAAGCTGTTTGGTGTGCAAGTATGGGGCAAAGACGGTGAGCGCCGCACCTCCGCGCCTGGGCTGCAGCAGCAGCATCTTCCCAGGGGATGGGGATGCTGCGGGACACGGTGGGTATTGCACAAGCACCCTGGCTACAGGAGCTGTGGTCATGCCCAGGGCCACCCTGGCCCTTGGAGGTCTCCTGGCCATGCAGAGACTTGGGGTGGGCTTGGGTTTTTCAACCACCAGCTATGGAAACCGCATCTCAAGCTGCATCCCAGAGGTCAGGTCCGGACATCTCCCATGAGCCGGAGGTTGACCCGGCTCCATCCCCAAGCTCTGGCTCCCCAAGGTGTTGAGAGTAGGTCCCTGGAAAAGAGGGAAAAGGAGAGAAGGCCGGTGCTGGGAGGGTGAAACTGTGTCTAGAGGAAGAAGATGCCCACAGCGCTGCTCTCGTCCCTCTCTGCGCCCTCCCCTGCGGTGTCCCTGTCACCGCCTCTGCTTCGCTGCTGTCACCTCCTTCAGCGCATTAGTCCGGAGGTGAGCTGACAGCTGGGACGTCTCTCCTTGTCTGACCCATAGCCCCGAGGTGTCCATCCATACCCCCCTCCCGCCGGGCTGCCATCCTCCTCCCAGCCCCGCGCTGCTGTAAGAGGTGCCAGCGCTGTCCCCGTCACGTCCGTCCCTTCGCCTTGTGCCAGAGCCGCCGCTGCTGCCACGGCTGTTTTGCAACTCTGCAAACTTTCCACCAGCAATCTGCCAAGCGCGCGGGGAGGGAGGCGGGGGGGGGTGGGGGGGAAAGTACCACGATAATTGAAAATAAATGATGCATTATATGAAATAAATGTTCTGGTGCAGCCAGCTTGCTGCAGCTGGTTATTTATTTATTTTTCTTTCCTAGCATTTGGAGGTGCCTTGGAAAAGGGGGGTTGGAAGTAAAGGCATGGCACCCCCGGGCTGGTGGGGCTGCGAGGCTTTCACCCGTGGCTTGGGGAGCACCCTGCATCCTGCAGTGACGGCTGCTGGAGTGGAACATCAGCACCAGATGGGAGCCCAGAGCAAGAAAGGCAGCCGTTCTGGGTCGTGCTGGAGGTCTGTGAGCTCGGTGCCCAGCCACGACATGTAAGAACGGGACAGGGGAATCGCGGGGAGCCTCCAAAGTCTCTTCTCTGCTTGCCGCTGTTTGCATTTGAGGATGTCCCAGATCTGAGATGGTGTCCCTGTATTTAACAGCCATCCTCAGGCTATGCACGCAACTCTCTCCTGAGCCTCCGGGCCCAGGACCTGCCTGACCGTCAGCTCTCTGCCCTCCCTAACCCGTCCTTTACAGGGTCAGCCATGCGTTGCCTTGGTGGGCGCTTGGGTTGGCCAACGGCGACCAGAGCTCTGCTGCTCCCCTGCCTGAGCACGCACGTGTTAACGCACATAAAGCAAACAGACCCGCTGCCCGAGGTGGGTTTTCTTTGGAATGTTCCTCTGGTGAGGATTAACTCCTGACGCTGCTATTTGTCATGGGAAGAGGCTGCATTTTCCTGGGAGATGTTGGATTTAAGCAGGAACATGAAGCTTTCTCCAACCTTGGATCTCCCACATCACTGACTGACCATGTCGCTTTTCTTATGCCTTGATAAGACTTATCCTGGATTATTATTTAGCTGCTAATTAATCTTGAGAGTGATGTAAAGGCTTTGAACTGCTGTTTGAAGATGGAGTGGATGATTTCTGCTCTTGTCAAAGAAAGAGGGATTTGGAGGTAAGATCCCAGCTCTGAACGACATCAAGTTGCTCTCCCCGGGCAGGTGGGACCGGCTCCTGCCTCCCTCTCCTGCCAGCACCTGCGGGGCCCCTGTGAGACAAATCCCCTCGGAAATCGGGAGCAAAATGGTGCTTGGGAGGGATGCCAGCTGAGATGACATCTGGCTGGGGACTGGACACTCCCTGTCCGAACAGTCAGATACCAACAGGAGTCTCCCCGCGGGGTCTGTGAGGTTTTTGGAGTTAACAGCCCAGCCCTTTTCTTCTCCCACAAGCGTTTTCCCCTAATGTATCTTGTTTGCTTACAGACTCATTGCAGCGCTGAGCGACTGCTCCGATGTCTCATTAATCAACACTGACGATGGCCGTGCGGCATCTGGCGGAGCCATGATGCTGAGATCCCGATCGCTGCTTCTTCCCCAGCCGGGGATATTTTGCAGACGAGCGGCGCTTCTCCTCGAACATTCCAGCAGAAAACTGGGAAGAAACCACATCCCCCTTGGGGCTGAAGCCCACGGAAGATGCTCTTTCTCTATGCCAGCCTCTTGTTCCTGCCCGCAGGGCACGCCGTGAATTATGGTTGGTCCGAGCGAACCTGCATCTTTTTTAAAATACATTTTTTCCTTCTCTATGCTTGCTGGGATCAAGGGCAGCTCCGTGGAGGGCTGGTGGGTTTGTCTGCTGCTGCATTGATTTCGCAAAGGCTAGGGATGAAAGCCCTGAGGCCTCCAGCTGAGACTGTAGAGGTTTTTAGGCTTGAGTTTTCCCAAATTCTGTCCATCACAAAGCGAACAAACGCCACCGGCCAAGAGCAGCTTGAAGCTAGAGACAGTTGTTGGCACAGGGGTTGAGCATCGATCGCTGGCTGCTGGGCCAGACTCGACCAAAACCCCACTGGTGTCCATCCCTCCGGCTTCCGAACGTCAGGCTGGGAAGAAAAACCAGCCTGCTTAGAAAGCAATCGTTTGCCATCATGCTGGTTTAGATTTCAGATGCCCGTCATCGCCGGTAATGACCCCGAGCAGAAAGCCTAGTGGACCTCAGCCCGTTTTGGTTTTAATCTGACCTGGGTTTGTGATGTCCTGAAAATGGCATCATCCATCACTGCCCGGGGGGGTCAGGAATGGGAGGGGAGGTTAAACTCCTCTCCCTCACCTTCTGCCGCTCCCCCGCCGCCGCTTTACCTCTCCAGAAGCTGCATTCGAGTACAATTCACTTTGTTATTAATTTCTTTTACACAGCGGCTTTTGAAGTGCCTGGGAACAAGGGCTCGTGTCACGGAGACGCTTTACAGACCAGCAGCTGTAATGCTTAAGTGCCGTTTAAATAGCCAGCTCATCTAAAAGTAATAGGCAAAGAGCCGAAAGCTTGCCAGAGCAGCAACCTTGCGTGTGCCTATTTGAACAGGCTGTACGGAGGGGGTTTGGGAGAGCAGGGCTTCTTCCCCAGCAGCTGCCTGGGTCGGATCAGGGATGGGATCATGTCACCCTCATACCCCCACGGAGCACCCCGGGGACGGTCCAGCTCGCCGACACGGGCAGATCGGGGCTGGATGGCCGTAGCCCTCGGGTGTCCTTTCACCAGGTGATGCGTCTTGATGGACCCGGGTCCCTCGATGCCCCTGCCCGCTGGAGGAGCCACCTGCACCCCCGCGGTGGCCCTTCCTTGGCCGCGTGGGTCCCCAGTGCCTGCAATCCCCAGGGGAGCTCCACACGCAGTGCTGGAGCCGTAAGGCAACCTCCCGAGCGAGAGAAAGGCTGGCAGAGGGGCCGGCAGCCTGGGTGGGAATGCCGAGGGTACCCTGAGGTGTCACCGTCACCGCCCGGAGCGTCCTGCCGTGGCACGCGGCGGCTTTGGGGAAACGGATGCGCTGGGACCCTTTATAGGGGTCTTATTCGCTTTTAATCTGGTAGCTAAATTATATTCTTCCCAAATGTAATAAATGAGAGTTTTAATCAAACTCAGCCAGCCAGCACTGATGTAATCCTGGCGGCAGAGGAAAATATTGCATTTTTGTTTGTTTATCTCCCCCTACGCTCCCTTGGAGATGTCCCGGCTCTCGCGGGGGCTCCTTGCGCTCGGCAGCCCCGCAGGGCACGAGCTTTGCCCTGCTGTTAACCGAAGCAGCACGCCGTACGTGGGGCCATCGCGGCAGGACCACCGCTAGCCCACCTCCTCCCAGCCCCTCTCCTTGGCCACGCATCCCCGTGGCAGCGGTGGGAATGTCCTCCTGCTACCCCTTTCTTTTCGGGAAGAGGGTCTCACTTGATACCCCCATCCCAGGAGCCGGTGTTGGGTTCAAGCCCTCCGCTCCGGGTTTCCTATCACCCATGACGGCGCCAGGATCTGGTCTTATGGCATCTCCAGGTCTTAACTTGTCTGCCTGAATCTTAGATGTGTTGTGGCCCTCGGTCGTGGGGAACCTGAGCATCTCCCCAGGCTGGAAACAGCCCTGGGCAAATGGGGATAAAGCCACCGGGCTTCACTGGCAAAGCACCTCCCGATGTCCAGTTGGTCGATGTAGTTGGGAACGAGGGGAGACTCCGTGTTTTCCCTGTACATCAGAGCCCTCGAAAGCCACCGGATCCCAGCATGGAGCCAGCTGCTCCCGGAGACACGGCTCCACTGCCGCCTTTCTCCAAATGGCTTTTCTCAGTCAAGGCTTTTCCAGAAATAGCTTGTGTACACTGAGCAGCCAGCTCTGCAAATAGCTCGCCTCCCAAAACGGAGGAGGCAGCGCCATCGGAGCATCGTCCCCTGTGTCCCTTCCACGCTCCTGAGCGCCTCGGCACTGGCTCCAGCGTGCAGAAACCCTCCGCTTCCCCCGGGACACCTCTGCCAGTTTGGAAACGGGGATGTGCCGGGGTCCTCTGTGTCCGGGCGGTCCTGTCTGGGATCAGGGGAGGATCCGCAGCTTTGCTGCAGCTCGCTCAGCCGTGTGCATCCCGCATCCCTGCAGGGAAGGATGGCCGGTGGCTTCCTGGGGCAGGGCAGGTGGCCCAGGGGACGCGGCACGTGGCCCCGCTGCCACGGTGGCCAGGCACCACCGCCCCCAGCTGCAGCGCTGCCTCGTGTCCCTTCTTATATGTTTATTACGCCAACGTAAAGGGGGGGAATGCAGTTTTTTTCCCCTGTAGATTTAACTCATTTATTAATAGTCTGTAATGCCAGTAATAGCTCATGTATAAATCTGTTCTTAAGAATTTATAGGGCAAATATTCCAGCGCCATATTAAAGACACAACTCATAAATGCCCGTAAGCACCGGCCCGGCGGCTTCGGCGGCAGGAGACGGTTATCCCAGGGGAGGGAGAGGCGGCAAGCTCACCCCAGCGGCTTCCACCCGGAGCCTCGAAAATCTTCGGGAAGCAAATTATTTCAGGGACTGTCCCCTCCAGCCAGAAGGTGCCTGTGGCCTCCTGCTCCGTGCTGTGCGGGCACCGAGCCCAGGGTGGGTGTCAGCACCATCCGGATGCTGAAATGCTGTTCCCGTCCCTGCAGCCCACCCCCAGCACCCTCCCCGGGGACCCCCCCAATCTGCCATCACCTCGTCCGCAGCCCCGGGTGACAGTATTTACTGCTGAAGTGCGCCGAGCGTAATTGCTAATCAGATACAGGCAATCAATTCATCCCCCCCTCCCCTCCGCCACCGCCTTGGGGAGGGGCCGCCTTTCCCTGCTGAAGGTGACTCCTGCAGGAATTCAGATTTAAAAATAAAGGCGATAATCATCAGAAGTTCATTAAATTAGCATCAGGCTCATTTGCACTTGGCGGCGGTGGGGGAGACGACAAGGCAGAGGGTGCGGGTGCCCGTCCCTGCCTTCCTCCCCTCGCCTCGATCCCGGGGTGTCCGCAGGAGATGCCTCCAGTGGGACGAGGCTCCGAGCGCTGCCGGGAGCCTTCCCTGATTTACGCCTCCTGTCCCGGGGCTGCTGCAGTCATGAGTCAACAGCGCAGTATATTTAAATGCAAAACACCATTATCCTTCATTAAAAGCTCTGTCATCACCCAGACTGCACGGGAAAGAGTTATTACGCTCCCAGCCACACGCGGCTTCCCCAGCCCTCCAGCCGCCGCGGTGATGCACGTCGGCCGTGCCGGGTGCCCGTGGTGGGTCGGTGGTGCGTGGCCGGGGGCTCTGCCACGTGAAGCGGCTGATTTTCCCTCCGTGGTGGCCTCAGAAGAGGGAGGGGAGGTGCAGGGGAGCTGGGCCTGGGGGTCCAGGGGTGTCACGGTGCGGGAGGGATGCTGCCGGCGCGGCAGGGACAGGCGTCGGATGTGCTGGGGATGCTCGAGGATGGGCTGAGCCCCCGGAGCAGGCGAGAACTGCCGGGGGCTTTGCGGACCGACAATTCGTTTTTCCCGAGGACAGATGAGCCCGGCGGAGCCCGGGACCGGGCGCGAGCAGGAGCCCGATGCCTGGGCTGGGGCCGGGGCCGTGGTCCCCTGGCTGCCCCGTGTCCCCCAGCAGCCCCAGCACCCACCAGGGACATGGGGCGGCTGCAAAGAAATCACGTCACAGCGTCGCTCCCTGCTCTGCACCCAGTTCTAGGGGGTTCATGCTTGCTCTCCAGGAGCCCACCAGCACGCAGGATCCGGCCCCTGCGCTCCTCATAAAATCCAAGCAAGAGCAGAGCTGGTGTTTTGCGTAACTCTCAGCGATTCCCCTTTGCCAAGATTTGGAGACGCTATTTCCCTCTCGGTGGAGGAAAGTGAGCGAGGCAGAACAGCTTTTGTAGTGGCAGGGTGTTGATTCATGGCTCGTAATTTAATTAAGAGAGAGACGAGATCAAAAGGGGACTGTATTAAAAAGTAAATCAGGTAGAGGGAGTGGAGTTCCTTCCTTTAATTACGGCGTGGATTTGTAACGGCAAGAGACTCCATCAATCACAAAAGAAAGAAAAGGTGTCAAGCGGAGAGAAACCTTCCCTGGGTTAATTACCACTAACGGAGGAGGATATTATTGGGCCGGGTGTCAGAAAGCCGATACCTCCCCAGTGGCCGCTCCAGCGGGGCTGGGCGGCGTGAAACCCCTTCGACGTTGAACGTAGCGATGCCGGAGGTGGCTCATGGGGAGATGCTCGTGATGCCGGGCAATGGTGGGGAGGGTGGGCTGGGGGGGGCAAACACCCCCGGGCAGGGGCAGATAGCACACAGCCGGGTCCAGGCACGGCTGCGGGGCAGCGGCGGCCACGACAGCCCTGCTTTCCAGCAAGGACCGGGGCCGGGCTGGCAGCAACCCGATTTGTGGAATAATTAATTCTCTTTTGATCATCTGCTGTGTAAATCATCAGTGGCCAGGAGTTAATCATGCATATGAAATGAATCCTTCTCCTGCCTTAATGAGCGCTGAATCGTGACCAGCATCTGTTTACTCCTGACACTTTCATCTTCTTGACAGTCTGAACAATTAATTGTTTCCAATAATCTCCTTTTTATTCTATTAAAAAAAAATCTGAGAGCAAGCAGCCTTCCACTCTACACTCCTGCTCCCAGCGTTGTCCCCCTAATCTTTGTTTTTTTAGTCTTAGGCGAGGATTTGTTTTTCGGGAGCGATGTGAGGGCTCCGCAGGCACTCAATGAGCCTGGGGAGAAGCGAGCTCCCCGCTCTCCCAACGAGGATGATGCTGGTGGCAGGACCGCCTTCCTCATCGGCCAGGTTTGAGGCCAGGCTTTTCAGAGTTAATAGCAAATAACAAGCCTGTTTGAACACAGGAGTGTTTCCGCCTGCTGTTTACCTGGAGCAAACCGCAATTAATCCACTGGTTGCGCGGCCAGCGCAATGTTGTAATTGGATTAATTAGAGAGGAGCTAGCGGCCGCTCTCGGGAGGTCTGTCCCTGGCTGCAGCCTCCTCCAGCGGTGGGATCTGTGCCCACCGGGTGCCGGACCAGTATCACTGGGAGATGCTGGGGCCAGCCTGGCTTCCCTGGGGCTATGGCTTGCGCGGTCGCTGGAGCTGGGTGACAGCCCCGATGGAAACGACCTGCCCGCTAATTGGAGTTTACGAGGCATGGCCTGGTTAATGGGTGCTCGTAAGAGGCAGCGGGAGCAGAGGGGACTGTGGGTGGGCTCTGCCGCCAGCTGAGGGACTTGGGGGGGGGGGCCTGCGGTCTCGTGGGGGGCAGCGAGCCCGGGGGGACCCGGAGGTGAGGAGCCGGGTGGGTGTTTTGGCGGGCGAGGGACGGGGGTCACCTTCCCCATCAGCCTTGGCTGTTTGACGGGCAGCAGATGATGTCCGCCAGCCTTCGGTCGCCTCTGTCCCGCATTTTGGGGGAGAAGCAGGGAGGGCTGCGTGTCCTGGGGAGGGTGGGGGGTGGGCTGGGAGCCCTGCGGCGGGGGGTGAGCGGGACCAGCCTGGCCACATCGGACCCTCCTGCGCCGTCCCGCCGCTCCCGCAGCCTCTGCCGAGCGTCAGGAAGGCGAAATCCCGTATTCCCGCATCCCAGGGCGGCTGCTCAGCCCCGCTCTCCAGTCCCAACGCCTGCGTGCCAGCGTGGTGGCTCTTCTGGACAGACAGAGAGACAGACAGACATCCTCGCTAGACCTCTCTGGAGCCCGGCGAGCTGAAGGAGCCTGTCCCCAACCTGGGTTTGTGCTCTAGGGCCGGATCCTGCGCTGCTGCCTGGGGTCTGTGCCATCAGTTTGGCTCCCTGGCTGCCTTTGGGAAACGCCCATTAAAAAAAATATATATGTGTATAGGTATGTGAAAAAGCTTTTTGGGGACCCTGTGCCAAGCCTGCTGTCCATCTGGCCGGAGGAAAGGTGGGGGGCAGGTGGGAGGGTCTGTGGAGATGGGGAGCCCCTGGGCACAAGCAGCATACCCACAGGCTGTGGGAGGATGCCAACCCTGCTCTCCCTGAGCTAAATTGGGTCTAACCTGGCTCAGCTGGAAACCAGGGGCCTCAGGGGATTTATTGCAATTGCCTAAATCAACTAAAAAAAAAAAAAAAGTGCCCTTAGGAAAGCCAGCAGTTCCCCATGCTGGGGTTTATGGGGGCGCAGCTGAGCTGGCTGCTGGTACAAAATGCCGACCTGCAGCTCTTTTGAAGCCCTCTAAACTATCCTTGCTGGAGCAAATCCTAAGGCCATCATCAGCTAACTAAATCAGTAAAAAAAAAACAACCCCAAACTGTTAGGGACAGGCTCTGCACCCCAAACCACGCAGGAGCCGAGGCTGAAGGTGAGGCCAGCGGGCACGACCCAGCATTTAGGTCCTTTATTCCTTCCTTTACCGAAAAGAAAGAACAAAATCTCACCAGCTCCTCCCATTCTCCAGAAAAATGAGGGTTTTGTTTTGAGACGAATCGGCTTCCCCAGGAGGCAGCCGGGACAAGCAGCGGCTTTGGCGACGTGCGGGATGCAGCGTGCGGTGGGTCGTAATCGGGGTCTGAAGAGATGCGCGGGGAAGGCCATCGCGCCTCCGGCGAGGGGGAGCGGGGGTCCCTGGCCGAGCGGGAAGGATTCGCTACAGCTCCAGCCTCATCCAAGCTCCCAGTTGGCAGCCAAGAGGGAAGAGGACCCCTCTGAGAGCCGGGCACCTGCAGATGCCCCCGACTGCTCCGGAGCCCGCGGGAGGCACAGGGAACTCGCATCGCCCCGGCCGGCAAATCTCGCCGACCTCCGGGATCTGCCGTGACCTTTCGGCAAGCGCCAGGAGCCGGTGGCTCTTGATCCAGCTTGCAAACCAGCTTGAACGCTGATGGCAAGGTCAGCGAGATTTGGGGCTCCTGGACACGTCCCTTGTCACATCGGTTCCTGCAGTGTGCTCGGCTGTAATTTAGCCCGGTTTAATTGGCACTTAAATTAGCCACAAATGGAACAGCGCTGCAGCTGCGGCTGTGTTCAAAAATATATAAAATTACACCACAGTAAAACATTTTCACATTTCATTAGTGCGTCTTAATGGGAAGTGTCTGCTCCCCAAACTCTCCGTTTGTTCGCCGGAGCAGTAAAAGTTTACGCATTAGCAGTTGTGCTGCCCGTTAACATTGCAAAATGCTCCGCATGTTTTGCAGGGGCAGCGCTGCTCCACAGGGACAGGATGGGAAGCCTAAAATTTAGGGAAACTGGGTGCTCTCCGGAGGCACCTACAAGTTGCTGGTGGGAGGGAGCTGAGCAGGGAGCACCCCGCACCCCAGGTGGGAGCATCCTGCATCCCAGGAGGAGCACGAGAGCCCCTTTCTGGGGATGGTGCTGCCTGTCCCCCCAGCTCTATCAAAGCTCCGGCTTTCTCACAAGCAGGGTAATGCCTCCGATCCAAATCAGGAAGCTTTTTCAGTCGAAGCAGCTTTTTAGCAGAAGCCTATTTAACGCTTAGGCTGATGCCCTCAAGTGCTTTATTTTACAGTATTTTTGTTCCTCTCCATTATAAGTAATAGTCTATAAAAGACGGAACGCAGCACTTTGCTCCCTCCTGCTTCATTCCGCGGCGGCACGGGCAGCCCTGCACGGCGGGGGCCGAGGAGGCGGAACAGGGCTCCTCTGCCCATGGCTGCTGCTAGCCCAGCACAATAATCCCGAAAAAACCTCAGTGAGAGGTGATTGCATGGAGTCAAACCACTCGTCCCATCAGCATACCCCAGGCAGGTTTGGTTAAATAGCTTTGGGTTTGTGGCCAGCTCTGTGTTTCCTGGGGCAGCATCTTCCCCATCCCTGGTAGACTTGGGGGGCTCATGGTGTGAAATGAATTTTGAGGTCTGAGGCCAAACTGAAAGGGTGGGGATTGTACCTTGTCCCTCTCCCACCTCGTCCGGATCTCAGCTCCTCCGGGGAGATGGGCTTTTGTAGCCAGGGTGGCCAAGGAAAGGTGAGGGATGCTGAGCCTGGCGGGTTTTTAAAGCTCAAGCAGTTTGGGGAAACCAAACCTCCTCCTAGCCCTGGTTTGGCTCATGGGTTCAGTGCAGTGGGGTGCAGGCGGGCACAGGGAGATGCTGGAGGAGGAGGAGGAGGCAGGAGCTGGCCCTGCCACGCTGGCACCGGGACCTGGAGTGAGCCGGGAATGGGAACATCCCGGTGTCGGCTTGGAGGAGGACGTGCATCCTGGGTCTGACCCATCCTACCCTTCCCAAGCTGGAGGCAAAAGCCTGATACCTTCCAGCTCTGCAGCCCAAATCTGTGTTGAGCATCCCTGAACCCACCCCTTCAGCCAGACCCCGAGCCGGAGGCTGGGATCCAACTGAGCTGCCTCCGCTTCATTAACTAGCAATTACCCCAAGAGGCAATGGTGCTATTTGTGTGATCAGAGGCTGCTAATTGCCAGCCGAGGAAGGCGATGAAGAGGAGGGCAGCTTTCTGTTTTGCCCTCCCCATCTCTCGGGCGCATCCTCGGGGCACTGGGACCCTCTGCCTGTGGTCGGGGGCTGCCTGTGCCCACCATAGCCCAGCGAGGGGCTTTTCTCCATTTACTCCGGGGCTGACAAACCGGTCCCTGCCTCTCCTGCCCGGACACGTGCGGCTGCGGGCTCTGTCCCCCTCCGTCCCCCTCCGCCAGCTGCGTTTGACCTTTCGGCAGTGGCGCTTGGAGAGCAGCGGCGGCTGCGCGGCTTTGCCGCATGGTCCCCGGGGGCCGGCTCGCCGCCACGGCCACTGCAGCTCGGAGGGGAAAAATTATATTTTCATCTCCATCCCTCCATCCCCCTTCCCGCTCTGGAGCTTTTTTTAGAGCCAAAGGGAAGAAAAGGCCGTGGTCTGGCTTTCCTGCCTCCCCTCTGCTCCTGCCCTTTCATTCCTCTTTTTCCGGCAGCTGCAAATGGCTTTGCCTGAGAACACACGCACTTATCTGTCCCCGCGCCTTTTCATCTCGCGCTGCCTAAATATCAGGGCCGGGCGGCTTTGGTAGGTGAGCGGGGAGGAAAAAGCGCTTTTGTTGGAGTGAGTGGGCGAGCTGCGGAGCCCCCTCCTGCCGACGGAGAAGCCGGCTGCCTTCACCGAGGCTGGCGCAGAAAGCTGGAATGGGAGACGCCCGGTCCTGCCACCGTGGGCGGCCCTGGGGAGGGGGACGCAGGGGCTTGGCAGGTCCCCGGTGTCAGTCTGGAGATGATGGAGAGGCATCTCGGGACCACTGCGAGGCAGCCGGGGCCTGGCTGGGGGTGTCCTGCGTCCTGGGGGTGACACCCTGTGCTGGTCCCACTTCCATCACAGTTTTTCACGCCCCAAGCCCGTGGGTTTCTCTCTTTCCTCCCCGAGGGCTGCACCAGAACGGTGGAGCCAGCGCTGATGGAGGGGACGTGGGTACCCTCATCCTTTATCAGCTCAAACCAGGGGAGCACAGCTACGTCCCCCCAATATCAGCCCCCTGCCTCCTCCTCCCCGCAGCCCCCTCGTACCATGCCCAGCATCCCGAAGCGTTCGAGCCAGGAGCTGATGGATGGCCCTTGCCGGCGATGGATGCGCCCGGGTGCCCGTGGCCTCGGTGCTCTTCAAGGAAGGCTGCAGCTCCGCTTCCCAGCCTCTCCCTTATTTATCTCCTGGCAAGACATGGGGCAGGGGGATGGAGGGAAGGGACAGGGTGGCCACTGCTACCGTCCTGCGCCCCGCGGGCCAGCACAGCCTTGCAGCTGCCCCAAGGATGTGGGGGGTCCCGTGGGTGAAAATGGCTTTTCCACGGACGGAGAAAGGAAGGACAAAAAAAAAAAAAGACACCTTTGGCAATGCATCGTCCTTGGATGTATCTGGCCGTGGGGATGGGCAGAGGGGGGACCCCGGGTGCCGGGCTCTGCCCGGGGCTGTGCAGGCTGCGGGGCTGGCCGGGAGCCCTTCAGTTTGGGGAAAAGAGCCATTAAACAGATATTTCCCACCGGGAAGACGACGAACGCCCTCTTGCAATCGTTTGACTCTGCAAAATGCATTTACCGAGTGAAAGATGCTTTGGCAACAGTGTGGGGCTGCTCGGCCACCCGCCACCCTCCGAGGGCTTTCCCCAGCTCAGCACGCGGTGCTGCACATTGTCCCACGGCCGTTGCTGCTTCCCTGCCCCGCAGCCCGCTCCACGCCGCCTTTCTTGGGAAAACCAGCTCGGATCCAGCCCCGCCGAGCATCTCCCGGCCCCTCCGCCCGGGGAAGCCCCGTGGCCGGACCCGCTCAGCATCCATCCGCATCTGCCACGACATCCGAAGCGGAGCTATGCATCGCCTTGCAGGTTCACACCTCAATTGCAAATGTTATTTTAAGCAAGGAGCCTTTCTTCCTTCTCCTCCTCCTCTTCCTCCTCCCTGACCAAAGCGGGAAGACATTGCAGCAGGCAGCCGCGTTGCAGCATGCGGTGGAGAATCCCCCTCCTGCCAGGCAAGGCTGGTTTAGTCAAGGGAATAATTGGTAGGTGCTTCTGAAGTGCCATGAATAGAGGGCACTCGTAGCCTTTGTTTATTGACTCTTGAGTGATAATGAATACTTCCAAAGATAATTGTTGATTTTCTGAATTTGCAGTAAACCTGTTTGGCTGGGGAATGGGTGGAGCGGCACCGCACCAACGCTGCGTGGAGGTGGAAACGGGGCGGTTTGGGCAAAACCAGGCTCCGGCTCTTCCTGCCGGATGCAAGCCAAATAAGAAAAAAAAAAAAATAAAATTCAGCATTTATAGAAAATTATTTGTGCAGCTCCAGGACAAACCCAGCTTTCTTCTCTCTACTAGGGGGAACAGATTAAAATTTAATCCTAGTTAAACACATTTTCTCCTTTCCCTCCCCTTGGGTACCTCTTGAACATACACAGCTTCGCCCTGCTGATCGCTTCTTCCCTCAGCCCCAGAGCTCGTCCGCCTTGACAGCAGCTGAACGCCCACAGCGGGTGTTCACCCAGAGCAAAGACCGCTCTTTTTTCTCTATCGTCCCCAAAATCACAGCCTGGGGGTGGGAGGGGATGGGGAGATTGGGCCCTTTGAATGTGGGAGAGGATAAAGCAGAGGAAGGCAGGGCTGGGGGGCCTGAGCATCCTCACCTGCCTCTGAGCCAGGTAGGTCCCTCTCGGGTTCCCCAGGGGGTTTTGGGCTCCGAGGGGGGGTTTTGCGGGGCGAGGGGGTGCTGGGTGTTTAATTGTGTGGTGCAGGCGGTTGTAGGGCTGCGGAACAGGGCGCAGCGAGTGGTGCTGGGGGCCCGGCAGCCTCGGGGAGAGCCCCGTTTGCAGCCCCCCCGTGCAGGGTGGGGGAAGCCCAAGTTCAGCCCTTTGTGTAATTTTAAAAAAAAAAAAGCAAATCAAGGAAGAAGAGCTTTCTAAGGAAGAGTTTTTTTTTTTTTTTTTTTCTTTGGAGGATATTGTGCAGCTATCCTCCAAGTCCCAGTTTCCCTTTTCGCATCCTGGGACCCGCTCTCTCTGCTAGAGTTTATTGCGCCCGTTTGGGTGCAAACATTTGAACCTGGCAGAGCCCCGTGTTATCGCTGGGGCTGTAAATAACCCAGGGTGGCATTTATTGCAATGCCCACGGGATGAGTAACCGCCGGCTGGATGCCGCTGGCAGACAGCGGCCTTGCAGGGTAGGCAGTATCTGCTGGGGATGCTGTTTGCAGAGTACGGCCGTGACCACCCCGAGGGCTCAGGGCTGCCTGTGCCCCGTGGCACTGGCCCCGTGGCTCCTCGCAGGTTCCCTGGGTCCGGGGAAGCATTGCCAATGCCGTGGGCTAATAGGCTAGAAATGTAAGGTGTCATTTCTGCACGTGATGTAGTGCTTTTTTCTGGGTATCTTGTAATGCTTTTTCAGGCTGTTTATTTATGAGACAATTTATTACAGCGCGGTTATTCTGTAGCAGGGAAGTCTATTCCTAGGAGCCTCCGTTAACTGAGGCAATTGCTTAATTGGCTCATTGATGTCTCCACAAGGTATGCCAGGAGAGAGGGCTCTTGTTATAATGATCGCAGCCTTCCTCCTGCCCACACGCCACCCATGCTGCTAATTTAATAGTGCAAACATTTATTATTCCTTTTATTTTGTAGTTAATTTTAGGGTGTTTAGAGCTGTTCCAGGATTGCTGGTGGAAGGGGGTGAAATGCCCTGGGGTGCAACGAGGACACTGGTTGCAGCTGGGGGTGGTTGGACTCATCCTGCAAAGCCCGGGCGGGGATGCAGGGGCTGATGCCTTGCAGGGTATTTGATTAATGAGCTGCAAGCAGAGGGCTGGGGCTGGCGCCGGCTGTGCCGGTGGGGCTCCTGCCTGACCCCCCCCACCCCACTTTTCGGTCATTTGCCAACAAACCAGATCGAGACCAGGGCACGTGTGGGCTTATACCTGATCTCTCTTTGATGAGTTTAATGTGCTCCGCAGGAAAACGGGCTCCTAACGAATAGGCTGTGTGTTATGGGAACGGCTGGAAGGGCCAGAGGAAATCCGGGCTTGGATTTGCTTGGACGGGGAGTGCCTGTCCCTGCCCGTCCGTCGGAGAAGGGTGATGGGGTAGTTGGCGGCACCCACTCCTGCTGGTGGGCGGCTGTCGTGGGGCCGGTGGGTGCCTGCTGTGTCTGCCGGGGGTGCTGTCTGTGCCCTCCCCCAGCTGCCCTTTTGCAGCGTGGCTGCTCTAGACCTCTCGAGCCCTTTCCCCTGCTCCTTTTGCTCTGCCCCGGCGTTCGCTGGCCACGGCAATCCCTGGAGGGTCCCCACTCCGACACCTCCTGCCCATGGCACGTGTGACGTGTCCTGGGCTAAAGCGGAGCCGCAGCTCGCAGCCGGCCTTTCCCAGCCCCAGCGTGGTGCCCGTCGACTCTGGGCGGTTTCCCCGGGGCGGGGGGGGAGCAGCCTCCCAGCGAGCATCTCTCCACCGTGTCGTGAATATCGTCCTTCCCTATCAGGCTTTTTAGGCGATGTCTGGCAGAGCTGACTGTAAAGCCCTGCTGGATCCGTGCCCGCTCCCACTGCCGCCGCTGCT
The DNA here is from genome assembly GCA_024606505.1 of Aquila spilogaster. Lineage (NCBI taxonomy): Eukaryota > Metazoa > Chordata > Aves > Accipitriformes > Accipitridae > Aquila > Aquila spilogaster. Next base: position 49,334,608 of record JANHGO010000075.1, on the reverse strand, counting down.
TCTCCAGCATCCGTCTCCAGCCGTTCGTGGCCTCGCGGCACAAAGCCCGCCGTTGCCGGCCGGCGTGTGCCGCTGAGGCTCCTGCTTTGCGGCGTTTGGCGTGGGGACGCAGCCCGGGGCCACCTTGTCCCCGGGTACCAGCAGGGCAGAGCCCTGGCACCGGGAGCAGAAAGCAAAAAGGGGCAGGGAAGGAGGAGTTCAACAGACAGCGCTGTCAGAATGAGCCTTCTGGTAATTTTATATTTATTGCATGAAAGCGATTAAGTTTCTCCGTGATTTTCATTCTTTCTTGGCTCCCACCGCTTATTGTTCCTGGCTCCATTATCCCCCCGTCGCTTACATAAACGTATCGTGCGGGTTTCCAAGGCACAATAGAGAGAGTTTCATTCATCCAAGGTCACCAGCTTTTACTTGTGCTTCAAAGCATCTGGTAGAAGCAGCGTTTTTTTCCTAAAGATGTTTTTATTGTACTCGGTGCAGAGGCTAAGGGAAACAGCACCGCTGCACTTGTGCTGCTCCAGCCCTTCCCTCCCCCTCCCCATGTGCCTGGTCCCAGCAGGTCGAATCCTGCCCTGGAAGGTGAGGAATTGTTTTCTGAGCTGGTCGGGACCCCACCGCAGGGCTTCCCAGCCTGCCGCTGCCCAGCCCCATTGCTGGGTCCAAGCAGCAGCGTGCCCCATCCCTGCCCCTCCACACCAGTGCCCGTTAAATGGGAAGGAATGGGGAGGGGGAAGAAAAAGGGGGTTTCTTCCAAAATCTCCTCCCCATACAGGTCCCAGCATGGACCAGTTACAGAGAGGTCTCCGTGGCCTCCTGCTGCTTTCTCCCTCGGCCATCCGAGCTGGTGGCTCTAGGCTCTGCCTCTTTCTTCCCCGGTGCCTGGTAAAGAGCTGGGAGTGGGTAAACACAAAGGCTACTGGTAGCCCGTGTTGGGGGACGGGGACTTGTGGGGGTCTGGAGGGTTTGTGCCCCGCAAAGGGCAAGACGTGGGGGTGCCCACGATCCGGCAGCGAGCTGGAAGGGGTTCCTCGGCCGGGGAAGGTAATGATGGGGATGGAGCAAGGAAGGTCCTGGGGACCGTGAAGACACCGGGGTGGAAACGGGTCTGTGGGCCAGGGTGCTAAACCCGCCCGGAGGGTGGGAACCCACCCGAGCCCCCCAGAGCCATCAAATCCAGGGTGACCGGCGAGGCAGCCCCTGTTTTCCACCGGGAGAAGACTGGATCCAAGCCCGAGCGGGACCGGCCCGGTTCCTCTCCGGAGCAGCCCTCCTCCAGCCGGCACAGCACCGGGGACGGATCACAGCCCCCGGGGTAGATCTCCCCCCCCCATGTCCTCCGTCTCCGCGGGTCGGGCCGGGCTCCCCGCGGCTCCGGGCGCTGCCGCTGCTGCGGGAGGCGGCACCGGGGAGGGAACGGCGGCCGGGCCCGGCCCCTCTCCCCGCCTCGCCGGCACATAAACGGGAGGCGGGGGCGGTTGGGACCGCACACCTCCCCGCTAGCCGGGGCAGAGCCGGGTTGGTACGCTTTTCTTCCTCGTTTCTATTGTGTTGCCCCAAATATGGTACTTGGGGAAAAGCTGAGTATAAACTCATGTCT
>JANHGO010000075.1:49315208-49332911 GCA_024606505.1 Aquila spilogaster | reverse complement strand
TGCAAGGTGGGCTCCCCCCCCCCCCCCCCCGTGCCGCCTTTCATCTGCTTCCAGGAGGGGACTCTGCTCCCCGTTCCGAGCAGGCCCAGCGCTGGCTGGCGGAGCAGCGGGAGCCCCGCTGTAACTAATGAGATGTTTGCTGCTCGCTGTCTGACACCGCGGTGGGTTCTCGGTGTGCCTGCGCCCTGTGCTGATAAGCCAAGCCTCCCGGAGATGGAGCGTCTTCCCTCTGCTACGGGCCTGCTGCATTCACTCTTATCTAATAGGATCTTTCCTCCGAGCTCTGCTTAAGCCTCCTGTGTAGCATACCAAGCCGCTGAGGTTTGATCCTACAGAGAAGCGGTGCAGAGGGAGAGCAGACCTGAGTGTCAGCTGCCCTCCTTTGGGTCAGAGAGATCCCTATTGCAGAGGACACACGCTCACAGTGGGGTCTGTGTTTTCCCTGTGGCTCTGGATGGTGTTGGAGGAGGAAACTTTCCCCCCAGCCAAACATTTATCCCCTCCTCACTGCCCAAGGGCTGAGGACCTCTGCACAGAGCGCTGCCTTAGCTGATGAGGGGATGGGTGTCTGTCTCTCCCCCGTTATTTATTATGCTGTAGAAGCCAAGGTAATGTACATCAATAAACGCTGTGAGGGTTTCACACGTGTCAGCTGTGCGTACCTTATGGAGCAGACACTCCTTCAAGACAACGAGCTCTGTGCAGGGAGGCTGCTGTGATTAATGCTGCAGCCTTCGGCTGGCTGCTCCCTCCCTGCTGCAGCACGGAGCTGATTTCCCAGGGTGCCCCAAAAATGTGTGGGGGACAGAGGAGAGGGAAAGGCTCTGTGCCTCCCATTGGCACGAGGATGGGCAGAGCACACGAGGAAAAGTTTTGTCTCCAGAAGAGCGGTGATGCAGTGGTACTTCTGCCCAGGAAGGTGGTGGGGGCACCGTCCCTGCGGGTGTTCCAGAGCCGTGGGGATGTGGCACTGAGGGATGTGGGCATGGTGGGGTGGGGATGCAGGAAATCTGTTTTGGAGATGGTCAGACCCTTTCCTGTGGGCACCTGCGTGTCACAGGAGACGTCCTCCGTCTCCAGGAGTTACTCAGGGCAGATCCAGCTCTCCTGGGGGCCGCTCTCCGTTGCTGCTCATCGCTGGTTCTGAGGCTTTCTTTCTCCCAACACGTGTAGGTGATCGCTTCCTCCTTCTCCTCCGCCTTCCCTTTGTCTCCCTGCAGCACGACAGGTCTGGGAAGGGCCATCTGCCGCTGTGATTAATGGCCCTTTTCTGGAAAAACAACAGAGACAAATGTCCTTCTGAGCGTGGCAAAGCGGAGTGGAGAAGCAGGCTGGCTAATTTGCAGCCATTATTTTGGAACCCAAACTCCTTCACAGTATCAATTTAGCTATTATTTCAAAAACTAATTAATCCTCACTCATGCAGCTCCGAGGGACCGGTGTTTAGATAATTAACAGCCCGTGGATTATGACAAGCCTTGCTCTCGGATCCTGTTACAGCGCTTGCCTTCAAGTACACTCGCGCTGTCGTTCTGCTTACCAACCCCTTTCATCAATCCATCTTTTTTTGACGATTAAGAGCAAATAATTAGCCGGGATGGATTCTGCTTGCTTTCTTGCAGCTCGGCTCCGTTTTGGGGGACTGAAGTGTTCTTCAGTCACGCGGGTTTGTAGTGATTTTGCAGCTAATTACGACCAAGCAGGATAGGTCGCTGCCGTTACCAGCATCTGGAAAAGGGAGTTCTTGTGTCGCTTATCGGGGAGCTGAGCAATAAGGTGTGAGAAAGGAGGTCCTTCTGTGAGGTGGTTAATGCCTCTCCATCCTGAGCTTCCATCCCAGGAAGATGTCTCTTCTAACTGCCCAAACTTCTCTTCTGCCGCTGTTCCTAACTCCTCTTAGGAGATTTCTGCCTGTGAACAGGTTTGTCTTTGCTGACTTTCCTCAGAAAAGCTTTAGAAACGAGTTTTCATCTCAGCTTTCAAAGAGGTGAAGCTCGGTCTCAGCCTTTGTCCCTATGAGATGCAGGTCTCTGGCTGCCGTCCCCTCTCTTCTGGCTCTCTGAGCTGATGGGCACCTGGAAGACTCCTGTAAGGCTGGGAGAACGCCTGTGGTCCTGCACCTTCTGCCCACTGAGCAAAAGCAGAGCAAGGGCCCCAAGCTGCCCTGGTCCCTGAGCTGGCTCTGCTTGGAGGAACAGCACGAGGGCATCCATCAGGTTGTGCTGGTTACAAACAGCTGGGCGTGGATGCAGACTCACTCCTGGTTTCAGGTGGAAGGAAATCCTTTCTGATAAGCTGCTGCTTTTTCAGATGTGATAAATCTCTGAATCTCTGCAGGTAGAACTCCCTGGGCTCGCAGTTTGACCCCTAATGAAGTATTTACCAGGAAGGCAACTTGCTCTGCCTCGAGAAATACTGTCCTTTCACCTGTGTGCAGCGCTCACATCTTTTGCAGAGCCCGTGGTTTAAGGAGAGCATCAAAGCAGCCAGCAGTCTTCTCCCCCCCTTCCCTATCTCTCTCCATTCCCTCTGCAGTTTGCTGGAGTCCATGGGGCTCTGCGCCTTGGAGAGCAAAGGGCTTGCAGGAGAGCTGCACACCTCTGCGTTTGGGATGCTGTGTCCTCCCAGCAGCACTCAGAGGGAGCAGCGAGCTGGGACCAGGGGAGCGGTGAGGCTGGTGGAAACGCCACTCACGCTGCCTGTGAGCAATGGAAATAGAGCAAAGGAGTGCTGCTGACCCTGGTGCGTGCACCCTGAGGTGGGTGTTTGGGGTGGAGGCATCTTCAGGGTTGAGCTTTTTGGGAAGGTTGCACTCTTTTGTCCATGATTTGCCCCAGTATTCTGTGTCAGCAGGACCAGGCGTCTTCCTCTGCCATGCTGCCCTGACCTTTGTGGTGAGGTTGTGCACGGAGAAATGTGCTGAACCGCCCCGTTGCCATGGAAACCGAGGCTGAGAGGGGACCAGCCTGCTCCTGCTAATTGCTACAGCTTCGTGACCCCATCCGTCCATCCTGCTGCCTCCTGTAAGTCTGTCCGAATGCACAACGCTGGCCCCATCCTGCATCGTTCTGCCCTTGGACTCCCAGCCCCAATGCTGTGAGCAGGATCTGGGGTTCCCCTTTCTCCCCTTTGTGTTGTCACAACCTGCACGAGAGAAGTTAAAATCCATGGCTTGAGCATCCCATCACCCTGTGCATGCACACCTGCCTGCATGCTCATTGCAGCTCACCCTGCATCCCGGGCTGCCCTGGTTTTATCTCGTCCAATTAAATAACTGCAGATAGCAGGCTTAATAAAGCCCTGCTATGAAAGATTACTCTTCCAACGTGCGGTGAATTAAGAGGCAGCCTGCGAAGCAGCGGTGAGTGGGGAAAGGGCTGCAGATAATTACTGTCCCCCATGTCCCCGCTGCTGCCACCACTGCTGCTGGGCCCCTCGTTGCTCCCTGCACCTGACTGCATTTTGCTACTGGTTGTGGCCAATTTGCAGCTCTCAGCTGCTGCTGCTTCTCCCTTCCCCCCACACCCCCTGCTCCTCTCTGAGTTTATTAATGAAAACCTTATCTGGCGGTGCAGATAATGCCAGAAATAATTAGTGCACACGGAGGGCTGGCAGGCTGCTCTCTGCTCCCACCACCCACACCCTCTCCTCTCCCTGTTTACTGTTTCCTGTGCTGCTTGGGGCTGCTTTTTGGGTTTTTAAGCCGCCTTATTTGCTTTTCTCTCCAAGTTTTCTTTACTCAGGACGGACCTGAGGCACAGATGCATCCTAAAGGGCTTGACCTTAAGCACTGGGGTTGCAGGTGCCCTGACCTTATTGCTGTTGGAAATGGGGAGCTGCCCCCCAAAGCCCAAGGGCAGGGATTGCATTTGCTCCTGGCATGCTCTGGTCAGGTCGTGGCCTTGCTCCTGCTGTGCCAGCGCCGTCCTCACTTTGCTCGTGCTCCTTTTTATTACAGTTAGCATCATTGTCTCTTGGCTTAAATCTTTCAGCCTGATAAAGGACGACAGCACTGCTCGAGTGCCTGGGATGGCATAAATAATTCCAGTGCTGGGAGAGATTTACGGCAATATAAATGTCAGGAGCGAGCCCAGTTTGTATTAATGGCCTTATTAGTTACGTTGCTGTAAAATACAGATCCTCCAGTTGTTAAGCGGCCGTGGTTTTGGTCCACAGCATTAATCCAATAAATTGGGGCTTCTCGATACAAATCTGAACCCCGCTGGAAAATCCTTCATGATATGTCAGAGAGCTTTAAATGGCTTTGACTGAGACAGAGGTGGGAATAACAGAGTTGGTGGGAGCGCAGGTGTAAGGCAGCGCAGCAGCCCAGCCCCATCCCCACCCAATGGCATGGGGAAACGTGGAGGTCCCTTGGCCACGTGGGGCTGTGGGGTGGGATTGGTGGTTTTGTTACCAGCCTGGAAACCACAACCCAGCCCAGGAGCTCCCATGTCCCCGAGGTGTCCGTCCGTCCTTCCCACCCTGCTGCCATCCCTCCCCGTTCCCTGGTGCATCTCCTATGGGGATGTTTTGCAACTCTGCAGACTTTCCACCAGCGACCTGCCGAGTGCACGGGGAGGGAGAGGGGAAAGCACCGCGATAATTGAAAATAAATGGTGCATTATATGAAATAAATGTTCTGGTGCAGCCAGCTCGCTGCCGCTGATTATTTATTTTTCACTTGTGAACACTTTGAGGAGGTGCCTGGGGAGAGGGCATTTGGAAATAAAGTGGCGATGCTTTGGTGCAGAGGGGGCTATGGGGCATGGGGAGCGCTCTGTGTCCTGCAGCAACGGCAGGGGGACGACCACAGCCATTAGAGCAGAGATGTCATCACCATGAGGTGTGAACCCAATGTTTCGGGGCACGTTGGAGGTCTTCTAGGCTCTGAGTGGACCTGTGAGGGGCAGGGGTCTGTAGGAATGGGCAGGGAGCCTCTGGAGCTCTGCCTCAGCCCGAGGTTGGGTTGCTTGCCATGTCCCTCCGGTGGGAATTAGCTCCTGTTTGGTAGGGGAAGAGGCTGTGTTTCCCCGGGAGGGGTTGGATTTAACCAGAAACGTGGACCCTTTTGCTGCGTTGGCTCCTCGGCCGTGTCATGGTTCTTGTGCCTTGATAAGACTTACCCTGGATTATTTTCCAGCTGCTAATTAATCTTGAGGGTGTTGTAAAGGCTTTGAACCACTGCTTGAAGATTGAGCGGGTGATTTCTGGTCTTGTCAGAGGTCATTTCCACCTTGTAGAGGTGGGATCCCAGCTGTGCACTGAGTTGCCCTCCCTGGGCAGCCGAGTCCTCCACTCTGCAGAGAGCTGGTGATTTCTGCATTGCTGACCAGGGAAAGGCTGAGGATGAGCCCCTCAGAGCCTCCAAATGAAGTTGTGGGGATCTTGGCTTGAGGGTCTCTCCAAGTTCTGGTCATCATGAAGCAAACACTATGGGCCAGGAGCAGCATGAAAATGGAGAGCAGTGACTTAAGGGCTGAACATCCATTCAAACCTCATGGGATGCCAAGGGGCGAACCCATCCCTCCCAGCTTGCTGCAGTGGGGCTGGCAGAACCCAGCCTCCCACCAACCTCTGCTGTGGCGCCATCAGATTTCTGCATGCAGTGCCTTGGGCAGGCAGCACGTTGGCCCTTAGCACGCTTTGGTTTTAAGCCACCCTGGTTCAGTCTGCTCTGGAAGTGGCCTCATCCATCACTGCCAGCGCTGTGGGGCCATGGAGCGCGTCTCGCTCGCCCGCACTGCCACGGCCCTTGAGCTCCAGGCATTGCCTTCATCTCTCCAGCAGCTGCCTTCAAGTACAATTCACTTTGTTATTAATTTCTTTTACGCTGAGGCTTTTGAAGCCCCTGGGAATGGGGACTTGTGTCACGGGGACCATCTGCAGCTGAGTGCCTCTAAAAGCCATGGGCAGAGAGTTGGAAACCCGTGACAGGTGTGTGCCAACGTCATGGTCCTGGTGGCAATGGCACTGGGTGAGCTGGGCTCAGTTCAGTGCCACGGGGCTGGAACCCTGTCAGCAGCTCAGCCCTGTGCCCCCTGGGGACTCTGTGCCCCTTGGAGCTGGAACAGGAGCTGTCCGCCAGCATCCCCCAGCTATTAACAGCCCATACTGCTAGTGGTGGCCGACCTGTAAACCTGTTATGTTATTTACAGGCCAATATCCCAGCCCCGTATTAAAGACACAGTTCTTACACGGTTGGGCAGACAGCACGATGCAGTGCCCTCTGGGACTCGAGTGCTGCAGGCTGCCGAAATCCTCGGGAAATGTCATTTTGGAGTCTGCTCCTCCATGCAGGGGCTGTGTGCCCCTCTCCTTATCAACATCAGCACTCAGCCCCCCCTCCCCAGCCCTGGTGTCGGTATTTACAGCTAGAGCATGCCGGGCTAATTGCTAATCAGCTGCAGGCAATCAGCTCATCTCCCACCACCTCGGGAGGGGCCACCTCCTGGTGCTGAAGGTGACTCCTGCAGGAGTTCATATCTTAAAAATAAAGGTGACAATCAGCACAGGTTCGTTATCTGAGCAGTGGATGCTAAGCTGCGGGGCCAGCAGATGCCCTGGCTTGGGCTGGGCTCTGTGGGCTTTGGGCATGCCACGTCCCTCTTGGATGGAGGAACCGAGTGGGCAGAGCAGCCCTGGTGGTGGAGGGACGTGCCTGGATCTCCTGCCCCGTGCCTGCTCGCAGGGAATGGCTGCGGTGCGGTTGTCTGAGCGGTGCGGTGGCTGTGGACACGGTTTTGGGGACCAAGGGCTCTGCCGTTGGCAGCAGTGCTGGGGCCGGGCTGGAGGCAGCCCCGTTTGTGGGGTAATTAATTCTCTTTTGATCATCTGCCATGTAAATCATCAGCGGCCAGGAGTTAATCATGTGTACGAGATGAATCCCGCTCTTGCCTTAATGAGCGCCGAATCGTGACCGGCATCTGCTTACTCCCCACACTTTCATCTTCTGTATGGCGTGAACAATTAATTGTACCCAATAATCTCCTCTTTATTCTATTAAAAATAAATAAATCTGAGGGCAGACAGCCTCTGCTCCTCTGACCTTTGCTGCTTTGGTCTCAGACAACCGCTTGCTCTTCTGGAGCAACCAAAGGGGCTGTGGGTTCCGCAGGTTGGGTGGCACATCCCTCCCCTTGGGGCTCATTTGTGCCTTGTCTCTGGGGCTAGTGCTGCTGGTCCCCAGCGCAACGGGGTCCTGCCCTGCTCAGCTGGGAACCAGAGGGCACCGAAGGTTGCTTGCGGTCCCTTGGTGACATATGATGACGTTTTGCCGGGGGCTCTTAGTCCAGTCGGAAGGAGACAGCGAGGTCAGCAGGATTTGGGGCTCCTGGATGCATTCCCTGTCACATCGGTTCCTGGGGCTGTAATTTAGTCTGGTTTAACTGGTGCTTAAATTAGCCCGGAATGGAACGGAGCTGCAGCTGCATTCAAAAATATATAAAACCACAGCGCAGTAAAACATTTCTGCGTTCCATTACCGCGTCTCCGCAGGGAGTGTCTGCTCCCCAAATCCTCCGCTTGTTCTGCGCAGCTCTGAGAGCTGGCATGGCAGCGGCTGTCCCCCAGCCACCCGTCCCCAGCCTCCTTTCTCCCCGTGTCATTGGCATTCAGTTCTCCTGTTTATTCAATTAGTGCCTTTTCTGCTTAATTATCTGATTAATCTGAACATGTCTGATTGCTACATTAGCGAGAGGGGTGCCTGTCCCCCTGTGCAGCACACAAGGCCACGAAACGGTATGGAATGGGCAGTTGGAAAGAGCCGGCTGTGAAGCTTGGCCAGTGTCTCCATGGAAGGGAGGGATGGGTTGAGTTGGGATGGGATGGGGCACCCCCGTGGAAGGGAGGGACTGGGTGGCATGGCATGGGATGGGTTGGGATGGGATGGGAATGTCCTATTGCCGTGCGGGTGGTGCCAACCTGGTGGCAATGGCTGGATGCTGCCAGCTTCCAAGACGTTCACCTCCCCACATCTGTAGGGCAGTGCATCTCCCGACTTCTATTTCAAGGAAAAAAGGGCTTTTCCTCCTTTTCCTTTTCTCTCTCCCCTCCAAAGTCACCTCCAAAGCCTCATCCTTGGATGTCCCCAGCTCCGGGCACAGTGAAGGGACCCAATGGTGGGGGACTGTTCTTGGGAGCTTCTCAATGGGGAAAACCTTCCATGAATTGGATATTTCAAAAGGGAGAGGTGAATGCTGGCATAGGAGGGGTGGACCCAAGATGTGCTTCATCCTCAGTGTGCAGCCAAAATCCCCCCCACCGCTGGCCGGGGCTGGCTTAGCAGAGGGAATAATTGGTAGGTGCTGCTGAATGTAATGAATAGAGGGCACTCACAGCCTTTGTTTATTGGCTCTTGAGTTCTAATGAATAATTCCAGAGGTAATTATTGATTTTCTGTATTTGCAGGAAACCTGCTTGGCTGGGAGGTGCGCGGAGATGGATGTGGGGAGGCTTTGTGCAAAACCAGGCTGCTGAAGAGCCTTCAGCCATGGGGAGCAATGTGGGGACAGAGGTATGGATGGAGATGCCCTCAAAGTCACAGAATGGTGCAGTGCCACTGTCCTGGCCGTGGGGTTCTGCTTCATTGAGTATTTGGGGACCACGGGAACCAGTGGGCACGGAACGGCGGCTGCAGCGGGCGCTCAGCATCCGCCGGGTTGTGCAATGTGTAAAGCACAAAGCAAGCAATCCAAAACCAAGGAAAAATATGATACTTATAGAAAAATATTTGTCCAGCTCCAGGACAAACCCGGCTTTATTCACTCTGGGAGGGAGAAGAGATTAAAATGTAATCCTGGGTAAACGCATTTTCTGCTTTCCTCCCCTTGGGTACCTCTCTGCAGGCGCAGATCCGTCCCGCTGAGCTCCGCGTGCTCATCCACGGCAGCGGCCGAATACCCTGGGCAACTCTCGGCCGTCATCTCCCAGATCAAATTCTGGGACCAGGGGGATTAAGGGGGGATGGGCCCTTAGGGTGGGGGGAGAAAAAGGGGATGGAGCATCCCCATGGGGCTGCTCCCTGCAGGGTGTGGTGCTGGGACTGTGCTGGTAGTGCCGGTAGCACCCGGCATCGCCTCTGCTTATCGCGCAGAGCTTTTTCTGGGCATCTCGTGTTGCTTTTTCGGGCTGTTTATTTATGAGGCAATTTATTACAGCGCAGTTATTCTATAGCGGGGAAGTGTATTCCTAGGAGCCTCCGTTAACGGAGCCAATTGCTTAATTAGCTCGCTGATGTCTCCATGAGGTACGCCAGGAGAGGTTTGTGCTGGTAACAATCGCTGCCTTCCCCCTGCACACACGCCACCCGTGCTGCTAATTTAATAGTGCAAACATGATTATCCCTGGTGTTCGGCAGCGAATCTGGGGGTGTTTCGAGCAACTCCGGTCTCCGGCCCCAGGGACAGGGCCTGGACTGGTGGGGATGGCTGGGGGGTTAAAGAGGGGAAGGGTGGAGACATTGCATGGTGCATGGGGACCTCGGATGTGGCTGCATCCTGCAAACCTCAGGGCAGGCACTGGTGCCCTGCTGGGTATTTGGCCACCAGGCTGTCAGCGATGGGATGGAGCTGGCCCTGCTGCTTGTGTATGTGTCACAAGGAAGTGCTCAAGTCCTCTGGGATTTTTCTGCTTTCTCTATTGTTCCTGGCTGTTGTTCCTGGCTCCGTTACCCCCGGTTGCTTACATAAATCAGCACGTGGCTCTCCGAGGCACCACAGGGAGCAGCTCATCCATCCAAGGTCACTGTCCCTTGTGCTGCAAGAGACAAATCCCCTCCAAGGGCCGGGAGCTCCGGGACGGTCCCTGCGGGGACAAAATGGGCCCCACGAGGACCGTCCTGGTGCTCCCAGCCAAGGATGCTCTTGGTCCAGGGATGCTCCCAGCGGAGCAGCTGCGGGAGGCGGCACCGGGGAGGGGACAAGAGTGGGCCCGGCCCCATTCCCCGCCTCGCTGCCACAAAACGGGAGCCGGGAGCTGGCTCGGCTTCACACGCTCCCCTCCAGCCCTACCGAACCGGGATATCCCCCGTTAAACCTCGGATTGAACCCAAGGCGGCACCGAACCGAGCCGTGCGCGGTCGGGAGGGATGTAGCGATCAGCACCGCGGAGAGCGGCCGTGCCGAGCCGTGCCGGGGCCATGGCCAGCGTGCAGCAGGGCGAGAAGCAGCTCTTCGAGAAGTTCTGGCGAGGGACCTTCAAAGCCGTGGCCACGCCGCGACCCGAGAGCATCATCGTGGCCAGCATCACCGCCCGCAAACCGCTGCCCAGGTAAGGGCGTGGGGAACCCTCGGCTTGGGGCTGCTCCCTTCTGCAAAGGTCTTATTCCGGGGCTGGGGGACACAGGGGACCCCCCTGCCTGGGGCTGGGGGATCCGAACTTTCCGTTCCCCCCCTCCCCAGGTGATGCTTGAGAAACTTTGGCTGTTTGGAGCCCGGAATAGGGTCAGGGGATGGATTATGGTTTTGGAGTGGGGGCTCAGCCACGCTGCCCCCAGCACATGTCCCATGGTTGTCTGCCCCCCTCCTTCCCCAGGAGCCAAAGCCCGGGGCAGCAGGGTCAGCCCACACAGAATGGGACCAAGGGGCTCCCAGTACCCCCCGAGCTCTGCTGGGATGCACAGGGATTTGTGCGACTTCGTCACAACAACACATCGTCAAATTTAGAGCGTCTTTATTCTGTTGGCTGTCACAATATTGGTGAAGAGCCTCTCTGCGCTGTTTTTCAAAGGGAGCGGAGCTTCTCTCCGTGGCTCAGTGTCACCAGAGTTTGGCAAAGGCGATGGATCGGTGCAGGGGAGGGCTGCGGGATCAGCCTGCACCAAACATCCCAGAGCCCATGGGGACTCCCGCGGAGGTCACTGAATGCTTCCACCTCTCCATTAGTGATCAGTCAGGTCTGGGAATCGGGGAAGCTCAGCTTGGGGCACCATGGGCGGCAGTGGCTCTTACAGCATTTCCACGCCTGGGCTGCGATCCCGAAGGCTTCACTGCAGAACTGATCTAAGAGCAAACCCCTCGGTGCCAGCAGGGAGCCCAGCACAACGCTACGGTGACCATCTGTGTCCCTGTTTCCTCCCGGCTTGGCAGCTGCGGGCAGCGTGGGGTTCCCATTGCAGAGGGGATTTTCCTCCTCCTGGAGGGGGTCTGTGGGGTTCGTGCCTTTCAGGTCCATGCACAGCCCCGGATCAGAGTGCAGCGCTTCCCCAGGGTGCCCCGGCCCTGCAGATAAAGCCTCTTCCATCCTAATTCCCAACAAGCGCTCTGGGAGGTTCGCAGGGTTAAAGCTCTGCTAAAACCACATTTCATCCAGAACAAAAGAATACATTAATCCCACCCGTGCCCGGCCGGGGGCTGCGCTCAGGGGTCTGCCCTTGACTGCGTAGAGCAAAGGGGATACTGAGCGCTGTGGCACAGAGGGAAGAGCTGAAGTCCCTCCTTTTCCATCTCCACTTTCTTCCTGCCGAGTCTTTTATTGTAAGGCGGTGCGTGGTTGTTCATTATCGTCATTACCCGCACACAGCCCCACGGAGCAGCCGTGGGATGCTGCTCCTCCTTCCATGGGGGGCTCCGAGGGCCTCGGGGCTGCCACTGCCCACTGTCACCCCCTGGTACCCCCAGTACCAGCCGCGTCCCTGCTGCCAGATGGCTGAACTGGGTCACCCCGGGCCAGCGCGGGGATTTATTTTAACCCCTAATCCCCCGGGATGTGCTGTGCTACACGTGGTTTCACCGCCCACTTTGCGATCCGCAGTGATTTCGGGGCTGGGATGGGGCCCAGCTCTCCGCCACCCCAACCTGCAGCAGCTCGCCGGGCACATCACGGCGGCTCCTTCATCCCCGTCGCCCCGCTCAGTCCCCACGTGTCAGCAGCGGGGCTGTGCTGCCGGAGGGCCCCCGGCTCCGCTAATCCCCCCCTTGTCCATCGGGCATCTGCTCGGCGGGGCCTGGCTGCCATCTGCTCCTTCCCGCGCCCAACGAGCCGCAGCGCTAATGAGCCCATGGCCGCGGCCCAGCGGGGGGAGCGGGCCTGGAGGAGGAAAGCGGAGGGGGGAGAAGCAAAGCCCCCCGAGCTCGGGGCGCCGTCAATAGGGCGGCTTTGTCAGCCCCTGCCCTCCGGCTCCAGCTGCGCGGCGGCTGCGCTCATTAGGCAGCTCGAGGGCTGCTGGGGGTGAGGGCAGAAGCGGGGATGCCCATGGGACCCATAGAGCCTTCCTCCTCCTCCTCCTCCTCGTCCTGGTCCTCTTCCCTCGGCCCCGTCCCTGCCGTGGTGCTGGGGGCAATTCCCAGTGGTAAAAGTTCATCGGTCCCCAAAGGCACCGTCTGCATCCCAGGGCACGGTGCAGCGGCACAGGCTCTTGTGGAGTTCTGGAGGATGAACCTGGGACAAAGTGAGGGACTGTGGGACCTCAGGACCCCATCGGGGTGAGTGAGGGGCTGCAGGAAACCACGTGGGGCAAATCCCCCCCACCCCGTTCTGACTTCAACTCAGGAATGGGAAATGTGTCCAAAAAAATGACTTAGCCCAGTTTGGCACAGCGAGACCCTGTATGGGAGGGCTCTTAACCCTGCACCCCTCCCTTGAGGTCTAACTAACAAATACTCGGGTCTGTGAGACCTGGACATATCAGTCCTGGGGGGTTTACCCATCCATAGGGCCGGGGCTGGAGCTGAGCCCTCCTCTGCCCCTCTCCCTGCAGCCGGACCTTCACGCGTGATTTTCCATAATATGAACTTTCCAAAGGCAATCCCTTCCTCAGTGAAATGAAATCATTTCATGCATGACTGCCATTCCTTTTTCTCTTCTTTTTTTTTTCCCCCACCTTTTCTTCCCGTGGCCACTGAAACCTCTCGGTCATTAAATCCCACCTGTGCTTGGGGTTGGCACCGGGGCTGGGGACGGCACTTTGCGTGACCCTACAGCAACTGAGGGGCAGTTGGGTGCCCCATGGGGACACCCCAGTTTGGAACCCATTGGTGCTCAGCAGGCAGAGGAACGGGGCCCAATGGCACAGGCGTAGTGATGGTGCATGGTGCGATGCAGACCTGGTGCCACCAGCTCCCCTCCACGGGTGAGCTGAAAGTGCTGACAAACACTGGGAGTGTAAAAATAGCATTTTTTTCTTCTTTTTTTTCACAAGTGCCTTTCCTGCCAGTGCAGCAGGGACTGCGGGGAGGGCTTAAAGAGCTGAAAGTGGGAACAAACTCTATTAAAAGTGAGAAAGGTGCTGGGAAATGCATGAGGTCCCTGCACTGTTCTTGCTCTTCTCTACGGACAGCGGGACTGGGCTGAAGTTGGTCTCTTTTCAGGCTAGACTGTGCTGAAAACGGCCTCTTTGGGGGCAGAATTGGGCTGAAAATGGGCTCTTTTGGGGCAAGGTTATGCTGAAATTGGCCTCTTTTGGGGCAGGAGGGCTTGCGCAGGGCATCTTGGGGCTGAAGCAATCCCTGAGTCCCCAGCCTGAGGCTGGGGCTAATTGCTCTGCTGTCAACCCCATTCAACACTCCACGTTTAACCGATGTCTCTCCATTAATGAAATGAGCAGCTGGCTGCAGCTGGCCCGGCTACAGGGTGGTCAGCAGGACCGTGGGCACGGGGCTCAGTGCTGCTCTGCCAGGGTCACTCTGCTCACTACCCCCATTCCCACTTCCTATTCCTTCTCCAAAGCCCCGTTTTGGTGCTCAGCTTTGTCCACTGCAGAGCAGAGGACGGGGCTCACCTTGTTGCTCATGGTGCAGAAGCAGCAGAGCCAGCACCCTGCTCACCCTCCCCATCGCTCCGCTATTGATTTGCCCTGACCTCGCTTTACCATGCTCTGATTTCTTTCAATCAGGCTTTGAATGAAGCCTCAGCGCCATTCGATAGAACCAGCCCTGGGATGACCCAACTGGAGGTGCTCAGAGCGCTCCCGCATCACCCCTGGAGCATCTGCTGGTGATGCACTGGCACAGGCTGCCCAGGGAGTGCTGGGGTCACCGTCCCTGGAGGTGTTCAAGGAAAGGGCAGATGTGGCACTGAGTGATGTGGTCCGGAGCGATCGTGGGCATCGCGTGCCCTCAGTGGCCTTCCCAACCTTAATGATTCTATGATCCCCTGTGTGTCCCGTGTCCCACAGCACGAGCCCACCGCTTCCAGGCTGCTTTCTGTCCCCTTTGCCCCAAACCCGAGCATCCCATCACCCACCCACGGCAGCCTTCCCCAGTCTCCTTGGTGGCTGTCGCCTCCTCGGGGACGCGCTTGCTCGGTGCCACGTTGGTTCCGGCAGGCTGATGGGCAGAGCGCTTGTTTGCAGAGATTGCACAGAGCAGAAATCCCTGCACTTCATCTCCAGCTGCAATTACCGAAGCCAAGTCGATGCAGTTGATGGTAATGGGATGGTAACACTGCCTGAATTTGTATTTAATGCTGATTCCAAGGGTCTATAATTTTCATCAGCACCACGCGACTTTTTATAGAACAGAAAAATGTGAGAGCAGTTAATGAGCTGTAATTCTGGAGAGCTTCTGCCTTGATTGGGACTAATTATTTTCTTTATAAAAATAATTAACAACCCACACAACCTATGGAGTGAAAGGCATGTGGCATTAATTAAACTGCGCGGTGTTTTCAGCGCACCTTGATCTGCTGATCCCGTCGTGTCCTGGGCGCACGGGTGGGCAACGGCCGCACCGTGCCAAGGGACGGCGAGGGGACAGCGGCGCATTGGGACCACCCCAAGCCCAAATCCACCTCTTTCTGCCGTGCTCCAAGAGCCTGGGATGAGCCCCAGGTGGACGGGGAGCGTGTCTGTGTGCTGAGCCACACGCTTACATAATACACGATTGTTAACAAGACTAATTCCTCTATTTTCCTGGAGGTATGCTGAGAACTAATGAATATATTTGCATAATCTTGATTTTGTTTATGAATAATTCTGGATTATCCCGACGTGAATGGCACGGGGGCTTTGCCGCTCCGGGTTGCCTTTCAGCGGAGGATAGCAAAGCGTTGTGCAAATATTAGTTCAGCCTCACAAATCCCAGCAAGCAATAAAATTATTATTACACCCAATTAAAGATGGATGTGCTGAGCAGGGGAATGACTCTCTGCAGCCTCAGGGAGGGGAGCCCGGGGCCAGACCTTCCCCTCGGGAGCCTCTCGCCATCTCCCTGCCTGGGCTGGGAGTCTCTCTGGGGGGAGAAATTTGTTGCTGAGTTCCTTATTGCAAACAGAGAGGGGAGAAGCTTTGTCTGAGCACCAAAGGGAGCACTTCTGCTCCAGGTGGAGCGTCTCCTGCCAGACCTCCCTGTGCTCCCCTCCTGCCCAACAAGCCCTGCTAAGATCTGTGCTCAAAGCCATCTCCCATTGCTCCCGACAGCGTTGTGCTCACAATCCGCTATTCGATTAAAAGTTAACAAGCGATGTTATTGGCAGATAAACTATTTATCTTGCTGCCATTTGCCCTGCTCAGCAGAGCGGGACTTTGGGCGGGGGAATTGCAGTGAGGAACCATAGCCCTGCCTGGTGCGGGAATGGGACCTGGCTGACGTCGCTGTTACCTTTCCAGGTGTGGGAACCTGCAGAGTGTTTGCCAGGGAGGGAGATTCGAGAATAGGAGAGGCACAGGGCTGTTCCCTGAGAGCAACGTCTTGGGGAGGAGGACACCCAAAGGCAGGGACCTAACGAGGACTGAAGCTCTAAGCTACGGTGGGGACATCTGCCCCAGTGCTGCCAGTAGCAGCTGCCAGCAGGAGCTTGGGATGGAGATGGAGCAATTCCTATCTCCGTGCCCATTATCATCCCCATTCCCAACCCTATCCTCATCCTCATCCCATCCTCAACCCCCTCCCCATCCCTAACCCTGTCCCCATCCTCGTCCCTTCACCATCCCCATTCCATTTCCATCCTCATCCCCATCCCTATCTCATCCCCATCACTGTCTCCATCCCCACTCCCATCCCGTCCTCGTCCCCATCTCTTTCTCATCCCTGTCTCCATCCTATCCCCATCCCTTCACCATCCCCATCCCATCCTATCCCATCCCATCCCATCCCTGTCCCCATCCCCAGCCCCATCCCATCCCATCCCCATCCCCAGGCTGTGACCGCGCAGTGTCCCCGGAGCACCTGGCACCGACCCTGCCACCAGCAGGGACGCAGCTCTGTTCTTACACAGCCACGCATAGCAAATCAGCTGCTGGAAAAATGAAGAGCCGAGCCGCTTTTTTGGCCCAGGGTGTGATAAGAGAGGTCGTGAAACATTTCTGGAGGCCAAGAAGCGAAAAGGAGCTGCTGCTGGGTTTGGGCTTGCAGCGGGATGCAGGAGTGTGGGAGTGGGGTGAGCCACAGAGGCAAAAATTGGATGAAAAACGCCTATTATGGAATTGTGTTTCTTTTCTGTGCTTAAGCTCCTTCAAGAAAGCCACGCGCTTCTCTGCAGCTGGTGCCTCTGCTGATGCACGAGGAAATAGTGGAGAGAAGATTAAAATTGAACTGGCTCAGGATCCGTGCAATCAGGGAAAATATCGCGGTGATTTGCTATTATAATTTTCAATAACAAACGGCAGGGCTCCTGCTGCACTAATAGCAGCGGCCTGAATGAGGTGGGGAAGGAACCTGCCGTGGGGTGGCTTTGTGTCTGTGTTTGTGGAAAGCACTTACCGCCTCCCCCACCTCCTAATTTTAAAGAGGTATTTTTAGTGCCTGTTTCAAAGGGATTTACGTAAACACATCTGCATGAGTTTTGGCGTGGAAATCTCTTTACAACCTTCTCCTTTCCCCCCCTCCTTCTGCCGGGTCAAGGGAGAGGTTCAACCATTTTCTTTTTCAATCAGCTGAGGAGAGGCAGAAAGCAAGAGAGAAAGGAAAGGGTGATTTCACCAATGCAAAAAGCCTCCTCTGCACAGAGTGATGCGTTTTGAGAGGAGTGTGGCACAGCCACAGCAGATGCGGGGCAGCGGGGTCCCAGGACTGTGGGTGCACACATCTTTTTGCAGGTGGTGCATTGGCACAGCTGTCCAGGGAGTGGTGGGGTCACTGACCTTGGAGTTGTCCAAGGAACGTGGAGATGTGGCACCGAGGGATGTGGTTATGGGTATGGTGGGGTGGGTTGGGCTTAGGCTTGAGGATCTGAGAGGTCTTTTCCAACCTTCACGAGTCCATGACTCTATGATTCTATGATCCAGCACCCAACCCCGCTGCACCCTCCAAACAAAGCTCAGCAGGAAGGCAGTTTCCCAGCTTCTTGCTCCTCCAGCAATGAGGAGCTGCAGGAGAAAGGCTGCTTGATGAGAGCTTTGTGGCAGGAGGTGGCTCGGGGACTCAGGAGCCTGAAGACAGGGGAGGGGGCAGTGTCACCCAGCACCACATCTCATGGTCTGATGGCACGGCATGTGCCCATGGTGCTGAGCACTGCGATGGGGATGTGGCCACGGTTTGCTCCCGAGGCAGCAAACACCCTGTGCCTTTGCCCTGTCCTCTGTGCCTCTCCCAGCTGTCACGGCCCAACCCATGAAAGACGACAAAAGATATATATATGTTTATATCTATCTATTCAATCAATGTCTATGGAGCTTAACGCAAAGGGATAGAGGTACAGAGGCTTTTAGCATCAAAGGTCTGACATGGGAGGTTTCCTCATTGAACTGAAAAACGATTCTATGGAAAGGACAGGCTTGTCACACTGTGAATTGAATTATTGTTGAAGGCAGTGATTATCTGGCCTATC
>JANHGO010000075.1:49276361-49315108 GCA_024606505.1 Aquila spilogaster | reverse complement strand
TAGGCACATTCCTAAAGAACAAGCTCAGGTCATGAATGTAGTAGCTCTGTGTGTGGTCTTTATAATGATATTGACACCTTTTCGAGAAGTTCTGGCGAGGAACCTTCAAAGCTGTGGCCACGCCGCGACCCGAGAGCATCATCGTGGCCAGCATCACGGCCCGCAAGCCGCTGCCCAGGTAAGGGCTGGCAGGGCACGGGGCGGGGGGGTTCAGGGACACCCCCCCATCTGCCTCTGGATGGGGGCTGCACCACCCCCATCCTCCTCCCCACTCCCAATTAGTATCCCCCCATCATGAGGGTCTGGAGTGTCTCCTCTCCCCACTCCTGGTTAGGGGCTGAAGGACCTGGGGGTCCCCCCCTCCGGTGCCTGGGGCAGGGGGATGATGGCTGGCTGGGCCCCCTCCCCGGGTAGGTGCTGTGCTCCGGAGGGGAGCAGGCTTGGGAAACTTTGGCTCGGTGGTGCTTGGAGCCTGGGAGCTGGCTGCCTCCTGAGGGGAGCAGGGTGGGGGCCTGGAAAGCTCTAGCTGGGCTGTGGAAGGAGGGGGGGGGGGTCATCAGCTAGAAAGTGTGACCGCGTCCATCCCTGCCACGCAGACCCCTGGGGTGTGCGTCTTGCTGGTTGTCTTGTCTCCGCATCGCTCCTTCACCAGGGACCTTTGGGAAGGTGATGCCCAGGGAGGGGAAGAGCCCCCCCACCTCCAGCTGGACCAGGGGGGAGGCTGATGCAGCCCAGAGGCTACAGCTGCCCAAGGAGCCTGCACGCAGCCGCGGATCGGGGCAGCTCTGGGGCTCGTGTCCCCCAGGTCCCAAAGCCGAGCAGTCTCGGTTTTGCACATCTGCTGCCTGCCTGCCCTGTCCCTCCTACTCCCGGGGAGGCCGGTGCCCCCCACGTTTGCCAGAGGCAGAGCAATGGCCAAAACCCATGAAACGAGGCGAGGGGGCTGCTCGTACCCACCGAGCCGCTCAGCCGGGCTGTTGCATGGGCAAGGATCCGTGTGGCTTCCTCACAACAACACGCTCTCTAATTTAGACCAGTTTTATTTTGCTGCCTGTCTCAATATTGGTTAAAAATATCCTCGTTGCACTGTTTTTGTAAGGAAAGGAGGCTTTTGCTGGTTCTATCCTCTCTTTGCTCTGTTTCCACTGCTGGCTGCTCCCCACCCGATGTGGGGAACAACCCAAAGTTTCACGGGGGCAATGGGTCTGTAGAGGAGAGGGGCTCGGTCTGCAGCGGGCTGGGTGTTGGGGGCTCAGCCTGTACTAAAGAGCAGAGAGCTCACAGGGAGAGAGCTGTTTCCAGTGCCTCCTGTACCGGTGGAGGCTGTGAGCCGCAGCAGCGACGGGGATGGGGGTCCCGCTGCTTGTGCGATGGGGGTCCCGCTGCTCATGCGATGCGGGGGTCACTTCTGCCCCTTTTCTGATCTCTCTGATTGCCATTAATCAAGGTAGGAAATTGGGAAAGGCATGACTTAGGCTTCCAAAGGAGAAAAGCAACTCTCGTTTCCACGGGCAGTGTTTGCAGGGTTTCAGCCTTTGTGGGGGAGAGGAACCACCGCGCCTTTCTCCTCCCCTGCATTGGGCTACGGCTGGCACCCGATGGGGCTGTCAGCGGGCTGGGTGCTGGCTCACACGCTCTCTCTTGCCTGAATGTGCTGCTTAAATAGCTTGCAGTTGGAGATGTAATATAGCGACGAATTAGGGCATTGGGGAAATACAGCAAGCCCAAGTACCAGGAGTGATGCATGGCTCTACATGGCAATTTGGATTGCCACGGATATCCTGGTTGGGCAGGGAGCGTTTGCGGCTCTGTTAAAAAGTTAACGCACGCGTGTGCCTCTGTTTTGCTGGCAACGCCAGCTCCAGCGGGAGGGGAACCGCCTGTGCCGGGGCCGGGAGCTCTCGACACACGGCAAAACAGACCCGCCAAGTCGGCTTTGCAGCGTTTTGCACCTTGGCACCGGCAGATCCTGCGTGACGGGGTCCCCGAGCCGGGGTGTACTCTGCGCAGCCGGCCACGATGCTGCCAGGTCCCGGCGTCGGTGCAGCGCGGCTGCTTTTGTCTCCTCGCAGCGTGTGCCGCCGGCCGGGGCCGGGGGACGTTCCCCGTGGTGCAGCCATCTGTGCCACCGCCTCCGCTACAGGTGTCGAGCGGGGACAGCCCCGGCGAGGCTCGCCCCGGGGTCTGCGGGGCACTTGCTGCGCTCGCTCCTGTCCCTGTGCCACGGAGGGGCTTTGCTTTTCGGCGGGGGGCTGAAGCCAAAGGCTGGGGGACCAGAGAAACCGCGGTCGCTGGCTTCTCTCGTCAGGGCTGCCGGCTCGGCTTGCATCTCGCGGGGCTCTGCCGGGAGCCTGAGGCTGCTGTCTTGGCAGGATCACGCCTGTGAGATGCCAGATTTCGCATCCCCAGGGGCCTTGCAGCGGCACCCCATCAGGGTAGACAGTGATGTCCCCAGCACCCTGAGCTGGCACCAGGTTCGTAGCCCAGCAATAGCCAGAGCTGGCCTCCTGCTCCCCATCCGTGGGGAGAACGGCCCCAAGGCTTGCGGCAGCTCCTCTTGCAGCCGTCTCCGCGCCCGGCTCCGCTCTGGGTTTGTTTTTCCTGAAGGTTTTGCTGCGCCGCTGCTGCTTGGATGGGCCTTTCTTCCCTGACGATGCTCCCGGCTAATTTAAGAGCAAATGACTGCGGTGCCAGCAAGCAGAGCGTACCAGAGAGGAGACGGGGAGACCAGTTAGCCAAATGAAAAATTAAGATGACCATCTGGATTTCTGTTTTCTCCCACACTTGACAGCTGCTCCTGTGCAAACGCTGCAGATCTCTGCCCTGGATCCGGCCCCGCGCTTCCCGCAGCGGTGGAGGCGATGGCTTGGTTTCTAGGCCAGCGCTGCCTGTCTCCCCATCAGTTTTGCTGGCTGAGGCTGTGCCCTTGTGGGGTGCCAAGCGGCTCAGCTGCGGCATGGGGGTCCTGCTGGGAACCCCCACAGTGGGCATAGCCCAAATCAATCCCCACGGGGTGCCCTGGGCATGGCTAAGGGCTCAATCCTGCATTCTTGTGGGGCAATGGTGGGGTTTCTGGGGCAGAAGGTGATTTTCTTTTTTTTTTTTTTTTTTCTTTTTTCTCCTCCCCCGCTTCCAGCCTGCTCTGCTCTGTGCCCCATCCCTTGCCACCACCTTACTGCTGGTCCTAGAGATAAAGCTTCTTCCATCTAAATTCCCATCAAGCTCTCTGGGAGGTTTGGAGGGTTAAAGCTCTACTAAACCCATGGTTCATCCTGGAACAAAAGAATACATTAATCCCTTCCCTCCCTGTCCTGCTGGAGCTGGGGGGGCTGTGTACTCCGGCCCCCCAACGCAGCTTCGTGCCTAGAGCAGGGCTCTGCCAAAGTAAATGGATTATTGACCAGTTTGCAGCGTGAAAGGGGCATTTCCAATTAACCTTTCCCTACGCAGGGCCTGGCGGGGCTTCGCCGTGCAGCCTGGGGCCGTGCTTTTGCAGCTGGGGGTGAGGGACTCGGTGGTGTGGGGAGGTTAGGCAGGGCTAGGGCTACCCCCATGCTCGCCTTTACAGGGGGATTGCTCCAGCACATGCAAAACCCCAGGGTGGGATTTGAGGATGGGGTCGGGGACAGGGACCCCCCCACCCTGCCCCAAGCCCCTCCGCTGAGCCGGGGTGCCCTTGCTCCCTCTCACTGGTCCGTAAGGATGCTGCGATCCCCACTCGACACCTGCTGGAAGGGGCTTTGGCTCTTGTGAACTAAAAATGCTCTTTAAACCTCCCATGATAAGGTGCCACCGGTCTCTGCCCAGCCTTTGGGGACGGGTATCGCCGTCGCACTGTAGCCCTGTCCCCACAACCGGGATCCCCTTTCCTCCCCCTTGGCTGGGCTTTTGCCTGCATCTCTTCCCTGGCCGTGACCTCGGCTGCGGCGTGGTAGCTGGGAGCCCCTTCGCGCTCGGCAGCCTGACTTCTCCCAGCGCTGCTCCGTCTTTCATCAGCACCCTTCTGCTGGGGAACCTGCACGTGCCAGCGACAGCCGGGCTGGGAGATGCTCCAGGGTCCCCCAGGGACCCGGAGCTGGTGGCAGTCCGGGGGTTTGCGGGATGCTTTTGGGGGTGTTTGTGTTCCCCACTCCCACACTACCAGCCATGGCAGTGTGGCACAGGCTGCCCCGTCCCAGCACCCCCAAACTCAGCTGAAATCCACTTCTACGTGAAAAGCGAGGGTGCTGCTGAGGCTGGAGGCTGCAGGTGCCGGTATCAGCTCCCGGGGCAGCCGGTGATGCCGGGTGAGCACCGGCGGTGCTGGGAGAAAGGAGGCTCCTGCATCCTTCCCTGCCAGATGGTCTAAGTGGGTCACATCAGGGCAGTGCAGGGGATTTGTGCTTTAACCCTTAATCCCCCAGGATGCACTCTGCGCGGAGGCAGGGGGGAGGGATGTGTTG
Organism: Aquila spilogaster; assembly: GCA_024606505.1. Classification (NCBI taxonomy): domain Eukaryota; kingdom Metazoa; phylum Chordata; class Aves; order Accipitriformes; family Accipitridae; genus Aquila; species Aquila spilogaster. Next base: position 49,310,666 of record JANHGO010000075.1, on the reverse strand, counting down.
CTGAAGTGGGATTAAGCGCAATTTTGCTGCCTGGTTTGCCATCGCGGGTGATTTTGGAGACGGGTCTGGGCGCTGCTGCGGCAAACCTGCTGGGACAAGGGTGGCAGCGGGTCGTCCCCCCCCCCCCGGCTACGCTGGGACCGGGCAGAAGCAGCCGTGGCATTGCAGTGCCAGGGGGTCAGAGTACCCCCAGAAAGGGCAGAAGGTGGCTGCAATTCCCCCATGGGCTTTGCAATGACTTTTGGCCCAGCAGAGAGTCCCTGATGGGCTGGGGACCAGCTCTCTCCCACCCTGACCTCTGGCTTCCCAGCCACGTTTTGGTGGCCCCGAACCCCGTTCGTCCCCAGCAGGCTGGCGGCCCCCAGGCATCGGGATGTGCTTCTGGGGAAGAAGCCTCCGCTGGTGGCCTCATCGTGCCCATGGCCCCCCGCTCCCGTTAATCCTCCCCCTTGTTGGTCGGGCATCTGCTCTGCGGGAAGAGGCGACGGCAGGGCCGGCCGCGCCAGCCGCCTGGCTGCCATCTGCTCCCTCCTGCTCCCAATGAGCCCAAGCGCTAATGAGCCCGTGGCCCCGGCCCAAGTGGGGGGGAGAGGGGCTTGAAAAGAAAAGCAGAGGGGGAGAAGAAAAGCCCCTTCCTCGGAGGGGCTGTCAATAGGGAGGCTTTTGTCTGCCCCTGCCCTCCAGCTCCAGCTGGACTGCGGGAGCAGGGAGAGCTAATTAGGCAGATTGGGAGCTGCTGGGATGCTGGGGGGAGCCGAGTGAGGGGCAGAGCCGGGGATGCCTGCGAGACCCCCTCCCTGCTGCTCACAGAGCCTTCATCTTCCTCCTCCTCCTTCCTCCCAGCCCCCATCCATCTGCCCCTCTGCTGGACCAGTGCTGGGGACTGTGTCCCCGCTGGCCTCTCCAGTGGGATGGGGGATATCTTGGTGGGGTGGGGGACATCTCTGTCCCCAGAGAGGTGGCCCTGCTGGCACATGGGTGGGATGGACCCATACCAGGTTGGGTGGGATGCAGCGAGCGCCGGGCAGCGCAGCCGGGCTTAGCACCTATGGGCGCCTTAGCCAGGCGACCTGTGCATCAGCATGGGATGATTTAGGGAAACCTAAGGATTTAGGGAAAGGGGCCTTTGGAAGCCCCCATAGGAGCCCCAAGCTCATGGACAGGGACTTCTTAGAGACTTTGGGTACCCCCCGAAAGTACCAGCTCTGCCCGCTCTGCCCCTGCTGCAGTCATGTGGGGTTTTGTCACCTTCACCTAAAAGCTCCCAAAAGTGGACGTGGGGCTGAGGGTTGTCCCCAGACCAGTGTCGCAGGGACTGGAAACCAGAAGGGCACTGGGAAACGCCGTGGTTTGGAGGATGGGCAATTTCTGACCTGTAGAAGTTTATCTGAGTGCTCTCCTCGGGGCCCAAATCTGGCCCCGTGGCTCCAATTCCCACACTCGCCAGCAAGAACACGGGCAAAACCCAGCCCTCGTTCAGAATTGAGGTCCACGGCGTCTCGTGGGGAGACGTGGGGTGCAGCTTTCTCCAAATCTGGGTCTTCCTGCTGCCCCCATCGCTGGGGAGGAGGGAGCCTGCGGTGCCCACGCTGCGCCGGGGCAAGCACCGTATCCCATCTCCTCTCCTCGTCCTCCTCTTCAGATGAGGGATGAAATCAGGTGGAAGGAAGCAAAAGGGGGGAATGTCTGCTGGCTGGCAGACATTCTGTAGAAATATTTGATTTTACTCTTGAACAGACCCTCCCACAGATGCTCCCCCAGCTGCCGGGGAGCCCCTGTGTCTGCAGATGCCGCAGTGGCTCGGCCGTGGATGCTGGATTTGTGAGCGCGGTCCCAGTGGGGTCCAGTACCTTGGGGGGCTGTGCTGGCCATGGGGTCCCCTCCCTGCCGGGCTCAGCACCATCCCAGCACTTGAGTGAGGCTGTTTCAAAGAGGTACCGAAGTGTGGAGTAACAGGCCAGGGCAAAATGTGGCAGTTTAGGGTCTTGCGGGGCCGGGGCTGCAAAGCCCTAAATAATAAATAGCAGCGATGACCCTGATGCCCAGGATTGCTAAGGAGCTTCTGCCCACCGGTGGGTCCTGTGGCCGCTCTTGTCTCCTTGCTGTCACCATCCTAGCTCCACCATCCAGGGCAGCCTGTCCTGCTGCGGCTTGTCCCCAGAAAGGGGCCCTGCAGACCCCACTTCTGCTGCGTGTGGGCGTCCCCGTTCTCCCCTGGCGTCTCCAGGCTTGGGAGATTTCTCCTTCCAGAGGGCCATGGCTAGAGCTGAACCCTTCTCTGCTCAGCCCCGTTCCTATCCCTTCCCACATCTCTGTGTCTGGTGGCTAGACCTTTCTATACGTACATTTTTCTATAAGATTAAGTTATCAAATGCAAACCCCGCGTCACTGAAATGAAATCATTTCATGCATGACCACCCTTTCCTTTTCTCTTTTTTTTTTTTCCTTTTCTCCCTGCGGCCACTGAAACCTCTTCATCATTGCAAAGCCCGACCCAGGCCAGCAAATCCCACCTGCGTTTTGGCTGCGGGTGGCACTGGGGCTTTGCCACAGCCCCTGGTCCGTCTCAAGACCCCAGGGGCTCTTTTGCTGTTAGGGAAGCGTGGGTCTGCTGTGACCCACAGTCCTGTCCTGCCCCACGGGAGACCCACACGTGGCTCTCAGTCCCCTGGGTCCTACTCTGGCCCCGATTCCCAGCAGTGCCACCAGCTGGAAAACGGAACTGGGTTTGATGCCCAGATTGGAGAGCCCTTTGGCATTCCCAGCAAAGGGCAGGGAGAAAAGCCAAACCCCAGGAGCCAGTTTGCTTTCGCAGCCCCGCTTGCTGATTTTATCGATGTGTGCAAAGGCGCAGAGGTCGTCATGCCTGAAATCTGGGAAGAGCGGTGGATCCCAGCGGCACAGCATCCATAACGGGGCTTTGGTGCGGTGCGGATTTGGCACATGCCGGGGGGATGAGCGGGCTGGACCACCACCTCCGGCAGCGCGGCCGGGTGCAGTGCCCACGTCTCGGTGCCACCATCGCCTGGCAAAGGGCACGCAACCCTCTGCGGGATGCCGGGTGTGCTGCAAAACTGGCTTCTCCATCAGCCACTTGAGCCGAAAGCGCTGACAAACACTGGGAGTTTAAAAATAGGTTTTTTTCACATGTGGTGGGAGCGCTTTCCCTGCCAGTGCAGTGGGGACTGCAGGAAGGGCTTAAAAAAAAAAAAAAAACCAAAAACCAAACGTGGGGAAAAAAGCTCTATTAAAAACTCTATTGGTGTTTAAGGCCAGCTGAGACGGATCCCCAGTCTGGAGGCAGCGACGTTGGGGCTAACTGCTTCACTGATGACCCGTTTGACACTTCATGTTTAATTTATATCTCATCATTAATGGAAGAAGAAACAGCTGCTGCTGCCCAGCCCTGGCTGGGGGCTTTGTCAGGGGCAGAGGTGGGAGCGGGGGCACTGGGGAGGCCATCTCCTCCTTTGCCCCTGAGTGGGTGCCTGGGTGGGCAGAGGGGTCAGGGACAGCGTGGGCAGGCTCCTGCTGCCTGCGGGGTTGCTCTGCTCTCTCCTCCAGTCCCGCTTTCTCCCTGGGGGCAGGGGAGGCTGCGACGTGCTGCAAGGACCTTCGGGCTGGGGTCAGATGCCCATCACGCACGCAGGTGGCTGAAAATGCTCTGAGACGCATGGGCCATGACGAGAAAACAGGTTTTCTCCGCCGCTAATACCAAATTCCAGCAGCGCATCATCCTGGTGGAACTTGACAGCACTGGCAATGGGCTGGTTGTATTGAATTTTTCTCCGTGCCCGCATGCACTTGGGAGCGCATGTGTTGGGGTGTGACTGGAAGAGAGATGGGGAGGAGGCTGTGATTTTAGCTACATTACTGTCAGGATGAAAAATTATCTATTGCCCAGCAAGAGAAATATTTTTGCATTATGAGAGATTTCACAGTTAAAGACCACCTGCTGAATTAATCTGCGGGTCACCTGGAGCTGCCGTATAACCAACCGCCCGCCAAAGCAGTGCATATATAACACCAATGTATAATAGCATGTAAATATATCATAACTTATTCTCCACTGCTCCGTCATCTGCAGCCAGTGGAGCAGTCCTTCTCTGGCGGAGCAGGCATGGCCACAGCCATGGCATACTGAGTGCGGGAGGCACTCAGGGTTTTGGGCTGATTTCTCCCAAGGCTGGTGGTTTAACTCTGGGAACCTATTGTCTATAAAGCATTTGTCCGCCTCGAATCCCCCCTGCTTTGATCAGAGCATGGCCAGGTTTGTTACGATTGGGGAGAAGCAAGACAAGTGGGTTCAGCACTGCTTCTTCCAAGGGATGGGTTTTTTATTTGCCAAAAAACTCCAAAATCAGGAACATATAGGAAAAAAAAACCCAAAGCAACAAAGCAGCCCAGTTTCGCCTGCCGCGTGGGATGGGCTCTGTGGTTATCCGCCTGCCGCAGCCACCTGCCCCGTCCCTGCCTTTGTCTGCCCATCAGCCACGCGTTGGCCAAGTTAATGAAGGACAATGGTGCAGGGTCACCAGAGCAGAGAGGCAGGCGGATAACGTGTGCTGGGGAACAAAGGGAGCCGCTGGTTAATGACCGAGATGGGGGTATTTTGCAGCCTGACCCGCCGGGGAGCGGTGGAGCGCACGGGCTGTCGGCCCGGGTGTGCCCCGTGCCTCCTAATCGAGGATGGATGTGATCTCCTGGTGACCTCCCCTGGCCCTGTGTCCCCAGACCCTGGCTGCCCTGGGGGGTCCCTGTGCGGGTCTGAGCTCTGCAGGACAGGGGACGTGTTGGCTGCTTCTCCCCCAGAATCCCAGGGCAGCCCCGGCTGCAGGGACTCCGTTGTCCATTCTGTCTGACGGCTGGAGAAGTCATTGCCACAGTTTTGGACCGGTCCTTGTACTCTCCCAAACATTTCCCATGCGTGGTTCAGGAGCCAGCGCAGGTGAAGAATGTCCTTCGGATGTTTTGGAGGGCTTTTTGGATGTTTCGGAGAGTCCAGGCTGGCAGATGCAGCTGTTTCATGCTCCAGGCACATCCCTGCCCTCAGGTGCGCTGGGGCCGTGTGGCTGTGGCCCCATCCCTGCCCTCGCCATGAGCATCTCAGCACCTGCAGGGACAAGAGCTAAAGGCACAACACCAGCGGCAGGTTTGGCTCCCGGCTATTTCATGCCTCGTGGCAGTATTTACTGCCCCATTGCCCTCAGGGGCTTCCCAGAAGTGTTTTTTCCACCCACAGCCCCAGTTTCCCCATCCTCATCCCCCTGAGCAGGTTCGGATGCTCAAGGGCAGGCGCTCAGCATGGGAGCTGCCACCATGGGTTAATTTTGCGGTGGAGACTCGTGGGCCAAAGAGCTGGCTGACGGCTCTGCTGGGCTGCGAATGCCACCGAAGGCACGTTCATCCCTGATTAATGGAAACTGAAAAGCAGGATTCTGAGGACCCGCGGCTCCCCTGCCCCCTCCCTGCCGCGGGCTGCCGCTGCCAACCCTCGCCCTGCACTGCTGCTGGGTTTGTCCTGCGCGAAGCGGGGGACAGCGGGTCTCACCTTGCCTTTGCACGGCGGAAAAGCAGGCAGCGAAGCCTGCGGCCGCAGCCTGTGCCCTGCCTGCAGAGCTGGCGCTAGGACACGGGCACTGCCCCGCTCCCCCTGCTCGCCCTCCCCACTGTGTCCGTATTGATTTGACCTGAACTCCCTTTAATGTGCTGTGATTTCTTTCAATTAGGCTTTGAGCGAGGCCTCTGCAGCGTTCGATAGAGTCAGCCCCAGCACGGTGCCTGGACCAGGATGGTCCAGAGGGAGAGGCTTGGGGATGCTCCCGCATCCCCGACAAGAGCATCCCTCCATGTCCTATTTTCCCCATGTCCCATGAGGATAATCCCACTGCTTAAAGGTTGCTCCTTGTTCCCTCTGCATTTCCTAGCTCTTTCCGTCCCTTGAACTGGTGGCTTTGCTACCCCAGCCCATAGGACAGTTTTGCCGCATCGTTAGCTGGTTCACCTTCCTAATTTAGGCAAGCAGCAGACCTGCGTGGTCACCCCTGCTCTGTGCAGGAGCAGCCCCGCTGCAAACTGGAGCTGAACCGAACCTGAGCAACCCTCATCTTCCCATCCCCGGCAAAGCCGCCTTGCTTTCCCCTTTCTCCTTGGTGGCTGTCATCTCCTCGGGGACGTACTTAGCTGAGTCGGGGCTTGGTGTCACATTGTTTCCGGCAAACTAATGGGCAGAGTGCTTGTTTTCAGAGATAGTATAGAGCAGAAATCCCTGCACTTCATCTCCAGCTGCAATTACCGAAGCCAAGTCGATGCGGTTGATGGTAATAGGATGGTAACACTGTCTGAATTTGTATTTAATGCTGATTCCAAGGGTCTATAATTTTCATCAGCACCACATGACTTTTTATAGAACAGAAAAATGTGAGAACAGTTAATGAGCTGTAATTCTGGAGAGCTTCTGCCTTGATTGGGACTAATTATTTTCTTTATAAAAATAATTAACAATCCACACAACCTATACAGTGAAAGGCATGTGGCATTAATTAAACCACGCGGTATTTTCGATGCACCTTTATCTCCCCTTTCCCAGCACACCCCGAATACAGGGTGGCATTGCACTGCAGAAAGCCAAGCTGGGCACAAGCTCGCATCGGGGCGAGGGCTCGTGCAGAGCGAAAAGGGCAGGTCCTGAGCGAGAGGGCTGCATCCAAATCCCACCTCCTCAGCCTCCTGGCCCCGCACGTACCGTAAAAATCCTCATTTGGGTAGGAAAGGCTGTTTTGGCTAGAATAAGGTGATGGTTTTCATGCGTAGGCTATCCGTGATGGTTGCGGAGGGGACGTTGGGGATGTCTCTGCTGTTTTGGCTGAAAAGCAGCCGGCGGGACCGCGGGGCGGTGGCGGTGCAGGGGTCTGTGCCGGGTGCTATTGCTTGCCATAGGGCATCCGGATATCCCAAAATTGATGTGGCTGCTTTGCACAGGCCAAGCCCTTGTTCTTCAGCGCTCTGAGATCCTGGGACAAGTCCCAGGCAAATGTGCCCCAGCACCGATAGCGAGCGGGTCTGTGTGTGCTTAGACACACTCTTACATAACATATAATTGTTAACAAGACTAATTCCTCTATTTTCCTGGAGGTATTCTGAGAACTAATGAATATATTTGCATAATCTTGATTTTGTTTATGAATAATTCTGGATTATCCAAATGTGAATAACACCGGGGCTTTGCCGTTCTAGATTGCCTTTCAACTGACGATAGCAAAGCATTTTACAAATATTAGTTCAGCCTCACAAATCCCAGCAAGCAATAAAATTATTATTACACCCAATTAAAGGTGGATGTGCCGAAAAGTGAAATGATTCTCTCCAGCCCCTCCTGGCAGGGTCTGCCACAGGGCCCAGGAGCCCAGGCACCCACCTTCCTCCTCCAAACCTTCCCCCTAGGGAGCAGCAAGCCGATAAATATCCTCGCCTTTCTTTTTGGGGATGATTTAAAACATCAGAGTTGCAGGGTGGTGTGGATGGCTGGGGACAAGACCTGGGAGCGGAGAAGGAGGTTTCTTTCTGGCTCTGACCCCCAAACAGCCCTGGGTGCTGCAGCACCGAGCACCCCGGTGTCTGCCGTGTGGCAGGGTTGGCATGGCCATACCAACCTCTCCCTCCTCGGAGCACAGGGAGAGGAGAAAAGGCCCCGTCTTCCCTCCCAGAAACTCTCCTTAACTTAAAACCCCCTCACCAGTCCTTCCCGGGCAGCTTGCAAGACCACCGAGGTGCTTCCCATGGGACCAGGGTGTGTTACAGGGAAGGAGGATTGGAGTCAAACCAAACCCTCCCACCCATGAAGCTGCAATTTGGGAATTTCTCAGCTCAGCTGACATAGGAGATGCGATACAGGGAGGCAAAGGGTGCTTCTGGCCATAAAAAGCCCCTGGCAGCATGTAGCGGGGGGTTGAAGCCCGCTTGCCACCGCACTTCCTGGGCTGGGAACATTATAGGCTCGTGTCTCCGGCAGGAGAAATCTGTTCTTTAATTCCTTTCCGCGGGAGCTAATTGCTGCCCACGCATCCCCGCGCAGGGACATCTGCTCCTCGCGGCGTCACCGAGCCCTCCCGGCCCCGTGTGGCCCTGGCAGCGCGGCCCTGGGCATCGTGGCAGGATGGATGTTCAGGAGACCAGTCCCAAACGGGAGGATGTCCAGGGACCCCCCTCTCACCAGTCCCCCCCCAAGTGCAGCAGACTGGCTCTGCCGTTCACAGGTTGGCAGAAAATGTTATTCTCAGCTCCTCTAAGTCTGGCAGCCCCACGGGGCAGAGCAGCACCGGTGCTGCCCTGCTCGGGTGATGCTCCTGGACACCCGGCTTGGGGACACCCATTCAGATGCACCCACAGGTCTGTCCTGGGTGGGGGTTGAGCATTTTTTTTAGCATCGGAGTCGTTTCAAGCTGAGCTCTTGGGATTGCAGTTTGTTAGCTGCAGGCAGGCATGCGTGCCTGTGTCCCGGCACAGGGGGTGGTTTATTAACGGAGTGCGGTGACCTGAATGTCCCTGTCCCCAGCCTGGATGGATGGGGTGGCCGTCTTCTCCATGGTCTCCCCGTCAACATCAACCAGAGTCGTTCCCAGGACAGCTCCGCAGGCAGGCGGCAGCTGCGTGAACAGGTTGGTGTTTTGGAGTTATCTGAGTATTGGGACATCCCATGTGTTTTCCCCTCTTCCTCCAGTGGCAATTCAAAAAAAAAGCAAATTAAAGGAGAGGAGGAAAAAGCTTTATGTGAGCAGCAAAGGGAGCATTGCTGCTTCAAGTGGATCTTCTCCAGCCGTCTTCTCCTTGCTGCTTCCAACGTGCCTTATTACTAATTCATTTTTAAAGTGGCTTCTCAGCACTCCCAGGAGCTCCTGGTAACTGTGCGCTTACAATCCCTTATTTGATTAAAATTTAACGAGCTGTGTTATTGGCAAATACACTATTTCACTGCTGTTCGCCATGCCAGACGGCATAGGTTTTGGACAAAGGAGGGCATCGGCGCATCGCAGAGAGCGCCTGTAACAACCGAGCACCGTGATGTGGCATCCCACGGGCTGGCCCTGCCATCGCTTGGCAGCACACAGGATGGCTTCCCCACTAAAGAGCAAGCCCAGGCCTGCTGGGAGGATAGTGATCTCCAAAAAATCCCAGATTAAACTGTGCGAGGGACTGGAATCTTGTATGCAAGCGTGGTCCCATCCGTAGCAGCCAGCTCTGAAGCAAGGCGGGGGGGGCTTGGCTTGAACCCGGGGTGCTGCGGTGACACAGGGGACATTCCGTGGTGCAGGGGGGGTTGGCACTGTGCAGCCCATTGGGTGCAAAGGTGCTCTCCAGCCTGACCGCATTGCAGATAGTGGCAGAGCGCTTCTTTTCTGGGACATCCTTCAGTTTGGTTTTTTTAATAAAACCCTCCTAAAACATTAAGCATCATCTCCTGGTGCTCCTCAGCTTCTAGCTCCCACTGTTGTGTCGGGAATTTCCCAACCACAGCCACTGGGCTCCCTCCCAGCCCACGGTCCTGACCTTCGCCCGGCGTGGTTTTGCCCTGCGCTGCTCGTGGGTGAGCGATTAATGAGAAATTTGAGCTCAGATCCAGACTTTTCCTAATTGCAAGCTCTGCGCGGGCTGCTTAGTGTTGCCCCCGTGCCTGGCTGTCAGCTCTGCCCCCTTCACTGCGGAGCAGTTGTCCCCATGGACGCTCCATGCTGCCTGGGGATGATGGCAGGGATGGGGTCTGGGAGTGCAGTTTGTGGCCGGTGTCCTGGTTAAACCATGACAGCCGGCCAGGAGGAGAGTGGCCATGGGGCTATGGGAGGGTTTAGTACAAGCTCTCGGTCCCAGTCCCTCCTCAGACCAGTCCCTGCCATGCCAGGGTCACTCAGGAGCCTGGAGTCCCCCAAAACATGGATCAGGGATGTGCAGGATTGCTGTGCCGTGGTACAGCATGGCAATGTCAGCAATTTCAGCTGTGTTTGCTGGGACAGCCAAGGCTCCTTCTTTCCTATTCCCTGACTGAGGAGAAAACTGGCTCCTTTACAGGCGTGGGAACCTCCAGGGTATTTGTCTAAGGATGAGGATTTAAGGATAGGAAAGGCACAGGATGTCCCCCTGAGAGCAAGCCTGGCCTGGCAGCGTGCAGGTGCTGATGGGCACAAAGCACCGCAGGGACCTCCGAGCCGGCAGCGTGGGAGGCACAAGATGCAGCAGAAACCGCTCGAGATGGGGCAGCGGTCCAGGTTTCCTTTAGAAACGCTAGGACCGCGTGCCATATTCCCCGGGTTTATCTCTGCTGTCGCTGGCAGGCGGTCGGCGGACCCATCCTGGTTTGCTGGCAGCGAAGGGAAGCTGACGCCGAGCCCTGCAAGGCAGCCAGGTGCTCGGGAAAAAAGGGGGACGGGGGTCCCGGTGCCCCGGGGGAGGAGGGCACCCAACCGTGGGCAGCCAGGGAGAAGCTGCGCTCGCCTTTGTGCCTGACCCTACCTAAGAAAGATGGTCCACGGGAGCATCGCTTTCCCTCGTGGAGTTTTACGCTCCGCCAGAGCCATCCATCCTGTGCTGCGCAGCGGGAGCCGCCGCCAGCTGGTGCCCGGGACAGAGCCCTCCCCGTGGGCTGCCACCGCACAGCATCCCCCGAAAGCATCTGGCACTGACCCTGCACCGCTACCGGGGCCTCTTCCAGCAGGGAAGCTCCTCTGTTCTGATTCAACCATGCATAGCAAATCAACTGCTGGAAAATAAAGAGCCAAGCTGCTTTTTTGGCCCAGGATGCGATAAGAGCGGTCGTTAAATCTTTCTGGAGTCCGAGAAGCAAAAGGAGACGCTGCTGCATACAGGCTTGCAGCAGGACGCAGGGTTCCCGGGAGCAGGAGGGGGAGGCAAGTCGTGGCTGGCAAAAATTGGATGAAAAATGTATATTGCAGAATTGTATTTCTCTTCTGTGTTTAAACTGCCTCAAGAAAACCACGCGCATTTCTGCAGCTGGTGCCTCTGCTGATGCACAGGAAAAATAGTGGGGAGAAGATTAAAATTGAACTGGCTTGAAGTCTATGTAATCAGGGAAAATATCTCGGTTATTTGCTATTATAATTTTCAATAACAAACTGCAGGGCTCCTGCCGCACTAATAATAACGGTTTGAATGAGGTGGGGAAAGAACCTGCCATGGGGTGTGTGTGTGTGTGTGTGTGTGTGTGTGTTTGTGGGAAGCACTTACAATTTTCCCGATCTCCTAATTTTGAAGAGGTATTTTTAGTGCATATTTCAAAGAGATTTGTGTAAACATATCTGCTGGAGTTTTCGCTTGGAAATGTCTTTACAACTATCTTTTCTGCCCCCTCCCTCTCCCGGGACAAAGGAACGGTTCGACCATTTTCTTTTTCAATCAGATGAGCAAAGCCAGAGAGCAAGAGAGAAAATAAAAGTGTCATTTTGCCAGCACCAAAAGGCTTCTCAGCCCAAAGTGGTGGATTTTAGAAACCCCGGGAGCAGCTCAGTCCACCGGGGCCAAGAGCCCAAGGCAGTAGCGCATCGGAGGTAGCCGTGGCAGAGAGCCGCAGGGATGCGGGACAGCGGGGACCTCAAACCTCCGCCTGCCTCCTCCTGCACACCCAAAACCTCCAGGTGAGGAAAGGTGAGATATTCAATCATGTGTCCACCCACTTTTTCCACGTTCCTCAGGAGAAGCAGCAAGACCATCCCTGGTGCGAGGGGCTGCGGGCGCGGGAGTTTCTCCTGCTTCCCCTCGGGGCGGTGTGCCTGCCACCGACGCCACGTGCTTTCACGGGCTGATGTTCCCAGTCCCCTGGCGAGGCATCCATCATTGGTTTAATGCCAGTGAAACATTCACGACTAATAGGATCATCAGAGATGCTTTAACCTTTTCCATTTTCGGGGCTCCGGTTGGCTGGAGCCGCTCCTGTGTTTTCAGCGGGGGCTGTAGAGATGATGGGAATGTGGAGCCAGCAAGGGCTGAAAAGGGTAAGGTAGTGAAGTTTCTGTATTGGCTTTCCCAGATACTCTGTCCTGAGCTTGGAAATGCTGTCAGTGCAGGTCTGCCAAGTGCAGTCAGTGCTCGGGGCCTCCAAAGTGCTTGTGTATGCGGCCGGGTGCATCCAGCACCCAACCCAGCTGCATGTGCAAAGTAAAATAAATGATAAAAAAAAAAAAAAAAAAAGCCTTGGTTAGCATGATCCAGCCCCAGCATGCTTAAGCTGCTGCTTGCAAAGCAGCTGAAAAGGGCAGAGGGGCTGTGGCAAGGCCACCGAGGGCTGGGACTGCTGGAGCCCATCCTGCGGAGGCGAGGGACGATGCTGCTGCGCGTAGGGAGATGGCCTGGTAGCAGGGTCTGGCAGCTGAAAGGTCACTTGGAAGGCAATTTTCCTGCTTTTCTCTCCTCTCGAGAAGAGGAGCTGAGTTACCGCAGGGGAAAAGGATGATTGATGAAAGCTTTGTGGCAGGAGACTGCTGCGGGGCCAGGGCAGAGGAGCTCGGCTGGGACGCAGGAGCCTGCAGGCAGGGGAAGGCAGCTGCCCGGCCCCGGCAGCGCTGAGCCGCCAGCACGCCGGGATCTCAAGTGCACACCAAACCCACACCGACTGCACGTCGCTGCGGGACCGGGGGGGACGGGTGTCATTGGGTCTAGCTCCCGGTGAAGCGTGTGTCACCAAGTGCCACATTTCATGGCCCGATGAGATGGCACTTGGCCATGGCACCGAGCGCGGCGGCCCAGGATGGAGGAACGGGGATGGTTTGGGAGTTAGGTCTGCTCCCTGAGGCAGCGAATACCTTGTGCCTTTGCCCCGTCCTCTGTGAAAGGTGCCAGGATCCATCTGTGGGCAGGAAGGTCAGTGCAATCCTCTGGGGGCTAACGGGGAGGGGGGATATTGCCCCACGGATGGGCTGGTTTAAGCCCCCACGACTCACCTGTGGGGCTCACCCACGGCTCTGGAGGCCACAGCACGTCTTTAACAACTTCCATGAGGGGTCTTTGCTGAGCCCAGCGCATCTCCCATGTCTTGCAAACTTGGGAGTTTGCAAGGTCTCGCATTTTCCTTGGCCTCTGCAGAGAAGTGGCCTTATCCTGCCACCCATGCGCACGGCCACCTCTGGCTCCGGTACGACGACCAGTGCAAAAGCCTCCCACCGATCCTGTCAGTGACTTTCTACCTTTCCCCAGCAAACAGTGACGTCCAGTCCCAAAGGGACCCGTTGCGGCGTGCAGGGGCCGCAGCGTGGTTAACTGGCCTCCTTGGTGCCACTACAAACTGGAGGTGACATGCCAGCACCCCCGGGAAGGGAGGAAGGATGGGGTGGCATCTGGCGATGGTGCTCCACGGGGCACTGCCGGCAGCAGGGAGCCCGGTGGGATTCAGAAACATGACGTGTGTTTGGGAAAGGCTGGTGGGAAGCGGTTCAAGCTTTGCAGAAATAAACAGCCCCCCCACACACCTCACAGGCAGGCTGCCATCACCTGCCCCATTCTCTTCCAAATGGCCATAGTGTTTTACAGTGGTTTCACCCCCCCTTAAATTAGGAATATTTGGGTTCTTTCCCACCAGTGACCTTTTCTGCATCATTTCTATTAGGGTAGCAATAGATCGTTTCCCTCTGCTGTCAACACATTCTGTTAGGAAAATATGGGAGAGCCCAAATCTGATACCACAATGTGGAGGTGGGCTGGCTGGCTTGTAAAAAGCAGTGAAAGGCTTGGGCTGGTGGGAGAGGCGAGAGCCCTGCGTGCCTGCTGCTTCCCTTCCAGCTGCTGAAAAGCTGGCAAAAATTGCCGTGAGCCCAAAAAACCCCTCCTGGACTGGAGACTGCTATGAAGGGAAGGGACAAGGCGAGCCGTCCATGGCGGGAGGTTGCACAGGGCATGTTTTGCTCTGAGCTGGCTGCAGGCAGCCCGGCAGGTGCCCTGCCGTGTGAGGTCTCCCCGTCAGGAGTAGGGATGCTGCTTTTGGACAGGTCTGATGGATAGGCTGGATTTCTGCGTGGGAAAAAGAAAGAAAAAAGAAAAATGAGTGCAAGCAATCGAATTGCCTAATGGAAATGGAGAAACTTGGAGGGCAGGCAGGACGGGTGGGCAGCTGCCTTGTCCTGGCCCGGCTGCCCATGGCCAGAAGTGCATCCCCAGGGACAAACATGCAACCCATACGTTAGGCAGAGAGGCTGCGGTCCTCGCTCCAATGGTGAAGCACTGTTGCCCCCCAGCAGGGCAAACCCTGGGCATCCTTCCTGCCTCCTCTTCCTCCTGCCTGCTCCGGCACACGTCTCCGTGGGCTCCAGCAAAGCACCCACAGAGGCTTTCTCCTTTCTGCTGCAGGTGGGGACCGGCAGGGGAAGGTGTGATAATCCTCTCCGTTGAGGCCACAGTAATCATTCACTCCAAACTGCAAGCACTTTTATATCAGTCATGAAAGACAGGAAAGACAACAACAAAAAAAAATGTTTTTATATATATATTCAATCAATGTCTACGGAACTTAACACAAGGGGTTTACCAGCCAGTTTAGAGCATTAGTGACTCTCAGCATTCATCAGAGGAGACCATTTGGTTGAATTGAAGCCAGCCTTTGATGGAATTGGAAAATAATTATTTCCATCAATAATTACTTCCAAGCCCAGAAGAAAGGGTTCCTAGCGCGTTTCAGGACAGTAGTCTTTGGTTGCCTCAAGGCCAGTATGTTTTAACCCCAGGACCTGAAAATCCCATTAGTGGGAGCGGAGGCCGGGGTGACAGGGACATCACCGGCCGTGCCCGGGTCCCTCCTGCAAGGTAGTGGTGCCCCAGCATGCCGCCAGTCCGGGGAGGAACCCTCCCGCCTCCACTGCTGGAGCTGGTCCAGCCCAGACTTTGCACAGGTCATTAATTTGGGGACATTTTTAATGGATCCTAATGATTGAGCCTCAGAAGACTGTTCTTAAAAGGGGTTCCGGAAAGGCCACGAGCTAATTAGCTCACACAAAGAAAGCAATTAACCATGTAGCTTCCCAGATGGTTAAAAATAACATAGATGTTGGGAAGTGACTGGGGGATTTATTACAAGCAGAGTAATAGATTTTTCAAGGCAGAGGGACCATCACCTCCTGCATGTCCTGGGCCAGAAATATTTCACCCAGCTTCCCCACACTGATCCCTGTTGCTTGTATTTGGCTGATGCGCATCCTTAAATGTTCAGGCATTACAAAAGGGCCTCCAAAAAGGAGTCAGCTATTAGAGAAAGTGGGAGTTTGTTGAGAGAGAAAACACAGGTGAAAAGAGAGGGGTGACCCTTCTTCTGCAGGTGCTCCTGTGCCAACTCCAGCCCCAAACAGTGTTGCTCATGGCTGGGGCAGGCAGCGGGATGTTCCCTGGGGCATGCAAACCTCTGGCCATGCTTAACCAGGGCTAACGTGCCATTTTAGCATCACATCGCTCTTTAACCACCCTCTTGGCCCCCCATTTAACTCCCCAGATGTGCAGCATGCACCTGGCCCCAGCCCCTTGTTCCTATTCCCACAGCCTACGTGTGATGGCAGCCAAAACACCCTCCCAGTATCCCTGAGCCACTGTGGTTGCGGGGCTGGCAGGGGGACATCCCAAACTCTCCCTGCTCTGGCGGGGTCCACATGGCCCGGGGGCTTTGGCGTGCTGTTTTCCGAAGGGAGGAGGTAGGTCAGGTGGCAGACACAGCAGTGGGACCTTGCAGAGCTGACCTGGGAATGGCTAAACCCCAAAGCAACACCCACAACCTGTTCCTGAGATTGGCTTCAAAATGATAATGGGAAGAAATGGGAACACTTTCACTGCCACCTGAGCCCGACCCACCATTGGTACCACCCCACAGCCAGGTTGGGCTTGGACATGCCAATGCTTGCTTTATTTATTTGAATAATACTCTGGAAGACATCAAAACCATAGTGTTCTCAGCACCCCTGCTGGGTATGGTTTATGGCTTTCCATTAATCTTTCGGTTCTTTGAAATAAACAACTGCAGGGCCTGGAAGCCTATTTACTTTCCTCCCAAGTGTCTGAGCTTAGGCTCGTTTGGGTTTGTTTTCTCCATTTGGCTGCTTTTCTCTATTTCAACTCACTCTGCCCCAGCCTCATGTTTCTCGGAGACCTCTCAGCCCAGGCTTTCCCTGCCCTGGCTCTGCTCCTAGCCAGCTCTCATGGTCTCCCCAGGACCCTTGCAGGCACCTGCCTGGCCCAGGTGGTTCCCTTTAGCTCTGCTGGGCTGTTCCAGGTTCTCCAGTTTGGGCTTTCAGCAGGACCAGGTGTGTTTACTGGCCCAGCACCCTATTTGTAGCAGCCGGGAAGAGGGCTTTTCCCTAGCTGCCAAAAGTTTGCTTCCACTTGAGTGCTGGCAAGGGTGATAGGATGAGGATGTGTGGCAAGATATTGGTAATGCAGTAGCAGGTTTGGAGAATGGCATTTGAAATGCAAAAGCTTTTTTTTTTTTTTTTTTTCTTTTTTTCTCCTATCAGAGTGTAACTCCAGTGCTATCTCTGTAGAGCTGGTAAGCTAAAACCCACAACACAGAGGAAGATGTCTAGCGGTGCTGGTCTGATTAGCTACCATTGCCCCTTTCTGTGGCATTGGATCCGGACCCTGTGCTGTCCCCGCAGTATGGGGCTGTCCAGCTGCTCCTTGGCTGCACGATGCTCCTGGCATCTCTGCCTGAAAGCTGAGCACAGCCTGCCCGTGCTGGGGCGCAGCTTGGCTTGGAAATGGGGGCTTTCTGGAGCCTTGTAGGACTGTTTCCCACTGCGGTGCTGAGCACCACGGGCTCAGGAGGCCTGAGAGCAACCTGCAGCTCTCCTTCACAGCAGCACAGGTCCTACCTGTGGAAAGGAAAGGGGATTCCCCAGTACATGGGGAACCTTCAGCCAACAAGCCCAGCTGAATGGACAGTTCTTTATTGCTCTCTTTCTCTCTTCTTGCTCCTGTAGTGGGACGCTCAGCTGCCTGTCGTACCCTGCGGAGGATAGACGTCCCGAAAAGCTGAGTGGTCGTGCAGTCAAGGAGAGCTCCACCACCAATGGCTGTGCAAAAGGGAAGGAGAGACGAGACCATGGTCACCGCAGGTCACGCAGGTAGGAGAGAGGGCTGTGAGCAGGGTCACCTCGAAGCAGGGGGATGGCAGAGGAGGCGTCTGTGACTGTTTACCCGGCTCCTCTGGGGGTCTGTGAGAGCTGGGGATGGCTTAAATGACTGTGTGAGTGTACAGCAAATGTATGCAATTGTATGAAATCCCTGTGCGTGTCTGCAGGGAGAAACCAGCAAACCTGCAGTTCGCTTCCACTCTGCATCTTGCTCTTACAGCCTCCTTGCAAGTAGCCCCGGCTGGAAGACAGGCAACCTGCCAGCATCCCTGTGTGCTACCAGGTGTGCAGGGTACCCCTGGCTGAGCATCACCCTCAGTGATTCCCCTCTCCCCAAGCCTAGAGCAGACCAGCAGCGTTGGTTTCATTAAGACACAGCTTCATTATCAGTTCTTTGTTAGCCCCTGACAACTTGAGAGGGGAAAAATGAATTGAATGTTGTAAATGAAGCGGCGAGGGTCTCTGAGCCCTGACTGCTAAACTCTCTGTGGGATTAAAGCCTCTCCATTCGGTTAAAGATACTGGAAAGAAAGAGCAAGAAAGCACATTTCGTATCTTCAGATTTCAGGCTAAGCGGAACAATAATCTAAAGCGTACTTTTAATTAGACTTTGATTACAATCGTGGAGAAACAATTAAAGTCAGATCAGCGCAGGGTAAAAGCTTCCACATCAAAGACAAAAGGCTTTGTCTTGGGAGAGGGAGAAGGGCTCTACAGAAACCGCCTGTGGCCGCAGAGTACAGTCAGAGGTTTCTCCCTGCTTTCCCTTGGCCGTGGCCCTGGGCGAGGGGGAGCTGAGATGCACCCAGACCTTTTTGCTGTGGGGAGCCCAAATCTGTGTTAGGGGAAGGGCGTGGGAGCTGGGTTTGAGCATCCTGATAACTGAGGGGCAGAGATGGGTGTTCAGGTCCCTGCTCTGGCACGGACCCTTAAGGTGTCTTTGGGCAGATGTCTGAGCTTAGCAACAATGAGCTGTCTTGGAAAACATGTTTTTTCTGCCTTAATGCAGACAAAAGACCCACTAAGCCCAAGGTGTGCCATATCTCCTAACAGTGCTTCTACTGGTTGGTGAAATCCTTGGGAGGAGAAAGAGGGCGAGGAAAAGTGTATTAAAAGTACTAAGCAATTGGCTTTTTTTGATAGTGTAATTTTGGTAGTAATTCAAGCCCCAGGTGAGCAAGTGTCAGGGGGCAGTGGAGCCTGAGTCTCCCCACCACATCCCCCTGTTACAGCCCCTGTTACACAGGTCAATGTGCTGTGACATTTGCTGTGTGTTAGGACTCTTAATAATGATAACATTTGTTCTTTCTGCAGAAACCGCTTCATTTTCAGCCGGTTTCTGCAGCGAAGATCCTACAGCATTTTCCAAACACGGGGCTGCCTTTGCACATTCCCTGCTAGCAGCTCCTCCTGCCAGTGGGGTGAGAAGTGGGGAAACTGAGGCACAAATGCAGCACTCTCATTTCCAACACTGATTTTGCAGGACCCCTGGGAAGCTGGCTGTGCCCCCCCAAAACTTCATCCGTGGATCCATTTGGGGATCAATTAGGGGATCCACAGGTTGATTTGATCCCCCTGATCCAGGGGATTAACCTGGGGATCCCCAGGCTGCCACTGTCTTCATGAGAGTTTGCTTTGGTTAATGAGTAGCCATGGAGTATCTGTCATATTTTCAGCCCAGTGCTCTGAATTAATTTAACCATGGTATTTGCTTTTCATTGAAATGTAACGTGATTCGGCATCATATGTTTAAAAAAGAAATTAATTTACAGGAGGGTTTTTTTTTTCCCAAGGTTTAACAACTGTGTAAGAGATGCATATCTCATTAAATTACCATAGCATCTCAAAAAATATATATTTCTAATCAATTGCTATTTAACATATGTCAAGTCTTTTATTATAGTTGCAATAATTATTGTATGCAAATTAAATGCCAATTAATTATTTAAAGCATATTTACAAAGAGCAACAAAACCTATAAATCTGTTACGGAGTTGTTAACCTCAGCAAACACGTTTTAAATAATCAGCCGGCATCGCTGTGGTGTACAGTAGCTGTCTCATTATATCTCCATTAGACCCGCGGAGGAGACACTTCATTTAAACTGTGACTAAATTATTCGTTAGAGAGTAATTAGGCACTTGCCTGCACCCCAGGTCCGCCGTGAAAACTGATGTCTCTGCCCCAGATGTCCCTGAGGTGGGGAGGGGAGAGAGCAGTCCCATGTCAGCTGATTCAGGTTTTATTTTTATTACTTTTGATTTTTCGCTTGTTTTTGGTTTTTCCCCCTCCTCAGCCCCTCGTGCGATGGGGAGCGTGCGCCGCTGCCAGCCCGGGGGAAGAAGAAGAAGAAGAAATCCGGCCGCAAGAAGCGAAGGAGGTGAGGGCGGGAGGGAACAGGCAGCCCTCGGCCGCGTGTGAGGGAAGAAAGCGGGTGTAAAATGGAGGCTCACCTGCGGGGAGGTGCGAGGGGCTGGGGGTTTCCACAGGCCCAGGGAGGCGCCGCCATTTTCTCACCCTCCCCTCAGGGCAGCAGATGGTGGGCTGGGGCTCACCCCACAGCCCGTCCTGGGGGGGCCCCGGCAGCCCCTGGCCCCTCTCCGCCCCGTGGGGATGCCACTGGTGACACGGTAAGGGTTGGGGTGTCTGGGGAGGGCTGTGGGGAGCCCTGCGGGTCCTTAATGCCCCTCTGCCTCCTCAGGTCTCCCTCCTACAGCCCCTCGCCTGTGAAGAAGAAGAAGAAGAAAAGCTCCAAGAAGCGAAAAAGAAACAGGTATTTTTTATTATTCCCCCCCCCCCTTGAAAATGGAATTCCTCGCCGGCAGCGGCTGCTGGGGAAGGTTTGGAGAAGGGGTGGAAGGCGTTACTGCCGTCGGGCAGCTGGTCGAGCCCAGCGCCAGGAGGCAGAGAGAGGCGTCAAACTCCCGACTCTCCGTCATGGCTGCCCAGAGGGCAGAGCCCCACCGGGAGGTGAAAGCCAGACAGCTGAGGAGGGGCAGAGCCGGTGTCCCTCTGGGCGAGGAGGGCGTGAAATGGGGTGCACTCCCAGTGCAAACAGATAAATAGGAGCTGTCGGGGCGCGGGGGAAGAGAGGCAGATGAGCCAAATCGCCACGAGGTCTGCCTGCTGTCCTTGCTGTCCCATTTCACATGGCTCCCATCCTCTGGGATGCCAACAGGATCGGTGCTCGGGGCTTGCACCGGTCCCTTTCCCTTCTCCCCAGCCCGCAGAAAGTGTCAGTGTTTGGACCAGGAAAAGGCTCAGACCCAGCTCCCTACATCCACATCTCGGTCTTCCCTCCCAGCTCTGGGTGACTGCCTCCACGTTCCCCTTCTGAAGCCCATGTTTAATTCAAAGAGCACGATTAAATTTTAAAATTGCAAATATTTCACTGTTTTCTCTCAACCGTTAAACCAATATTTGAAGAGAACAGTGGATGCGTCTCCCTTGGAAAGTTCATGTATTTATAATATATTGAACCAAAGAGAGAAGCTACCAAAAATGGATAACGGTGAAAAGCCGATGTTGAATCTTAAAGAAAAGGGAGGGAGGGAGGAGGAGAGACAAGGATATAGAAACTCCTTTAAAATACTTCCTTCCCAAGGAGAGATTCTTATGGTCTTTTATGCATGTCATCTCCTGATGGAAGTCCTGGGTCTAATGCTCCTTGGCTTTGAACCTTTAGTACCCATTTATGCCCCTGTAAGCCAAGGATAAGCTGTAGCTGGTCCCCAGAAGTATCCCCAAAGGATAAACCATTAAGCATTAGTGACCAATGGAGGTTGTTTCCAGACACCCAGTAGCACTTCAACTACAGATCCCAACTGAGCTTGCCACAGGCAATCTCACGGCCCCTCTAGGCAGGACTTCAGCCCACATCTTCTGCAGGATGTTGTGCTCCAAGCCGAGATGAGACACAGCGGGCTGTGCGGTGTACTGGGGCCAGGCCTCACTGCAAGGAAGAGTGTCCTCCCTGCTCCCAGGGTTTTCTATGAGGACCACCAGCACAGTGGCTCCTGTGTCATCCCAGAGATGCTCCAGGAGGCAAGACAGAGGCATGATGCTGCTCTGGAGTTATACAGAAAGGATTTTTCCTTTGACTGCTACTTGGTCCTTCATACAGAAAACCAGGGAATGGACTCACCTCTGCACCCTCAAACTAAGTGCAGGCAGTAGCAGAGAAAAGGGACCCACCAGGGATGGCATGTATCTGATCTCTGTAGAATTGTTATCCTGAAGATCATATTCTCAGTTATTTGTAGAGTGTGCTAGTCACTTCTACCATACCAGCATTTCTCAGCTACCCCCTTGCCAGCTGGCTAAAGGACAGCCAGGGCCATACTGCCCAACATGAGGTGGTCTCGCGATGCTCAGGCTAACGCTCGGCCTAAACACATTGTCTCTGATTCAAATTTCCAGTTTTGTGAGACCCTGTATTCAGTGTACATATTTGTGTCTTGCAGGCTATCTTCAAAGAAAAGAAGACACAGGTAAGAGTTGAGAAAGTGTGAGTGGTCCTTTAGAAATTAGTTCAGTGGTCTCTTCAAGGTCTCACAAGGTTGATGTTCACTGGGTGGGGGCAGAAGACACTTTTCTTCTGTATCTCCTTGTGGAATCCCTTTGGCTCCCTGCATTCCCTGTGGGTCTGGGGCTACCCTCTCCCTATTCAGCCTTATGTGTTCCTCAGACTCCGCTGGAATCAGGTCTCCAGCCCAGCCTGTGCAATCAAGCACATAACTGACAAAGACCTCTTAGTATAACCTAGCCCCTGACAACCTCATCCATGTTGCATCCATCCTGCATATTGAGTCTTCATTTCTCTTATAGTTTCATTTGCAAACAGTATGGCATCCCACAGCAGTGCCCATCTTTGAAACATTCAGATTCAGTGGCTTTCCAGGTGTGTACTGGAAGAACTCTCCAGATTCCAGTACGTGTGTGTACAGTATCAAGAAGTATTCATCTTCTCTATGGGAAAATGCAAAATCGCCAGGATGGCTGATCCCTTTGAGGATCCTTTTTGGCCAAGCCCACGAGCCAGATTTGTCAGCAGGCACTCAGACCCCCTGTGCTGCGGCAGAACCATTTAATCCCTTTCATTCTTATTGCACGCTCTTGGGCAATCTAGCTGTAACATTGACATGTGATTGTGCAGCTTTTTATCGGAACAGAAATCTCCGAATTAATTAGCCATTTCTTATTTAGTTCTTCAAGCCCCAAAAGTAAGAGAAAGGAAGAAAGAAAACACAAAAAACAGTAAGTAGCGATTCATGGAGTTCCCTGCCCTGCCTGCGCAGAGCTGTGGGGCTAGGAAGTGCTTGATGTGGTGGGTTCCCTGGAGCTAACGCTGGCTGCACAGCCCTAAGCAATTCTCAGGATTATTTTGCAGCTAAAGCCAGCAATTCTGGTTTTGCTGGAATGGAAAAGGGTTTGTAGAGGCTGGAGATCTTTCCTCTCCCTCTCTTTTGTGCTACCTCATTCAGTACATTCTTTGAATCTCACAAGGATGTACAGTGTCTTGTTCATCCAGTCCTGAGCAGAGACTCCAGCTTTTCTGATGAGGTCAGCATGAGAGGATGAACTCAAATCTGCAGATCGCGGTGCCCCACAGCCTCCACTGCCCAAAGGGCAGGCTGGCACACTCTTACTGGGAAGGGCCTTAGCTCCTCCTTGTTTGCTGCTTTTGGAGGTTACGGTAGGGGCTACTCATGACATACAGTACAACCAAATATCCAAATGGGAGCAGAAGGCAATGGGGACTAGGGAAGAGAAGGGATTGTTTGGAGGTGATGGAGGTTGTAAAAATCTGGGGTTGAGGTTCCCTTCTGCCATGGAGTGTTAGCAGAGCGCAATCCTTATCCTATGGGGGATACAATCAAGGGGTATGGTATAAAATGTGGTTCCTCAGGGCTGGAAGGAAAGCCTGTAAGCCTTCTCTGTTTTTTCGCTTCCTTCACTGGCTTCTCCTGGGGATTGCAGCTTGCGGCTTGTCACCTGCTTTCAGAGCAAGGAAACAGTTCTGGGGCTGAACCCTGGGCACCAAACCCCTGGTTGGCTTCGCTGGTGCTTGGGATACTCTACTAGAGACAGAAGCTGAACTAGCAGATGGAAATCTGCTGGTTGGGTTGGTGTATAGTAGGACCTGCCCTTTAATTCTTCCCAACAGAACTTCTAGTCCTTAGGCAGAAAGGTGACAGAGGGACAATAGCCCAACACCACCAGTGTCACCCCAGTACGCACTGGGACTGAAGAGATTGGGAATCCATGAGGTGCAGAATATGCTATATGTTGCACTGCCTGCACAGGCCATCTCTATTGCATGCAGAAAGGCCACCTCCTTTTTTTCTACGATTTCTGCATGTTCAGTAGCACAGCCACTTTTTTTTTTTTTCCTCAAACTGGGCTGCTGTGCACCTAGAAATCTCAGTGGTAAAACTGAGGCTTCCTAGGTTATCAATAAAAGCAGGCACCTCCCCAACCCAGCATAGCACTGGCCAGTATGCAATAGCCTAACGGTGTGGTTAAAACAAAGATCAGATGCCCTGCAGATATGCACTGCTAGAATTGCTCTTTGGGGATAAACCAGCCAAGGCATTTTAGCCCGCATCTTTCAGCTCACAGATCAGAGCTGAGCCACTCCCAGTTTCTGCAAACCTTCTTATTGCTCCCAGGCGTGGATCAGATAGATCCCATGA
Organism: Aquila spilogaster; assembly: GCA_024606505.1. Classification (NCBI taxonomy): domain Eukaryota; kingdom Metazoa; phylum Chordata; class Aves; order Accipitriformes; family Accipitridae; genus Aquila; species Aquila spilogaster. The sequence continues at coordinate 49,286,866 of JANHGO010000075.1, read as the reverse complement.
GCCATCTCTGATCAGGATTTTTGTATAATCACGCTGCTTTGGCTTATCTTTGTGTAAAGCAACCGGTTATCTAAATCACACAGGACCGGTTTTTCCTCCTGCAGAAAGGGAAAACTCTTAAACTGGAGGGACTGATGCAGAGAGTGAAGAGCAAACATGGGGATTTTCACACAAATCCACTATGTGAGGGAGAGATGTTCAGTGTTGCTGATTTCAGCTGTATGGAAATAAGGAACGAGGATCCCCAAATGTGAAGTTTTTAAAAAATATAATCATAGGGCGTGAAAAGCATCAGAGAAAAAAGCCAGGCAGAGTTCAAGCAATTGCCCTGGAGGCTGCCCTTTTGTCTTAAAGGAGATGCTGTTCTCAAGCAATTGATTTGCTGAGGGTTTTTTTTTGCTGAGCAAATTGCTAAATGCTGTCCAAGCAAGCTGTATTAGTGCTGTCAGTGACTAGTACAGTGTGGCCATGAAACCAGACTGTTCCCACCAGCTAACCCGTCATTAGCTTTGCCTGCTGGCACAGTGATGCCAGCCTGAGCAGATGGTTACGCTACCAGATCTAAAATAACTGCTGTGGCGGGGAACGATGAGAGGGAATGGGCACAGAAGGTGACAGGTAGCCTGCCACCCACATCGTCCTGCTCTCTGCATGCAGGACTTCAGCTGTTGGCACAGGCAACAGCAGCCCTTCAGTAATAGAGCCAGGGAGTCCATCAGTAACAGCCTGAATGGAGCAAAGGAAAGCGCAGCAGGGCACTGAACCTGGGTCCCTATGCACGGTTTGCTGGTAACTGTCCTGTGGCCCGGTCAGAAAAGGGAGCAGCAGTGGCTGGACACCTACAAGAAGCCAGGTAAAATGGTCCTGCCCCTCAAGCAGGACCCATGCATAGGGCAGGCTGCAGTTAGGGAAGCTGTGCTTTATGTTTATATAGCAACCATAAGAGCTGCCCACAGGACTGGCTAGACCCTCCCACCTAGCGTGGGGAAGGCTGGCTGTTACCAAGTGTACTGCATTATTTGGAGCCCGTCCTTCTGCATCTGCTCCTTAACAAGGAGCCTGCACTACAGAGAGGGTTGGAGCAAGAAATGCGAGGGCTGGAGCTTTGCGATGGCTTGCCCAGAGGGACGGCACTCCCCCAATGGGGCTCAGCAGTGGGAAGGTCCCAGGCTGTTTCCTGGCTGTCTTAGGGTAGGCTGCAGGATGAAGGGCAACCAGATGAGTGGGCAAGCACATAGCTCTTTAAAGTCTTGAAAGCAGGAAGGATTGGTGCTGTCTGCTGCACTCCTGCATGCTAGTCCATAGATCTTCCCCCAGCAGGCTACAGAGCCAACCTAATATCTTGTAGTTAAAATGCTAGCGTAGATCTCGGTAAGATGGCTTGCCTTAAATGTCAGTGTAGCTGTGAGGGGATGGAGAATTTCTCATGCCTCGGTGTCCTGCATGATGTTTCATACACCAATCCCTTTGGTTTAAAACGCAGATCTCCTTTCTGATTTGAATGTTACTGACTTCAGCCTCCAGCTGCTGGTTCTTGCATCCCCCCAGTCTGCCAGTCTAACTGTGGTTTTCCTCTCTGTTTCTTAAAGCTCTCGTGGGCGCGCCCGGAAATCTCATCGCCATCGCCACCGCCACTGCCACTCTCGCTCAGAGAGCTCCGACTCCCATTCCCCCAGCTGCCGAAGCAGGTAACGTCACCGCTCCCTGAGCTGAGTGTCCTGCAACACTTCCCGGTGGGCTCACAGATGTGATTGCAATATCCTGTGTGACCCACAAACTCTGTGCAGAACCACATCCCATTCCGGTAGCAGCTATGCCACATACTGGGGGTTGAGCTTCTTGTGGTCTTGGCCGTGGAAGGGTTTTGCCTCAAGGAGCAGTGGCTGCAGCTTTTCAGTTTGACAGTCACTTCTAATCCCTATGGCCGATGATCAGCCCATGACAGCTGATTCCAGCTTAGTCTCCCTTCCTCAGCCCAAGGGCTCTGTACTGCTGATGTCCCAGGAAACTCTTAAACACGGTCTTAGCAATGGAAATATATTTGCCCATGGCAATCTATAGCCACCGTGTTTGACCTGATTAAAATCTCTGTCCTGTGGATGACAGATGCATCCTGGGGCCAGCTAAGTGGATGCTGGTGCTAGACCCGGCATCACTGCAATAGCAAGTCGTGTAGTTTATACACATTGTGCGTTCATGTTTCACGTTTTCTGAAAGCACTTGAACAAACCACCCCCATGCTCCCACTTCACTCCTCCTAACTACTGGGAATTTTCTTATGAAAACCCAATGATCAGTGGGGGGAGGAATGCAGTCAGTAATTGGAGGGGTGTTCATGCAAGAGCAGAGTGTGTCTTCTCTTGGAAGTGTATTACGATAGGGACATTCACATGTGTGTGAAAGTATGGTTTGCCTTGAGCCACCATAAAATCATGAATTGGAGCTGAAATTTGAGGTTAGGGTCCAAAGCCTGGATGCAAAATATTTTTTAAAAAAGTAGAAAAGCAAAACAGCCCTTTTCTCTCCACCATGACTCCAGAGAGCAGTCATGTGGAAGACCTTCTCCCACACTCAAAGGCCTAGCACAGAGCTGCTGAGGGTTTGTATGGAGCTGGTAATGGGCACTACTACAATACCGAGGAATAACGGTTTGACTGTTCATGTCTTCTGGAGGCACAGAGCCAGGTCTCGGGAGGAAGGGCGTAAAACACGGCGAAGACACTCCCGGCACCATTCAAGGATCACGGCAAAGCGAAGCTCCTCTGCAGAGGTTCAGGCCAGCCAAAAAGCCAGCCAAACCCTCCCGCTCTACAGCTTCCTGTCTCCTAAGGAAGTAGTAAGTATTACACACTGTGCTTCTTTGCTTGAACTAGCCACAGGAATCTGGGCAAGAAATCTGATATGAAATTTTTATAACTCAATTATAGCAATGTTAGACAAAGTTGGTTAAAACTGTATTATTTATTAATGGTGCTGTTCTCCAATGTATTTAAAGTCATTCCTTCCTTCAGCACTTTCGCACCGAGGGTTGGGCTGGAGAGGGGAAAAATTTGCAAAGGCTCTAGCCTATGAATAATGAATTGAGGACATTTAACAAAAAAAAGTGGCCTCCAGCAATGATATTTTACAGGGAGGTGTTTGTTATGCAGTCTTTGCTCAGCTGGATGTGAACTTAATTCACTGGTCTTCATGTCCAAAAGTTTAGTCCTTCAGGGGAAGAAAGGGAATCAAACATATATAAAAGAAACATTTACATTTAATGAGTTGGTGATTATTGGCAGGGGATGTTTTCTGACTATCAGGATCCTTCTAGGATCACTGTTGCTCTGGACTGACAAGCCCAGGGGCCAAATTCAGAACTTATGAGCAGCTCTCATTGATGCTAATGGGAACTGCATGTGCAGCCGAGGGTAAAATCAGGCTCAGTGCCTTGGGATGTTTTTCCATATACATGGAAAGAGATGATATAATACATGCCTTAGAATTGGGGGAGCAAGAGATGGAGAGACATATTAGATACAGATCGATATGAAGTCTTCCTTTTCCGTGGCATGTTTCCCCTTTGTTCCTGGTAGCTGCAAAGCAGAGGTGTGATACTCTTTGATTGTGGTGTTAGTATCTGATAGGCATTCTGGAGAGACAAATTGCTACATAGGACTCAAGGTAGTGCAGAATCTGGTACTCGTGTGTGGATGTGTAATGTTAGAGGTGTCTTGAGTACAGAGTCCTCCAAGCCCCAAAGTGGTATATAATGGGGAACTGATTTTCTCCTTTAGGCCCAGTCATCATTGGAAATAGCTCAGCCATACACATTAGCTACATCAGATATGAGACAGTTAGTGCCAGCAAGAGGAGAGACTTTATCCGCTCACCCGCACAGACAGCGTTCCCATCAAAATACACAGAGATTATATGTGGGTACAGACAGGCACAAGCTGCCTCTCAACATTATAGATATGCATATTTGCTCTCATTACATACATCTACTGAGTGTGTAGCGCACATACGAGTCATTGCTTATAAACCCATATAAGGTAGAGCGAATAGCAGAACCTGCACACCGCGCTTAGATGCGTGTGTGTGCGCACATGCAAAGAAAGAATAACAAGGTACAAAGCTTTTATTGCCATGAGCCTGGGGTGTTGCCCTCTGTCAACTTTAAAGGTACGAATGAGTCAAGAGCTCCTCCCAGAAAACAACCAGCCAAAGACTGCATCATGTCACCAGGGTTTTTCTGATTCAAGCTGCATATTTTACATAAATGTTTTCAAGTCTAAGCCTGGTTTTTAATTGGTACTAGGTTTCCTCTCTCTGAAGCCAGGCTCCCTGAGTCCTGTGAGGCCGACTGCCAGCTGTTCTGTTCCCTGAGCAAGAGTAAACTCTAATTTAAAATTGTAAAACCTTTAAAATGAGCTAAACTCAAGCATGCTGCACTCCCCTTTCCACTTGAATCACTTGGAGTAAATGAGCACACAAGCTGCGGGGCAGGGAAAATCAGAGATTTATAGTTACAGATGCAAGGGATGGATGCAAGGTAAAAGTCATCAGGCCCCTGCTGCATTCTTTCTAGTAAGGGTTAATAACACAGGCAAATATTTCAATGACGAAAAGGCATCAGTGCTTTTACTAAGCAACCCGCTAGTGTCCTTTTGTTCCCAAAAAGAAGTACGCTCTCTTGGGGCATCATTCAAGAGCACATTTAAGCACTTGTTTAAATTGAAGCCCCTGGTTAAGTGCTGCCCCTGAAATTTTTCTGAATAAGGTCATTAAATATCATGTACTCAAAACTGGCAAGAGAAAAATGGAATGGGAACTTTTAGTCCCATTTATTAATGACTATACGCAACTCTTTGATGCCTTTCCTTTTTGTGAGTTAAATGGTTGCTCTATAAATAAACTTAGTTCTGTCAGAATCTACTTTGAGAGCAGCCTGGATGTGTTATGAAATGAAAACTTGCTCTTGCAGAAAATGTTGATCACATGTCAAAAATAAATTACTGGAAAAGAAAAGATTTTGTGGAAAATTCCAGAATTGGGATTCAAAAATGCTATGTTTCAGTCCTCTATGGGGGTTGGTGTGTCACACTCCCTACCCTTCCCTCTGGCCTGGGCTTCCAAGCCAAACCATCCTTACCTGAGGAGATGCATTGTCATATCTCCAAAGGAAAGGGATTGTCCAGGGAGGATCCCAATGCGCAGAAAAGACCCAGAGAGACAATACACAAACTCCCATGAGGTAATGCTATAGCACTTCCAAATCAAAGATCTTGCTTTTTAAGACAATTTTTATTCTATATTCTTTTTCTTCTGGAAATTTGAAGCATTTTGTGGTAAATTCTGCCATCCCCCCTCCCCAGATTGTTTTCTTTCCTTTCTACTGGAACAGCCACAATTTCGAACTAGGTCTACCTGTAATTTAGGAGGGATAAAGCATACAAAATAATGCCCTGCCTGTGCATCTACCTTGCTGCTTCTTTCCCTCTTGCCTTTATGCATAAGTTGATGCACGCACACCTGCAGAAACACCCCAAAATTCCCTGCTACTTTGCTTTTTGGCAGTGAATTTCTAAGCTTCTCCCTCTCGCTCGCACTTTAATCCCATGCAGCTGCAATAGCCACCTACTGAGAATAGGATTGTGGGTCTGTGCCTCAGCATGCAGAGAAACTGTGGGTAATAGGCAGCATCTATTTTTGAACAGAATACCCCTAACCTGCTGCAGACACTTTATTCCACACCGACACAGATGTATTACATGCCACTGTGCTTTCAGTTGAGCAATGCAATATAAATACCTGCAGGGTACAAATCTAATTGCCTTTGTTGTACCTGATGAAGATAACTACGCGCTGCATACACTTTCCTTGCCAGCTCCTTTTCTTCCACTGACACTCATTTACGATGTCACAAATTAACACAGGCTTGAGCCAGATTTTCAGTGAGGCTCAGTGGGGTACAGTTGTTCCAAATGATGCTGTTTGTCTTTGTGCTCATGTGTCTGCAGAAAGGTAGAAGTGGGGAAATGCTGTGCAGGGGCTGGGACAGTGTGTGCAGGAGGGCTCAGGAAACTTTACAGCAGACCTGCATATTGGCTTGCTGTTGCTCTCTGTTTTCTAGCCTGGGTTTTGGTTTACGTAGGAAAACCTATTCTTTTAACTCTTAGGCAGCGTGTTTCTGACAACAAACAGGGCCCTTGGAGAGCGGAAAGGCAAAGCCTTCCATAAATATGGAAGTTGTTCTGGTTTTGCTTTTCCTTTTCTCCCCTCCCAGCCAGGGGACTGAGGTTACCCCCTGGTTATTGCCCGGTAAATTTGCAGCTCAGCGCTGGGACTGCAGGGAGGCCAGCAGCCTGGGGTGAAGGAGGGATGCCTGCAGCCATTGAAGGGTTGTGCTGTATACCAGGTACCAAAGGAGGTGCTGGAAGGCAAACCCTTGTTCCAAAGTAGTGCCAGCCTGGCCTGCATCACGCCATACTGGCTGTACCCCAGCAGGCTGAAAAATTCTTTGCAAAGGAACAAACCTTTGCCTGGCATTCTCTGGAATTTACCCCTAGCAATGGATCTGTGAGCCAGGCTGCTCAGCCGTGTTGCTGTCCAGCCCCAAATAACCCAAGCTCTGACCTTGCAGGGGCAGTTGTGTCATTGCTTCCATGCTCCTGGACTTAGCTTAGCCCTTGTGGTAGAGAAAGCCTCACCCTGAAGTCTCCATCTAGCAAAAAAACCCAAAAAAACAAAAAAAAAAAAAACAAAAAACAAAAAAAAAACCAAACAAACAAAAAAACCCCCACCAAAGTATTTTCCACTCAATATTCCTTGAGTCAGGGATTCATAATTGTGCAAAAGAGGCTTATATTGTATTCCTACAGCACTGCTATATTTTGTACTCCCTTAATAAGAGGTTGGCTTTTCAGCTGGGGCAAACTGCCAGCAGAGGTGAGCCCATTTCCCCCAGGAGAAGGCCTCCCCCCAGTCCCCTGCTCTGGAAGATGGAGGTACCCCAGAGCAGGCACAGAGCCTCTTTCCCCCTCTCAGCAGGTGCTGCTCCCTGCGCTGGCGGCTCCTCAGCAGATGTCTGCTGGGCCCTTGCTGAGAGCAAGGCTCGCTGGGGTCACTGACGCAAGTTTTTTATTCCTTTCATTATTACAATGCACAGAAAAAGAGAGAAAGGGAGACATTATGCACCTCTGAAAAAGAAATTAACTCCACTTTGAAGCGAGTTGCCAAACAAGAGAAAAAAGACCCAAGAAAGAAATTTATATCGCTATAAGTGAGGCTGTGCCATGCTGCTTGTTGATGGGTCTCAGTCCCCTTATGGCTGAGAAAATGTATAGTCATCTCTCGCCTCAGGGCTGTTTGCAGCACAGTAAATGGACTTGTTCACTTTAATTGGAAGACGAGTAGTGATTGTATTTTTGTAACCTATCAGACTGCACTGCCTCTTGGTCTAGGATCGCACTTAAAATTACAGTCTGGAGTATGACTGAGGGCCTCATTTCTAATCCCCCTTCATCTTGATTAAATAATGATTTGAAACAAAAAAATCCAATACATAGATATCTTGGGTTCCCTTGAGGGCAGCAGTAGGTCCCCTGCTGAATACTGGAGGAAGCAAAGTTCACCAAGATTATTTAATTACTTATTAGAGAGGGGAAAAAAAATCCAAGTGTTCACATAGAGAAAATTAGATTCATGAAAGAGCAGACTCTTTTAAGACATCCTAGAAAAATAAAAAGCCATTAGAATTCAATTGAGCTCCGCACAGTGTTTTCAGATGTGGTGCTCGTTTCCATCTCGTGTGGCGGGCATGCCCTTCAGAAGCAGTAGAATGGGACCAGAAGCAAAGCCAAGGTCCTCAGACGGGGGATTTGTCCGAGCAGACAGGCAAGTCGAGCACCTTGAGACTTGTCTTGGCTCTTGCCACAGGACAGAAATCTCCCCTGGAGCTCGAAGGAAGCTACTGGCTACAGCCTGGTGCCCTGAGGTGGTGGGACTGGGAAGCTGCTGGGTTCCCTCCCCGGCACAGCCCAGCCAGACCCTCCAGCCCTCACAAGGACTATGGGCTCCATATTTCACTGATATCCAGATGTTGCCTTTTCCCAGAGTGCTGCTACCACAGATGTTGAGCTACAGAGGAGCTTGTTGATCTCCAGGTCATTTGACAGATTTTGTGATGTGCTGACAACAGTTGCTACTTTGAAGGTAGACTTCACTGAAGGCAAAGAAAAACCATGCACCCCAGGTCCCAGTGGCAGTCTTAAAAGCTCTTTTAGAAATGCCGAGAAACTGCTGTATTTCTTGGCAGAAATAAAGGCCTTTTGGTTTAGACTGGGAGGAAAGAGAAGCTAAGTGTTTGCGTGTGCAATGCTGGGGTCACTGTCCCTCAGAGCAGCCCTGTGCCTGCTCCAGGCCTTTCTTACCTCTGTAGCCAGGGAGTACCTCACATGGTGGTTTATGTCTGTAAAGGAAAGGTGGTCAAAAGCTGGTCATCTCTTGATTAGGGTTCAGATCTAATGCAAACCATAACCCACCTTTTAAAAAAAATATCTGGTGCCATATTTGAAAGCACAATCCTGTATCTTCTGGGATGTGGCTGGGGAGAGCGCAGTGGTTCATAGCGAGAGGGCCAGTTGTCTCGGGATTCTGGATGTGGCTTCGGGGTTTCACAAAGAATTGGTGAAAAACAGAGCTGGATAGCTGGCTCTTTTATGCTCCTTTGACATTCCAATTTCTACTGGAGCAAACAAGGACTGGTAGGGAAGTGCTAGAGCTGAGAAGTAGCAAGGAGCAGTACCAGATGCTGAAATGAGGACTTGCAATGTGTGTCTCCACCCATTCCTAGTTGGGAATATTTGGGAGACGTTTCTGCTCTGTGCAGGGCTTCTGTGTTGAAGGTGCAAGTTAGCTAGTGAAGAAAGATCACTTAATTTCCCATGTCTGCTGCTGGGGCTCCTGATGCCTCTAAGTTAGGACTGAGTATGGCTTAGAAGTTAGTGTGGGAATGGGGGAGTCCCCAGCTCCAGTATGGATTTGCTGGGATGAACTAATTCCTGTCCCTCTGTCCCTTATCCAAGAAGCAGTAACGCCTCCCTCTCTGGCAACATAGGAAGTACTTGGAGATCCTTCAACTCCAGGTGTTTTCAAAGCAGGAGGATGTTGTGGGCAGTCATCATTCCGTGGACTGTGTCCTGAGAGCTGCTCTGTGTGTTGGCAGACCTAGCCTGGTTTCAGTCGCTGCTGGTTTAGCACATGCATCTGAGTCTGCTGTCCCTGTCCCAGTTAGCACCTCTTGAACTAGGTTCCCCCCCGCCAGGGACACAGATCAGATGCCACAGGCAGGAGGGTGGATGGGAAGGCACCATCTGACGGGATGAAGGAGCTCTACGTAAAAAGTGACAAAGGCTGGGTCTGTAGCCCTTCTGTGGATGAGAAAGAGCTGGGTCCCTGCACCAGCCAGTCCAGGGCTAAGCTCTCCAAAGGTACTGGCCCTGTCCCTACTGTGTGACAGCTGATCCAGGTCTCCTCTGCTCCCTGAGATATTACCAACATTGCAATGTGGTTTTCTTGGCTCAGAATACTGCAGATTTGTAAGGGCATGGCCCAGGTCCCCAGTGTGGAGAGCATGGCATAGAGGGAGGGCATTGTGTGCCCCAGAGCGCGACGTGAGGACGTGTGCAGGTGTTTGAGGAAGAATGGCTTGCTGGGAACGTGTTGGAGGACTATCCCGAGTGGGGGCAACCAAAACTATGTGTCCACGCTCTAAGGACCAGACCTTATGGGTGGGAATGAGGAGAGCAGAGCATCTGAGTGAAAGAGGAGGAGGCCACACGAGAGTGCAGACGTTCTGGGTCCACGTTTGGCCCTAATTCTCACCCCATTGCAAGGGCAGAGGTTAGTACTAATATAGCCTCACTCACAGGGCCAGTACATTCCTGGACTGGCTCAGGTAAATGCCAGTGGAGTTAAAACTGGACTATAAAACATTCAAATGATGTAAATCCCCTTGGTGGTGCTCAGGTCCCAGGCAACAGCCCTGCCCAGGGCAGCCTGTGTGGGTTTGGGGTCCTTGCTGACCCTGTTGGGTTCAGCAACCCACCGAAACCTGGCAAGGGTATGGCTGAATCCCCACGCAGAGGCTGGCAGGAGCAGGGCTGTTGTCCCCTTCCCCATAGGTCTCCAGTGCAGTACGGGGGGGGGGGGTATTTTTCCTTCTCGACTTTATTTTTTTGCCACTTCCCTCACTTGAGTTCCCTTTGTCACTTCCATGAAACCCAAGGGGATTTAGTGCAAGCTGCGACTTTTCAGCACAAGCGATCAGCCTCCAGGAAAGGGCTAGCCAGCCTAATTTAAAGCAGAAGGAAACAAAAATGAATAATAAGTGAGACAAGCAAGCAGACAAAAAGCAGTCATGACATTTGCATAGAGGAGGCGAGCGAACAGTTGGCAGTGTGGATTGAAGAGAGGGTTTATGTTTTTTTCATGTAATTTGAGACTCTAATGATGGACTTATG
>JANHGO010000075.1:49261757-49275497 GCA_024606505.1 Aquila spilogaster | reverse complement strand
CAATGCCAAATGGCTTTTTTGCTTTCAGATCTCTCAGTCAGGGTCTTCTGCTGACCTCTTTACCAAAACAGACAGCCCGCCTGGCAACCTAGCCAGCCAGAACGGAGAGTATCATGAATATGACTCAGGAAACGATACTTCCTCCCCTCCCTCCACTCAAACGAGCTCATCCAGGTCAAAGGACAGCCAGGAGAAAAGAAGTCTAGTCCATGATGGCTTTGGCCATGCCTTCTCGTCCGGGAAGCCCAAACTGGCCAACAGCGATAACAGCTCTGATTCAGGAAATTCCTTCACCAGTTGCTTTTCCCAGGCCAAGGGAACAGCTTTGGAAAATCTGTCTCCAGATGCCCAGGGACAAGACCGAAGGTCAGTGATTACCAGTAGCTGCTTCTGGCAGCCAAATACCTGGTGCGTTGTTGCTCTGTATCTCCTGCCTGCTCGCCAGTTGCAGTCGTGAGCTGGCAGGGAGGTTTTTGTGGTCTGGAGGCAGTTAGATATCAATCAGACCCACGGTCTTGCCAGTCTGGAGTCCAGAACCCAGCAATGACCAATACTGTAGCCTGAGGAGGAAGATGAAAACCCAGCCATCACGCCCTTGGCATTGCCTGTGTCGGCTCTTCTGGTGTTAATGTGGCTAATGCAGGGTTTGGCCCTGGGTCGAGCTGTGTCTTGAACACATCCCTGCTCAGCTGGACGTGACCATGTCAAAGAGGAGAGTCGCTGGCCCTTCTGGGCAAAATCTAAAAGGTGCATCGGGGGTTGCCATGCTAACTCTTCCCCTCTGCTTACTGAGGGGAAGGGAAGTGGGGTTCATCTCCACCAAAACCATTACGGGCTGTTCTTTCACGTGTCTAATGAGGCAAATCCAGCCTGCCCCTTCCTAGCTCATTCAGGACTGGTCCTGGGTGACAAGATAGCATCTCCTGCAGATGGGGAGCACAGGAAGGGACAAGTACCTCGCTGGCTGCAGGATAACACAGCAGCAGCTCTGTGCGCTGGGGCCACGGGGCATCAGGGTCGGGGTCAGGAATCAAACCACCATCTGGTCCCACAGGTCATCATCAGGAGAAGGGAGTAGACGCTGGCCTCAATCACCGCCTCCCATTCCTGGGGGTTTGCCAGGTGATGGTGGGGGTGAAGGCACTGAAGCACGGTGGCTGGTACCCAAGGCTATGCTCAGGCAGTGGTGTTAGGGAGCTCTTCCAGCTCAGGCCCTTGGGTCTTAAAGGCTGAAAGTCAGAGCCAGGATGTGGTCTGGGGGGTGGGAGCACTGAATGAGAGAGGAGAGGGAGCCAGGGGAATTGGTGTTAGGAAGAACAAGCCCTCAATTTTCAGTCAGAGGGTAAAATTTTAGGGCTGTATATACTTTTCACAATGTGACTCAGTGGGATAACTCTGCCTTCACATGGGTGGAGCTGGGACTGCAGCTGGCCCTGGCTGTTGGAAGGCTGCCTCGCTGCTGGGCTCTAACCCCAGTTCATACCCAGGGCACTTCTGGAAGTGGAGGAATTCACGCAGCCCTGTCCAAAGGCAACAGGACATACCCGCTCCGTGCCCGCTCATGCTGCTCTGGAGCACAGGCACTTGCCCTGCCATGCTCTGGCTTTCCCTTGCTCCAGCACTTCTCACCTCACTCCCTCCCCAGGACCTGCACCGCTCGCTGGCTTGACGCAGGCTCTGCCAACCAGACACCTCTGGTGTGTTGGGCATGGGGCAGAAGAGCTGCCCCTCATGCCACCAGAGACCTCTTCCACAGCCCTTCCCTGGCATAGCCTGGCGGGTGAGCTCCTGGGCTATGACCCACACACATGGGGTCTTCTGCAACAGCAGCCTGGGGAGCCGGGAGGTCTTTTTTATCCTCAGCTGGGGAATGGGAGGATGGGAGTATTTGTTGGCTGGAGCGTGGTGCTCCCCTCAGGCAGGGACCAGTCCCAGTTCAGCCACAGCTTCAATGACTGTCCAAATGTATGTTCACAGAGGGTGCCTGTCCTTATGTCTCAGCTGTTCGGAGGAGAAGCAAAACTTCCTCCCGTCCCCAACCCACAGCTCCCCGCTGAGGCCATGCTCCCGCAGTGAGTCGTACACCAGCACGGGCAGATCATCCCCTGGCTCCAGTCGCTCCAGCCGCTCCCGCTCCTCACACCACAAGGCCTCTCCCAGGTACTCCCGAAGCAGGTCCTGCTCTTCAGAAAAGAGGTAAGACCAGCTAAAACGGCTGTCTCTGTGACCCTGGGCAATGTCTAACTCTTGCAGGCTGGCAGGCTCCTTTCAGGGGGAGGTGTAAGAGTTTGGGGGGTGCCTAAGGACCCACATGGCTTGGGGTGAACTGGCCGCACAGAGCTGAGCTGAGACACTGAAATGTGGGGCATCTCTTCCCAGCCAGATTCGGAGGAGTCTGGAACAGCCTCACCTTCCAGCATCTTTAACTCTTTTGTGGTTCTTGCCTATCCCCAGGTCTTCTTCACGTTCCCCCAGTTATTCCTCCAAATCCTGCAAAAAAAGTCCTGGGAGCAGGAGTTCAAGGCCTCGTCGGAGCCCCAGTTACTCCCGCTACAGCCCTAGCAGGTACAGCTCTCTCTTCATGTATCTGCTGCCTCATGCTTTCTCACTGCCTCCATTACTTGTTTGGACTCCAGCACACTTGCTGGCTCATGCCAGCCCCAAACTGCTCCCTCAGCTTCCTCACTGGGTACTTTAGTCCTCAGATCTGGGGTGAGAGGGAGCAGGGGGACATGGAGTAAGGCATATGGCAGTATGTTCTGTTGGCCCTCAGTCCAGTGGAAATTTCATGTATTGCCCCAGAACTGGTGCTGGTTGCAGAGGAAAGAGCCCAGAGATGAGCCTTTCACTTTCTGTGGGAAAAGTGGATTTTCTATAGCCAAGGACTGTCCTGCATTGATTCAGGGCAAGTTCACACAAAGCACTTTTGGGGGTAGGTTGCTGGGAAGGAGACCTGGTTTATCCCTGGCTTTGAAGCATCATGGTATCTCACATTCAGAGCATATGGCAGGTGAAGTGGCTGTTCCTCCACTCTCAGCCCTCGCAGGGGACATGCCATGCAGCTGAGAGTGCACAGATGGCTGCTTGGCGGTGTTTGCCAGGGCCTCATGCAAGTGGGAGATGCCTCATAGGAAAACCCAGGGAGCATCTCTCTATCGTGCTGGTGTATATGGTGGGCAAAGCGTTAGGCTCCGCTTGGGTCTGCCCACAGCTTTCATCACCTGAGGAGCCTGCACCAGCCAGCAGCCCCTGCAGCAGGGCTGCAGCCCTTGTCAGAGGGGGATCTTACTGCAGTAGGGAAAGACTCTGCTTTTCAGAGTTGTGGCTCTGCCAAAGAGTTGTCAGGCCCTCAGAAGTGCCCCTGCTGCATGGGCAGATGCCAGGTACCCTCATGCTGGCACTCACACAGCCTTGCAGAGGGAAACACAGTCCAGGCAACTCTATACCTTCTGTACCCCACAGAAAGCACACATCTCAGCTCAGCCTTAGAGACGCCTTTGGGCAGGTTTTTCTGGTAACGTCTCTGCTGCTGTGAACATTTTGCACCTTAAAATGTTACATTCCCAGGGTCTGACTCTTGCAGGCTGTGATAATTCCTGTACTGGCGCAGGAGAACATTCCCTGTGTGCAAGGATCAGGCCCTTGACCTGCAACATGTCACTTTGTAGATGGCATTGAGCAGGGTGTATGAAATCAGCCACACTCCATAGAAGGGCCTGTGCTGACGCGTATGAGAATTTAACAAAAGACAAAACCATAGCAACACCGGCACTCCTTCGGGTGAGCTGTGCAGAGCTGCACAGCCCTGCAGGGATACCGGGGGCCCTCGTGGGGCCTGCTGGCAGGCTGGTTCTCGCCTGCTTCTGCGGCATGGCCAGCAAGAGCAGTTTTAGTACAGCTAAATACAGAGCGCATCCACAGACACAGGTATACAGAAAGCCATCTTAGTTTGGCAGCGCAGGGCCAGCAGGAGACTCTGCTGAAACCTCCAGTCACAATTAGTGGGTGTCCATCTGTCCAGCCAGATGAGCGTCTCTTTGTCCAGCTGAGCGTGCACAGGGCTGATGCCACCAGAGCACTTTGCTTAGAGTGGTCCCTTTTGGAGCTGAGCGTCCTCCGCTCATCCGCGCCTTCATGGGTCATTGCCTCCACATCCCAAACCCACCCCACAAAAACCCAGCAGTGACAGTTTCCAATCTGTGCCTTCCCCAGAGACCGTGAACGAGAGCACAAGTATGGCTCCAGCGAGAAGGAGTCGCACAGGGAGCGTGACCGGCAGCGGCGGCGGCGGTCCTATTCACCCCTGAGGAAACGCAGGAGAGACTCTCCCAGCCACCTCGAAGCGCGACGCATCACGAGGTAAGGGGATGCGGTCCCATCGTTTGGAGACAGGCTCCGCTGGCACGCCCCAGGGGTACATGGACTGTCCTTGGGTCCCAGCCCTTGCCAGCCGAGGTGTCTCCAGCAGGAGACCGGTTTCCCCGAGCCTGATCAACAGGCCCTTCCACACCTCCTAGAGCTTGGGAATTTCCAGCTACAGGCGGAGGGATGATGCGGGGTGGGGTGTCCATTTACAACAGCTGAAGAAAAAAGGCAGATGAAGTCAGAACAGGGACTCAACTGCCAGGTGCCAGGAGCATCCCCCCACGGGCTTTTTGTTTCACCCTCTCCTGTGGCAGATGTCCCACACTGCAGAGACAGTCAAATATTGACTCTAACCTTCACGCTGAGGGCTCTTTGGACAACATCAAGCAGAGACCAGCCGCAGACGTGGTGCTTGGGACATTCCCCAGGGCCGCAGGGGTGGGTGGTTTGAATCCCAAGGCCTGTCAGCTACCTGATCTCTTCCTTTTTTTTCTTTTACACAAACACAGCCGCATTTTGGGGGAGTGTTGTGCAGCGTAAACAGTGCTTTTTGGAGATTTTGGCAGTAAATCCATCCTTGTGTTGGCGGTAACCCATGTGTCTCTGTCCCCACAGTGCCCGCAAACGCCCCATCCCCTACTACCGTCCCAGTCCCTCCTCCTCCAGCAGCGCCAGCAGCTATTCCTCCTGGTACAGCAGCTTTAGCCGCTCCCCAAGCCGGAGCCGGAGCTACTCCAGCTACCGGACGAGCCGGAGCCGAAGCTGGAGCAGCAGCAGTGCCGAGGGCAGGAGCCGCAGCCGGAGTTCAGGCCCCAGGAGCAGCCGCAGCAGGAGCAGGAGCTATGACTCAGGAGGCAGCTCCGACAGCCTGCGTCGTTAGGGAGTGCCACCGACGGTTCACGTGCCGGCGTCACCTCCGGATTCCTGGCATTCTCCGCTTCCTTCCCACCTACCTGGCCATCGATAGCAATCATCCCCGATACTGATGTGGTGGCAGAGCCAGGTCCCCCTTCCCCGGTTCGGAGTAAGAGCCTTCGTGCACCCGGTGCAGCCCCTTTGCCACCTTGCGGAGTGGGTGGATCAGTCCCAGCTCCCCTGGCCAGGGCTGGAAGAAGGGTCAGTGCTTTACAGAGGGTCTGTCACGACAGATCTGCTCCATCCTCCCCGACGTCCCCCCGTCTCCCCATCTCTGCTGCTCTCCAAAGCATTACCAGCTGGTCCAAAGGAAAGTATTCAGCTCCTTGCTCTTCTGCCAAACCAGGAACCAGCAAATTAATTTCTGTTGGAGGGAGAGACCCAGTTAGGGAGGAATTTGCTGGGAAGCTTTGGTGATGAGTAGGGGTGACCTGTCCCCATAAAGGCAAATATCAGGTCCCTTGGGTCTCTCCTCCAGAGTTTCTGCCCACTCGGCAGCAGGCCTTTTCCATGAGAGAATATTTATTTATTGCCGGTCAGCCAGTCCCTGCTACAAATAGAAGGCTAGAAATCCCTCCTGATGTAATTCCTAGGGAAAAAAAGGCCATTCCCTCTCTTTCTCCTGCCCTTTCCTACCAGGTATGCATCATCTTTCACAGGGTTGTTTTATCCCCCTCCAGCACTGTGACTTGCTTGCAAACAAACTGCTGAGGTCTGAAGCGGACGTGGGGCCGGTGGGGTACAAGGGAGAAGGGAGCTGCTGTCACACTGTGCTCCGAGGGCCAGGCCACGGTGTGGGAGATAGGGGTCATGGGGTTCCCTTCTCAGACGAACCTTCTTGCAGTTTGGGTTTAAGTTTTTCTAAAGGGAGCCTTGCCCTTGGAGTGCAATTCTGGTGGGCCTGGTAAGGAGATATGGAGATAGCCTAGCTGTGGGGTGTAGTGAGAGCACGCAGGGTTAAAAGGGCATCGCGTGAGCCAGGGGACCCCAATTCCTCTTCCTTATAACAGGCAGCAATTCCAAGCAATGCCGGGAGGATTTCAGGAAATCACTTCTCGCCCTGTCACAGAGCCTGTGCAGGGTTGCAGCGGGATGCGCTCACACCCCAGTTTGTTGCTGGGAGGACAGAGCAGTGCAGGGGGACAGAAAGGGCCCCCCGCTAATTGCCTGTTTTTCCAAGGAGCCGCAGGCAGCGGCAGGAGGGCCCTGCCTGCCTGGGCGGCCCCGGGCCCTGGGGTTTTGTCTCCCTGCCAGGCCTGCCAGCCCAGCTGCCTGAGCAATTACTGTGTTTTGCAGGGTAACAAAGGCTTCTCCCAGCACAGGCTGAGCTGGTGCTGAGGAGTTTCTTTCTCTTACAACACCTGGGTGCTTAGAGACGCTAATTTGGGTTTAAGACTTCCCTCCCTCCCTTTTTCCATCCCCTCCCCTTCCATCCTGCATGATTATTAACGAGTTTGGGCTTAATGAGTCAAGGAGGTGTGTCATTTAAGTGTCACAGAAAAGGGCTAAGTGGAGCCAGCATCTGCTGGAGGAGGAGAGGGGGTAGAAAGAAATGCAACTCCCCCCCCCCCAGCTAAAGAGTTACCTACAGCCCCCCAGTCCCGCTGGCAGCAGGTAAAGGGGCAAAGTCGCAGGTTGAGGAAGGCCAAGTGCCATGTTGTGTTCTGATGGAGCTGGCTGACTGCCTTAGCAAGCATATAAACCTATTATCTGTTGGAAAGCACAGCAGCGTGGGGTGTCCCTTTTTCCCAGCATCCTTGCTACCGCTGGTCCCCCTTGTCCTGTGCCTTCAACCCCCAAAGCCCCCCTTTTGCCCAGTCCCTCATCCCCCGCCTTGCTCCCTGCAGGTAATTTGAGGATGGGGGTGGCGGAGGCAGAGAGCTGGGCACTGGTATGGTCAGTGGCTTGGTGGGGACATGTGTCCATCTCCTGGGAGGCCACTTTCTAGGACATAGAGAAAAGCGTTCCTGGTAGGGCTGAGCAAACGCTCTAGGGCTGTGGTTGAGGGATCAGAGACAGGATGTTCTTGCAGTGGGGTGACACTGCCTACCCTCCTGCGCTGGCCCTGACAGCGGCCCCTTGGCCATCTTCTGCAGTGAACTCCCTTCTCCTAAAGGGCTGAAAACCTCATGCTTCTTCCCCAAAGAGTCTCTCCCAGTTTGACGCTGAAACACCCCGTCCTTCTGCTCCCCGGGAAGATCCGAAGGCAGTGATGGGAGCCCAAACCCCAGATCTACCGGTGTTTCAAGAGTAGCCTCATGCCGCTTAACACCCCCTAACACGCACGTGCATCTGTAACAAGGAAGCAGCGAGCCAGGAGGTCAAAAACTAGGGAAGAAAAGTAGAGGGGCTTTGTGCGACTGGTGTAAATATCAAACACAACACTGACTTGAGTTCCTCGTGGCTGGGGACGCATGATCGAAGCACCACATCAGGGTCAGCAGCACCCACCGACTGTGGGACAGGAGATGACTCCGAGGGTTGCGTGGGGCTGACAGCAGCTCTCGTACCCATCCGGCTGATCCGTGCTTCAAGGACTGCCTCCGCTTGTACAGTCCGTGGCAGCTAAATGCTCCTGGGGTTTCCCAAGCAGACTTACGTTGGAGTAAACCTCTTAAATTATTTATTTATTTATTTATTATTATTATATTTTTAATTGTATGTCAGAATGGATGCAGGTGGTCACCATTACCAGTATTTATTTATTCCTTTTTTTTTTTTTTAACAGTAAGTTATTTTTGGATCTATGTGTTTGTTTGAATGTATCCATGCCACTGTTCTCATGTAAAGATTTACAGCGCTGGCCCCTCTCGTTGAGGTGGCTGGAGGTGTGACGGTCACTCCTGCTGCCAATGCGTCCCTTCGTCTGCACTCTCCGGAGCAGGGCGGAGAGCGTGTGACGGGCAGAGGGATGCAGGGCAGAGCTGTTTATCTGTTTTCATGTTAAAAGCTAGGGTTTCCTCATTAGATTTGTGCAGGAACGCGATGGATGTGACCACAGGAACGGGTCTAGGACCTCACGGAGGTGACGGCAAGGGTCTGCTCGCTGGCCGGCTGAGTGACGGGGTGTTTGCAGTGCTGCAAGGGGAAGTCTCGCCCCGGTTCGTGCTCGCGCCGGCTGGGTGCCAGCTGGCCGCCACCGCTGTTTCCTTTGGCTCCGCAGCCAGCGCACAACCCGAAACCGAGCTGCTCTGCACAGGCACCGCTGGTTTTCCTGGGAGGATGCCGTCGCTAGGACTCCCCTGCCGTGTTTATCGCTGCACAATGACCCACCCATGGAAAAACTAAAGAAATGAGACCGTGAGAGAGTGATCCATGCTGAAGATGCTTGCAAAATCCAGCCTCTGGTGACAGGACCTAACCAATTCTGTGTGTGTATGTGTGCGTATATGTGCGTGTATATGTGCATATACATAGGAGTTTCCCTCAGTGGTGGTATTTATTTTTTAACTTATTTAAGATTTTTAGTACAACCTGGAACGTCACCCTCCCTGTCAGTGGACGACTGGGTTTTCTGTCGGTTTGCATAAAGCTCATGAGCTTTTCTGTCTCTGTGCCTTTTGCCAGCACTTTTTTTTTTTTTTTTTTAATGTTGTTTTGCTCATTCATTGCTTTTACGGATTTTTTGCTCTGCGTCCAGCATCTCAGATTGCTGCTGGCGCTCTCTGCAAAGAGCAGCGTTCACCTGGTGGAAAGGCAACTCGGTCATTTTGGTGTTGGTGAATCACTGCTTGCCTGCGGTCAGCCGCACGAGGGATGCCCAGGGCCGGCTGCAGCCTCAAGGCTTCAGGAGAATATCTCGGCCATTTTTTGGAGGCCCTATCTCAGAGGGATTTGCTTTCCTCAAGCACAGAGGCTCTTTCTCACCCACGATTTTGTTTCCATCCTGCACATGCCCCAGTTGCCCTTCCCCGGCAGAGCACGCGTCGCAGCACCCGCTCCCAAATGTCCCCCTGACCCCAGAGTCATGCTGTTGGCTCTCCCCGCTCCCTGGACCTGCCTTGGCTCGGGGTTTGTCACACTGAGTGAGGCTCGTCCCACCTCTCCCAACCCCAGGGCTGGAGCCAGGCTCCAGAAAACCCAAGACAATCTCTGCAGGTTTGCTGGAAAGCAAAGATAAGGGATATTTCAAAACACTGTTGTGTTCTTTCTTTTCTTCATGGGTTACAGCGCTCAGCTGAGCTTTGCTTTATGTTGACTGCAACTTTTCTCAATGTTTTTGTTGTTTGGGGGGATTGAATTTGTACCAAACTTGTCTGCAACAGCCAATCACTGTTATTTTGCTATGCATTGTACATATATTGAACAGGCTGAGAGGACTTAGCCTCTATTTAATATTTATTTCTTCTATTTATTGAGCATAAATTTATAAAAAGCTATTTGGGTCTTGCCATTGGGTCCATGAAGGTAGGAGCCTTTGAGGTGTTGCCATATACACTGGAGAGAGGTTATCAGAGAGGTGAATTACTGAGGCTGTCACCTGCTGGCATGGAGGCATCTGGCAGACAAATTGGGCTCGTTTGTAGCTCAACCACCAGTGATTTAGGGAGGAACCTCATTTAGATGGAGATGAGCCAGGCAGGGGGAAAATACTCCATCTTCTTGGGCCAGCTTCTATTGAGAAATCACAACCCCCTGGAAAGGTGCTGGGCGTTCAGAGGTGACAGGCCAGCTGTGGCGGAGGAATAACCCTGCTCTTCCTCCTCCGTGCCGCGTAGGGCTGCTTGGATCGCCAAAGATCCCTGGAGATCTCTGATCTCCCACCACTGACCCCCTCTTGGCTCTCCAGGTTATTGGGGGAAGGGGGTCTTGTCGCCCTTTCGTCGATGTGAGGAAGGGGATAGGGTTGAAGTGATTTGCCGTGGTATCTACCAGGAAGCAAGGATGTCCACCCAGCCCTATCCTGAGACACTTGTCCTCACGCCATGTCCTACTTTTCCCCCTTCCTTTAGCTTTGTGCCAGAACCAGTAGCTTTGCCCGGACGTGAGCTCGGGAAAGGTGGCCAGGACAGGAGTGGGAATGTCTCTCCTGTCGTCTCCAACACGAGCCAGAGCTTGCTGCAAGCATCCCTCCCCTAGCTCTGAAAAAAGCATGGGATGTGCTAAAAATCACAGCCTGCCCCAGTGTGGCTCCACCAACGCTGCAGCCGTTGTCCTCTTCACCCGAGTGGGAGGCGTTCGCGCTCCGTGGGCAGAGCTGCCTGGGCTGGCCGAGGGTGGATACGGCTCCGTCATCGCCAGGCGAGTGCCCAGCGCTGGGTTATTCCCACGGAGCTGGCCAGGAGCTGCAGGGCACTCAGCCTTGGGCTATCAGGATATTTGAGAACGAGGCAGATTCAGGTGCCTACGTGAAGACTTTGCCCTTTAGTGTCCCGTGGGGTTTTATTACCTCTGTACTAGAGAATAAATAATTCTCATGACTTTTGCTGCTACCTGGAAGTTTGCACATGACCGGGAGCGTCTCCGAAGCACTGGTACATCCGCTCTTGTGGCAACAGCTTCATGGTCAAGCATCCCGACTTTTGGGCTATTGCCTAGAGAACAACACCCTGAACCTCACCGGCCCCAGGGCAGCTCTCTGCCTTCAAAACCCAGGGAATGAGAAGATTTAGAACAAAAGCCAAGACGTAAGAAAAGCCGCGAGGGAAACGGTGTCTCTTGTTTTCTCGCCTGTTGGTCGATTCCTTACCAAATGACTCTGGCGCATCTGTTCGTTTGACTTTGTTGTAAAACTCCCTTTGCTCTCCATCGAAATGCATACTGTATTCTTTAGTCTTCCTGGGGTATTTGAGTTGTTAGCCTGGTTAGAAAAAGGGTTCCAATAAAGGTTCAGACAGTATTTCCTTCTCATCGCAGCCCTGTTTGTCATGTTCCTTTTGGATCCAACTGCGCTCGGTGGGATATTTTGGGTTTTTTCAGCTGCTCCGCAGGGAAGGGCATGTGCCTCCGCTCCCAGCTGCCGCGGACTGGCTGCTCGGGGCACTGGCTGAAGCAAAAAAAGTTGTGGGCTAGTATTTCTGGCAGCTCGCCCTTCCCTGCTGGGTCAGGCTTTCGCTGCCCTTTGCCAGGCGCTTTGGATCCTCCTGCCCTGTTCAGGCACTGGTAGCCCAAGCCAGAAATGCAGCTGGAGGTCACCGTTTGGGCTCGCCGGCTCTCTCCTCGCCGCCGTCCCCTTCCCCGCCCGCACAGCCCTCGCTCCAAGCCCCCCACGGTGCTCCCACGCCGCAGGGTCCCACCGCGGTCACCTCCTCGGCCGTCTCGGCAGGAGCCGGGACGCTTCCCTGTGAGCAACGGGGCGGTGGGGACTCTCCGGCACCCCCAGATGATGCCACTTACCCTGGGGTGCTCCCCTGGACTGGCTGGAAGTCCCACAGGGGAGCAGTAGCACTGGATGAGGTCTCCATGCTGTTCCCAGTAGGGCTTGGATGGGCACCCAGGCAGGGTCCGGCCGCAGCACGGACAAATCCTGGGGACACGGGGCAGTGTCCCCAGGTCGCTCGGAGGGGAAGGGAGGCTGCGAGGCCGCTTTGCTCCCCCCCCCAGAGCTGATGTCGTGGGGCTGGCTCGGCGGCGGGAGGCAGCCAGGAGATTTGGAGTGACAACAGGAGCTAAATTGGGATGGCCCGGAGAGGGCGAGAGCCGGCAGGAGGGGACGTGTGGGATAAACAAGGCGACAGGGAGGATTCCTGACAGGGGAGGGAGGACGGCCCAGAGCTATGCGGGGAAACGTGGGACTGGAGATGTTGGGAGGTTCCTGGAAACACGGCAGGATCTTGGGGCTGCGTGAAACCTCTTCGGGGCTCATCCCCCTCTCCCTGTGGGCCGGCGTTTGCCCAAGCGGGTGCAGAGCTGGGTGCTGGGGTGATCCCACTTTCTGGCCAAGGTGAGAGGTGCCCAGCCCAGGCTCAGTGTGTGGCGATGTCCCCCAGGAGACCCTGCTGTCACCCTCGGGCAGCCCCCAGCCGGGCAGGGGCAGCGGGGCAGGACGAGGGGATGGGGGGGGGGAATGCTCTGCCCCTCCGCTGGCAGCTGCCTCCCTGCACCCAGAGGGGTGCTCAGCTGGCACCTGGGACCTCACCAGGCATCTCCAAGCATCCCCCCCCCCCGGTCCCCAGGGAGACCCCCGTGATGCCCAGCTGTCCCCGCACGCGGAGGGGATGAAGGAGCTGGGCACGGGGGAGCAGCCCTGCCCCGCGCCAAGGAGAGGCAGCTCCCTCCCCCAGCGATGCCGCGTCGGTGCGGCGTGATTAATGCCCTCGGAGTGACCAGCGGCTGAATCGCTGCACGGCCTGCGCTGCATTAAAGTCTTCCTGCTGTAATTAATTCCATCAGGTCTATTAGAAAAATTGCAGATGCTGGAGAGAAGGAGCATGAGGCAGAGCCAGGAGGGAGGATGCGGCACGAGGAAGTGGTCCTGCATCCAGCATGACCCTCGCTGATGACATCCCATCCTCCGGCGCATCCCATCGCCCACCCGAGCCTTGCCCGGACCACCTCCGTGGGGAGCCCCTCGTTGCCACCAGGTACCCCCCAGCTTGCACGGTCGGGGCCGTGTCTCCCCGGGGTGGATGCTTGCCGGCAGCTCACCCGCCGCCGCACCCTCTTCCCACGGCGCGCTGCTTGCTCCCCGCCGCTGCCCTGTAATTAGCCCCGCCGCCGCGCGGCTGTGATTACCGCCTCGCCCTGCCCGCGCGCGGCGATTGCGGCAGGGCCTGGGCACGCGGTGGGGTGAGGAAGAGGAGGAGGAGGAAGGCGAGGAGGAGGTGGGTGCCGAGCAGCGCCGCAAGGACCCTGCCCGACCTGCTGCCCGGGGTCCCTCTCCTTCCCGCGGTTGGGGGACGTTTTTCCGGGCCCGACTGGTGAAGGCGGCCGAGGAAGGATGGCCGGAGATGGACATCCCTCGGAGCGCGGCTTTCCTCCGGCATCCCGCAGTCCCGCTCACACCCGGGCTCCGCGGGCAACCCCGGGTGGCTGAGATGCTGCTGGCCGCAAAAAAGGGGTCCGTCCCCTGCCCCATCATCCCCCAAAAAACCCACCCGTGGGGTCCCAGCGCCCTCGCAGCGGCCGTGCTAGGGGTGCCACCGGTGACCCGTTTCCCAGAACGGCGGGTTGCTCAGCGGCGAGGGGACACGTGGCTTTACAGTGAGGGGAGCAGCTTGGCCCAGCCCAGCCGAGGGGGGGTATTTTTAACGGGTGACACTGGGGTGAAAGCAGCTGGGCCTGAGCTCGGGGGGCTATTTTGGGCGGGTGGGCTGGGCGCAGGGTGGCGGGAGGGGGCGGCGGGGCAGCTGCCGAAACACCGTGGCCCTGCGGCAGCCGGGATCCTTGGGCTGGCGGGAGAGGTCAGCTGCCGCAGCCCAGATTCTCCACGGCTGTTTCATCCCGTTTCATGTTACTATATCCGTTCTGAGATTAAGGAATACACAACATTCAAGATATGGGTATACCATGGATTTATAC
>JANHGO010000075.1:49215346-49255601 GCA_024606505.1 Aquila spilogaster | reverse complement strand
GTTACTCTTCTGCCAACTCTGCCCTGTACCACTTCATCTATAATTTTTTTCCCCTACGTTTCCCTCTCTGTGGCTCCATCCAATAAATAGCCCGGCAGCCGGAAGGTTAGAGAAGTTTCTCGGCTCCGAGCTCAGGCATTTATTGCAGCTCTCGCCCGGGAGTGGCAGGCAAAGTCGCACATAAAGTGCTGGGGAGCGAGAGGGAAGAGATAAGCTTTTTAATCTCGGGATATTCGTTGTTTTTTTTTTTTTTCCCCTCTCCCACCGAGAAGTTTTATTATCCTCTCCCCGGTCCCTGGGATCACAGCCAGACAGGAAGCATTTTCTCGCGGCCGGAGAGCTCCCTCCGTCCTTCCTGCGCTCCTCCGGCTCCCGGTGATTCAGCTCGGAATTGATTTTCTCCGTCGTCCTTCACCTGGTGCCGGGGAAGGAGGGGACCGTCCCCGCGGCTCCCACCCGCAGCCGCAAGATCCCGTCCCACCCCGGGGTGGATGCGTCTCCTCCGGGACAGGCTCCCCGGGCAAGTTTGCAGCCAGGAGCGGCCGCGCAGAGGCTGAAGCTCTGTGGGAGAGCCCCGGGGACACGCTCGGACCCCTCCGAAGAAAGCCATGGCCGACAGCCAGATGCCCTTCTCCTGCCATTACCCCGGCAGGCGCAGCGTCCGCGACCCTTTCCGGGAGCCCGGCTTGACCTCGCGCCTGCTGGACGATGATTTCGGCATGTCGCCCTTCCCCGGGGACCTGACGGCGGACTGGCCCGACTGGGCTCGGCCCCGGCTTACCACTACCTGGCCGGGTCCCCTGCGTGCCGGCATGGCCCGAGCCTCCACCATGGCCCCCGGTTACGGTTCCCGCTTCGGGGGGTACCCCGAGAGCCGCAGCCCCGTGCCTTTTCCCCGCGAGCCCTGGAAGGTGTGCGTCAACGTGCACAGCTTCAAACCCGAGGAGCTGACGGTCAAAACCAAGGATGGCTACGTCGAGGTGTCAGGTGAGAGTGGAGGTACCGGGGAGGAGAAGGACGGGGCACGAAAAGCCTGCCCTGCCCGTGCCAGCTCAAGAAATTGCTGTGAAATGCAAAAAAAAAAAAAAAATCACCTTTATTTTAAGCCAGCGATGGCAGCCCCGTGCTCGGGAGCAGGGCCAGGGCTGCGGCACGGCTTTCGGGCAGCCCGGTGGAAAGTTTGGGGGTGCCACGGGGGGACCTGGCTCAGAAGCCACGGCGGTTTGCTGCAAAAATGAAAAGGACAAGCCTCCTTTGGGGTAAATCTCCCAGCTTTCCGCCCCGGCCAGCCGGGGAGGCACCGCTGCGGCCGGCAGCACCCTGCAGCGAGCTGCCAAGAGGGGCCCCAGCTTGGCTCGGTTAATTATAGCCAGGGTGAGGCCAGCGCGGAGGGAGATTCCCTTTAAAGGGGCCGAGAGAGAGGCAGCTCTGGTGCTGGGAAGCGAGGGGCAGCCGCCCCATGGCCCCCACCCCAACCCAGCCCCAAGAGACCCCGGTCTGGGGGCGAGCCGGCCAGAAGCACGTCCCTAAAAATTCAATTAACGGTAAGGACAGTGGGTGCGGGGTGCGCCGCATCTGGGGTGCCCGCGGACACCCAGCCCTGAGCATCCCTTCAGCCCTGCACCGACATCCCGCGTTACCCCCAAGTGCCCCGGGCCGGGGTCCCCAGGGAGGGGCTGGGGGCTGCCACGCAGCATGGCCTTGGGTATTTATTTGCGGCTCACGGCATCACGAGGGGGGAAAAACACAGCTCGGGGGGGGGTCCGGGCAGCTGCTGGTGTGGTTTTTAACTTCAGAGATGCTCCAGGCACAGGGACCCCCAGCCTGACAGCACGGTGGAGGGGAGCCCAGCCAGGGGAGCGGGACAAGGGGGGGACGCTGCCACCTCCAAAGGTTTTATTACTTTTGGGGACTTTTTCTTAAGCCCCAGTTCTTGGCGGGCTGCGAGAGCCCAGGCTCTGACTGGAAATATGGGTGTGCTGTGTCCAGCATCTCCTTCTTCACATAGGAGGGGCTCCCTGAGCCCTCCCCAGAGGGAAGGGTTTGCACCGGCGAAGGGAAACGACTCCTCTGCAAACTTTCCTGTTGGGTTTTGTTGTTGTTTGTTGGGGAAAAAAATAATCTCCCGGTGAGGTGGTGACGTGGGGTGTTGCCCTTCCCTGCAGGCAAACACGAGGAGCAGCAGGTGGAAGGAGGGATCGTCTCCAAGAACTTCACCAAGAAAATCCAGTAGGTACCAGCCGGCCCCGGGGTGTCCCCCCGCCGAAGGGGCCGGGACACAGGGGGGGGGCTGCCACATCCCCTTAACCAGCACCCAAATGTCGCTAGCCTGCTGTGGGACCCCATCCCTGCGGCGCAGGCAGGACGCAGGCAGCATGGGCACTTTGCCAGTCCCCGCGCGCAGGCTCACACCCTCCTGCGCCTATTTTCACCCCAAAAATCTGCCCTTTTGCAGCATGCGCCTGGCTGGTTCAGGCCACACGGTGATTTCCCGAGGGAGGTAAAAGAGAAGGAGGTCTTTTTCTGGGTGCTTTGTCAGTCTCCTCCGGGCCCGGGGCTGCATTTGGAGCCAGCCGGGACGCAGGGAGCAGGAGGGGTGCAAGGAGCCACGCTCATGGTGCCAGCACATCCCCCGGGGTTCAGCAGGGCACGATGGGCTGACACCATCATCCGCCTCAAAATACATCCCTGCGTGTGAATGTAAATATCTCTCTCTCACTCTCTCTCTCTCTGAATGATGTCAATTAGATTGCTATCGCGTTGACTCACCGCGATGGCTCACTTCGGCAACAACAACGGCAAAGGGCAGGGAGGAAAGGCGAGTCCGGAGGCAGGCGAGCCCCGACCGCAGCGTTTCACCCGTGCGGGGGCCAGACCCCCAGGCACAGGGCTTGCGGGGTTAACAGGGAGAAACAGCAAAGCCCAGGGCACGGGAAGGGTTTCCTCGGCTGGCGGCAGCTCAGCTTTGCTTTTCCACCCCAAAGGAGCCCCGTGCATCCCAAACTCCCGTGGGAAAGCTGGGGCGAGCACCGCGCTCCCTCCCGCTCGGCGCTGGGCGGCCGCGGTGGCTCCTTTTAGGGGCAAGGCTCGCGGCCGACGCGGGCTGCGGCACGACGATGATTTACTCCTGCTTTGCAGAAGCCCGGGCGGCACAAGCGGCGGGTGACATCCCGTCAAACACATCTGCCGGGGAGATTAAACAGAGCGCCCACAGGGGCCAGACGGGCCAGGAGGCCGCTTTAAATATCCCCGGCACATTCCCGGGTGCTGCGGTAATAACAGAGGCTTCGCCGAGCCCCTCGCCGGGGCTGCCGGCTCGGCATCGGCGGTTCCCCACGCGCCGGGGATCCTGCGTGGGCTTCCCAAGGGTCGCCGTCCACCAGGGACGTGGCACGCTGCGAGCCGGCAGCGGAGCCGGCTCCTCAACCGCCTCATCTCTCCTTCCCTCCCGCAGGCTGCCCTACGAGGTGGACCCCATCACGGTCTTCGCCTCTTTGT
The DNA here is from genome assembly GCA_024606505.1 of Aquila spilogaster. Taxonomy (NCBI): domain Eukaryota; kingdom Metazoa; phylum Chordata; class Aves; order Accipitriformes; family Accipitridae; genus Aquila; species Aquila spilogaster. The sequence continues at coordinate 49,252,103 of JANHGO010000075.1, read as the reverse complement.
CGCCGGAGGGGCTGCTGATCATCGAGGCACCCCAGATCCCCCCCTACCAGCAGTACGGCGAGGGCGGCTGCGGCAGCGAGATCCCCGTCGAGAGCCAGGAGGCCACCTGCGCCTGACCGGCCACCCGCATCCCTCCCGCACCCCGGCATCTCCCTCCATCCCTCTATCCTCTCCCCACCCACCCCCCCGGACCCCCGCTTCCCCGGTCCCCTGCGGCACGGCGTCCGGATAGCCTCCGGCAAGGGTGATGGGTGCCGCTCGCAGGGACGGCAGCACCCGCCGCCCCGCAGGGGGACCAACTGAGAGCCGGGGCACGCGCGCTGGGTGCCAGGCCACTGTCCCCGAGGGCTTCTAGCGGTCTGAGGTGCCGGTAGAGATTTTGTGCCCGTGGGGCTGAGCAGAACAGATGTCCTCGTTACGGTTCTTTTTCGCTCCGAGGCGCTCCGATGGGATATTTATAACGATAGCAAAAAAGGGCCCTTTTTTTTTGTCTAAAATTGATGTGGAATCCCATAGCCATGTGTCTTTTCCTCCTCCGTGGGTTGGGTTTTTTTTAAACTACATCTCTGCAAAGGACGCACGTCCGGCGGCGGAGCTTGACCTCCGTCCTGAGAAACGCAAACTGTCCGCGTGGCTTGAACATTGGTTTTGTTTTTGGTTTTTTGGGTTTTTTGGGTTTTTTTTTCTTTTTTTCCAAAGAGAATTTGTGCTTTTACTTGTCAGACTTGAGGAATAAAACCCAGTTGATGTTCTTAGCCTCCGCTTGTCTCGGCTGAGCCCGGCGGGGAGGGCACAGGGCTGCGGGAGGGCGGCAGGGAGGAGGGGGGATGCCACCCTGTGCCACCTCCTAGCCCGGCACGGGGTTCTCCCCACGGGGAGAGGGAGAAGAGAGATGCGTGCGGATGTTTGCACTGATGGGCAGCTGAAGCGTTTGCTCAAGGCTTTTCTGCAGCCTGTGAATGCCGAGTCCCGGCTAACGCTGTGCTTGGGAGGCACCGAGCCCGGCGAGGACCACGGGCTCATCCTTTCCTTACCCTCTTGAGGGGTTGAGAACGTTTTTCCTGCTTGGGGATGCTAAATCAGCCTCTAAGCCAGGAAAGTTGGGTTTGCACCATCCCCATTTCCGTCTCACCCTGCCAGCTCCCCACCAGCAGCTCCGCCGGGAAGCGCTTCCCGGCTAATTCACTGGCAGAGGTAACGGCAAATGGTTTCTGCTGGACTCTGGACACAGCCTTAAAACCATTCCCGGGGGCAAAGCACCGGGTAAGATTTGTTCGCATGCTGCAATGCCCAGGGTCGACAAAGCAGAGGTGCTGATGGGCGGCAGGAGTTTTTCGACGGAGCTGTGTGGCACCTGGACCGGGCACCCGGTTTTCCATGCCACCAGGACCTCAGAGTTAAAAATACAACCTCACATGCTTCACTCCGTCTCATTTGGGATGCAGTTACCAACAACAGCCCATCACGTGCTGTAAACCCCGGCCCCAGCGCTCGGGGGCCACGATGGTACCCGTACTCCGGGTCACAGAGGGGAACCTGAGGGCTCTCGCCCTGGTTTTGTATATTATATTTAATTTTCGGCAGTTGTGATGAACCCTGGACCCCCAGGCGGTGCGCAACACCCCCATGCCTGTCGGCAGGAGCCAGCCCCGGGCTCAGCCATGACAGCTCTGCCAGGCGCAGCTGTGAGCACAGCAATTTTTATGAATAAAATATAATCCTTGAAATGTAATACCGACACCAGGATGGAAAGCAAAAAAGTCATGAGTCACAGCTCCAGCCCTGTGTCCTCACGCCACTTGGAGCCGTCGTGCCCCGTAGGTGACAGCTCTCCAGCACAAACTGTCCCTCCTCTTCCTCACCCCTACAAAGAAAATTTTTTTTTCCAGTCTTTTGAAAAAACATCCCCAGCCCCACAGGAGCGAGTGGCTGGATGCGGCCCCACGGCAGCCCTGACCGTGCACCCCACGAGGACTCCCCCGAGCAGGGCTGCAGGCACAGGGGACCAGCTACAATCCTGCCGGGGGCTGCAGGGGGGGAATTAGGCACAGCTGAGCCCCTCTCCCACCCCAGGGTATATGGGGAGGTCCCCAGGCCGCAGCTGTACTGGTGCTGGGGCAAAGGGAATTCCAGGCTCAACTTTGGGGCTGCAGCACAGGTAAGGGCTGCCATAGTCAGATGATGGCTCCCAGCTTTCCTTCCTGCTGATTGTGCAGTTTGGGGGAAGATTTTTTTTTTTTCTTTAATCACTTTCTGTTTTATTTGGTTCTGCTTTCTGATTAATTCCTTAATAACGTCTTATGAAGACTGTCGTAAGATGCATTAGCAATAATTTCTTAATGGCTGAGGTTGGCATTGGCAATTAGCTCTAAGGACCTCTTACACAAGCAGCGTGCTTGGACCTGTGCAGCCAGCGGCTTCTCAAGCTGTTGGATTGTCTGGAGTATCATATACTAATGAAATAATTGTAAATGGAGATCTGCTTGCTTTTTTTTTTTTTTTTTTTTTTTAAAGTATGACCTGATTATTGAAGGGAAGGAGGTTTTAAAACCAGTAATCTCTACTGGTGTTTCTGCAAATGGAAAAATAAGTTTGGAAACGCTGGGGCATTTCTGCATCAGCATCTCCCCTCTGTGTCTGAGGAGTGTGGGTGGGAAATGTGAGTTTCTGGGGTACCAGGGTGCTGCAGAGCCAGGGCCAGCGGGGAGCGGGAGCTGTTTACTCCTCCTCAGCCTGCGTGCGAGATAACGGCTTGAAGCCATTAGATCCGTAACACGACGCTGTAATGGCCACTCCGCCAATTACATTACATTTCATGGGTTTATAGCAATTACACTGCATCGGGTGGTGTCATAACACATTACGGTTTATAGCTTAATATCAGCTCTAACAGGGAGACGCTGTGCGCGGGATGCGGCTGCAGGCGAGTGTCCTCGGGGTGGGGAGGAGCGGGTTTCCCGCGGATCTGCCCCCGGGGCTGGCCAAGGGGGCTCGGGAGGGACTGAGACCAGGGGATGTGCATTTTGGGACCCCTCTCGCAGGCGGGAGAAGGGGCAGGATTGTGTTTCTCAGCAATTCACCTTGCATGGGGCACCCCAGCCACAGCAGCACCTCTCCGCTGGCTGTGTCCAAATCGCTCCGGGAGGCCAGTGCTCCCTTATTTCTCCTTCTGGAGCTGTGTTAGGCTTATCAATATCCACATCATTCAAAGCCAAATGATTTTTACTGCTGAAGGAGGCAGAGGAGCCATCCTAATCAGGCCTTTCAAATCCTGCTCTCGGAGCAATGCTGATGCTCCTGGCATGGGGCCCTGCCCCTGGCCGGGGAGGGGAGAGGAGCAGATGTTTGAAAGATTTTCTTTTTTTTTTTTCTAAGAAGTCAGTTCTGATAAAATACACAATCGCATCTGAAAGGGGTTGGTGTAATTAAGCAGTCAGATGCTGGGCAATTTGCATTAGGCTCTCTGTTGCCACCGGTGCCAACATGTGCCTCGCTTCCCCGGGCAGCAGCCGGAGCAAGGAGCGTGAGGGATGTGCCTGCTCCGGGGAGAGGAGATGCTGGGATCGGGGCTGAGCTTGGAAATCCAGCAGCTCTCGATCCATCTCAGGACCAGGAGCTTTCAAGCTCGGCTCTAAGCCCTGGCAAAGCTCTCCTGGGCAGCTGGAGGGAAATGCAGGTGGTTCGCGCAGTCTTTTTGTTTTGGGAAAGATTTTTCTAGCTTCTTTGCAGTGGTGATCCCTCCTGCAGTACAAGCGGGTGATTCCCAGTGCTGCAGATGGGGAGCTGGGGAGGGCTCGAGGCTGGGAACTCAGCACCATGAGATAAGGGGAAACTGGGAAACTGGCTCAGCACCATGAGATAAGGGGGCTGCATCATGGGAAACCGGCCTCGGGGGACCCGCCACCCCAACCAGCTGCTGCAGACAGGCTGAAGGACATAAAGAGATAAGGATAAGGTCACCCGAGCCCTGGGAGAGCTCGCCAGCAGGAGGATTGGTTTGCAGGAGGCTGAATAAACCTCTCGGCCGTGTCCTGCTGCCGAGGAGGCTCTGCCAGCACCACCGGCCCTCGGTAAAGCAGGGGCGCGGGCCAGGGGGGCTGAGCAGTTTCTGAGCACCGGTTTACACCCCACTGGGGCCGGGCTGGGCAAGCACGTGGCTCTTCACAGGGCACCGGCTCCCAACCTGTCCCAGAGGATTTATTTTCCTAAAAAGGAAGCAAAAGCTGAACTGATTTATTTTGGTTGGCAGCACGTGGGTAAATAATCCACAAGAAGCTCCAGAGCTGTCCAGAAACACCAGGCATCTCCAGAGGCACGGTTTCTTCTCCTAGAAGAACTGGGTTGCTCTTATTTTCTGACTCCCCAGCTCCGGTGGCAGGAGCCGGCTCATGCCCGGGCAGAGCCGTGGCCAGCGGCCAGCACAGCAGCTCCCAAAGCTGCGTCCAGCTCTGCTCTGGGCAAGCATCGCTTTTGCATCCACCCGTGCCCATGGCTCGGGACACGCTTCTCGCTGGCTCGCCCTGCAGAGACGCACTTGATGCCTCTCGCTTGCTCCCGGCGCGCAGTTTGGATCGTGCTGCGGGGTCCTCGGGTGGCCACAGAGACCCTTTTTGTTGGCTGATGGGGATGTTCGTGCTTTCCAGCCGCTCCGGGAGCCTCTCTGCACAGCTCTCCGTGCCACGGGCGTGCAGAGGCTCAGCCTGTTTTCCTCCAGCATCCCCTTCCTTGGTCCCCTGGTGCTGCAGTCCTCCAGGCTCTCGCTTGGCAGCTGGGTCTTATTCCTGCAGATTACCAGCTGGGTTTGCACGGAGGGGTTGATACAACACTTCGGGGTGTTTTTTCCTTCCCAGAGTCCTCTGGAGCATCCCTGGCTCCCCGAGGGTTTCTCGCACAAACCTGGGCCCCTTCGGTACAAGCCAGTCCCTTTTCCCCCAGAGAATATCCTGTAACCATCCAGGTGTTTCTCTGCTAAAGTCGAGGTCATTTGGGGTTTTTCGTGTTTCTCTTTGAGAGTTTCTCTTCTGTTGGAGATTTTGCTTTGTTGTGATCTTGGTCTTTACTTGCAAAGCATATATCTGGTTTATTTTGGATGTCTCCAATGGGAAGACTTTTCGCTTCTCTGTTCCCTCAGCCATCATGTGGCAAACTTTCTTTTTCTCTAATGAAAGAACTCAGTGTCATAGAAATAACCCGCCCTGGCTGACCAGACGGCCTTTCTGTCTCTTAAATCAAAGGCCGTGAAGTTCAGCAGGAGCTCCTGGCCACAAACCGGCACGACCACCCCTGGGAGCAGACCAAGAAGTTCCTGAAGCTTTGCCCATCCCAGCAGAGACAAAGGGAGGAGAAACCTCCGTAGATAAAGCAATGCCGGTGGGACGTTACAGCGTTGTGTTTTGGATGCTTCTGCCCGTACCCATCTCGGAAGGGGACTGGGTGTGCTTTGAGGCTCGAGGCCGGTGACCCCCACCAGCAGCACGGACCCTGCGGGTGGGCAGTGTGTGTGACTGTGGTGTTAAGCATCGCTAACCCCTTCGTGGAGCCGCAGCTGCCTGCGGGCACTGTGACATCTTGTAGCCATGAATTCCTCCCTCGAATAATGAGCTGTAGCTGGAGGGAAGGAGAGTTTTCTTCTATTTGTTTTCTTTTGTCAATCTTTAAACCCGGTTGCAAACGCTGCTGGTAATTAAGGGCCGTCTTGCCATTTGGGTGATGTGCTGAAGTGCAACCTCCTGCTCCCAGCCAGATGCTCCACAGCAAACCCATCCTGGAGGAGAGGCAAATTTTGTCTTCATTTTCTTCTTTCATATTGCAACAAAAAGCTTCCTATCCTAGGTGGCCTTGGAAACCTCTCCTTATTAAAGACCTCCTTGAAACCTATTATAACAGCCAAGGAGGGTGGTTATGAAGCACAAAAAGCCTGCGGAAGAGCTCATTAAAACAATAAATTACTACTAATTAGAATAAATCAAGCTAAATCATCTCCAGTGTGAAGGTAAAATGAGGTGTGAGTGAGGGTTTTTAATATGGCTGGTGCTAATCCCAGGCTCCTCTTTAAAGTGATGGTGAGTCCTGCTGCAGCGACGATCCCGCTGCTGGGACCGGGGCAGAAAACAGACCCAGACAAAGGCGAGGGGAAAGCGGAGCTAATGGGATTTTTAATTGTTTCCCAATCTGAGCTGCCTCTCTGTAATTGCAGTGGGTTTGGGGGTAGTGCAGCATCAGCAGTGGCTCACAGAGGGGCAGGCACAGGTTGAGGTGCTTGGGTTTGCTCACTTTGGGGTTTTTCCCTCTTTAATTTGCGTTGTGCAAAGTGGCTGTGGGGTTTTGTTCCTCCCCGTCGTATCACTTCATCACGCGCAGCCACAGCTAAATGACTTCTCTGCATAATTAGCAGTGAGATCATCACGACCGCCTTGGCTTGGAGTCATTTCTCCTCCGGTCTCCAAAGAGCTGCTAAACACAAGGGAGAAGAGGGAGGTGTGTGGGGGGGAGAGAGCAGGATGGGTGCCCTGCCTATGCCCAGGCGCCCCCAGAGATGGGTGCTGGAGGGGGACACCTTGGACCCCTACTCCTGCACCAGCTAAGGAAGGTTTGGGAGATCTTGCTGTCCTCCTCAATGACAAAGCTCGAGCCGAAGGTCCCAAGAAGCAAAGACCAGCATCACCAGCCTGACCCATGCTGAGGAAGGGGCTCACCACCAGCGGGGCTCTGGGGAAAGCCTTCTGCAATGTGTTAAACGCCCACGTAGGACATCATTGACCAGAAGGTCTTTGAGCTGCCAAAGCAAAAGGTTTCCTGCTGAAATGAGCGAATCGCTTCTGAAAGCACCTGGAAGTGGGCTCAGCTCTCGGGAACGTGGAGCCCAGAGCCAGCACGGGTGCTGGTGCCACAGCCAAAGTCAGTGGTAATGCTGCTGAGAGAGCGTGGCTTGAGCCTTCCTGCCTGCTGCTTGCCTCCAAGGGATGAGCACTGCTGCCAGTGCTGGAGAAATGTATTAGTTTCATTAAGCTTAAATGATTAGCTCCAGGCCTTGATAATGATACTTAATGGATCTAATATTTTTTTGGTGATTATGCTGTTGTATACAGCGGTGTATATCATTAATAACCTTCTTCAAACCTCCTTGCTTTCACTGTCACTAATTATGTTCAAGCCCTTCTTATGCCTAAGCCCAATTAGCTGCCTATAAAGAGGCTTTACCCCATGAAGAATGCCCGGCTGCACCGGGAGGCAGATGCTGATGTCTTGGGTTACTGGGCAGAAGAATCCTGGGATTTGGCTGCAGGAGCCATGGGCTGGATCCTGCAGAGTGGTCAGGGCAGCCTTGGCGGTTGCTGCTTTCTGCAGGAGGTGGTGGAAAGCCTCGGGGCAGCTCCGCTCTGTTTAAAACCCCTTTCTCAGTCACCTCGAGTTCTAGAAGCGGGGTTGACACTAGCCAGGGCTGCCCCACGTCCCGGGTTTTATCACCTATTGGTGTCCGAAGGGAGATGATGGACAGTAGGTGAGGGTGGTGAAGTCAAACATCGCTCACTGTTTTTCCCAGGGGGTGATAATGAACACATCAAGGATTCAGTGTTTTCTCAGGGAAGGTGTACCTAAGCCCGGGACTCTCCTGTTATCGCTAGATCAAACCTGTGTGGTCCCGATGCTGGATGCGGCTGGGTGGAAGAAGGAGCATTGCCTCCGTCTCCAAACTCTCCCTGAAACGTGCCGTCACCCCTAGGAGGAGTAACCCGGCTTGGCTGCTTCTCTGCTCCTCCCTGTCCGTGCCTCCTTCCCATCCCCCTGCGTGTTGATTAATCCATTAGGATTAACCTCTCTTTAACTCCTTGATTAGCTGCATTTTAAAACTCCATTTGTTTTCCTTTTTCCATCAAGCCAGAGCCAAAAAAAGAGGCCAATTTGCAGCGATACTGATTTACTGCAATTTCTGAAAATCAGGGTGAGCGCTGGGAAGGCGTGCTCGGCATTTCAACTCCTCCCCGGAGAGCTGCAAGAGGCTCCCTCCGGCAGGAGCCAACTTTGGGAAGAACGTGACGGAACCAGCACCTACCTGAGTTCCCAGGGCTGTTTTCTGATGGTATTGGTGCAAACCTGGAAGATGCATCCTGCATTTCAAGGACTGAAAATGTCCTGCTCTGTAACTTGGGGAAACTGAGGCCCTCATGAAGCGACACGCATGGGCTAGCAAGGCTGATCCTTAGCCCTTAGATGGCTTTTTGGTCCCTTGGGGACATCCATTTCTCCACTTAAAATGTCCTTGACTTCCCTGAACTGTGCACGGCAGGAATTTCTCAAGATGGGGCTTCGTGTTTTAGGATCACACAGGGCAGTAACGTCATCGTTTGGCCTCATCCAGACCCGATCTGCCAGGTGTAGACCCAGTCCTGGGTTTACTGAACCTGAGTTTAGCCCATGACCTCGGTGAGCTGCCAGACCCCTCCAGAGTCCAGGGGTGTCTGACGACAAAAGCTTTGCCCTTCTGTGCTGGGAGCTTGGCTTGGCGTCGGCTCTGGCTTTGCCTGTGAAGCTGGGGCAGCTGCCTTCCTCTGCCATGCAGGAGCCACGTGGGGGAAAAAAATCATGAATATCTTCAAAAACAAGCAAACCCACTGGATTTGAAACAAAATCTCTACTCTTCCCAAACACCTGTCTTTCCCTTCCCAGTGTGTCCCCTGGGAAGGAGTGACTCCCTCTCCATGCCCAGCCCAGGGCTGTCTCAGGGTCCTGCCCTCGGCTGCCCCAGCACCCCAGCAAACACGGCCGATGACGGTGACCCATTGCTGAGGTTGGGGATGCTCAAACACAGGCAGCAACGGGGACGTGTCAAGGCGAGCAGAGCTGCGTAGCCGGTAACGGTTCCATGGTAGGGGCTGTTTGGACCCCCCCCCCCCAGGGAAGAAACGGCGCTTTCCCGGCTTTAACCCCGGCTCCGTGCCCTGTGGCTTCACCCTTTGTGGGTGAAATGGGTGCAGCTCTGCCAGCACACCCTGCCCACGCGTGGGGAGGAGCGGCCAGTCGCCGCGTGTCCCATCTCTTGCTGGGCATCCCCTTGATGAACCGGCTGCTCCGGAGTTATTCCTGCTGTATTTATGTGATCATTAAGCTTCAAGGCGACTAACGCTAACCACCCGCTGACCTGCGCTAACCCTTCAATTCGTTCTTCAGTCACTTCCTCTGGCTGTGAATCAATGCCTGAGCTCGGGCGCTTTCGGAACGCGGTCGGCGGGGCTGGAGGGGAGCAGCACGCCGGGATGCACGGAGGCTCTGTCTCTCCCTCTGCCAAAGAGGGACAGGAACAAACAGCTTACACAAGGCTGGAGAAATTGGCTGAGCTGTGTTTCGCTGGCCGTAGGAGTTTGCCCCATGATTAGGGGATCCGCTTATGCAGGCAGGGGTCGAGGGTCGAGCCCGGAGCTCAGCAAAGCCAAGGCTTAGAGCTGGGGTCTGGGGTGTTTCTCTCACCTGGCCGATGGCTGGGACCAAGGGCTGGCTGAGAGTCTCCCCTGGGGCTGGGGCACTGAAGGAGGCGGCTTGTGCTGGCACCGAAACCCCTCTCCTATGGAGCTGGATTTTGGGGTTGGCTGTCTGCAAGGAGCAGCTTTCCTTGCAGCAGTTTGGGGTGTCTAAGAAGAGCTGAGTGCAGCAGGGACATCACTAGAGTTTCCAGGCTGCCCACTTGCAGGATGCTTATAAGCGACCTTTGAGAATTCTCTAAAGTTTTGGAGCAGCTCAATGTGTTTCTAAGCTATTTTGGGGCGCATGAGTGGGAAATACGTGTCATGGACACGTTGACCTGTGTGCACCCATATGCAACAGCCTGTGGGTTCAAGTGTTTAGGCAAGCAGGTTCAAAGCTCTGCACGGGAATCCTCTTCCCATTACTGAAGCAAAACAAGGCAAAACCAAGCGGAGGGCTTTGCCTCACAGGACTGCGGCGCCCAAAGCTGGGCTCGCCTGCACGGGTCGTGTTGGAACTGGGAAAGTCTCTCGGGAGCTGTCTGTGACCTGTCAAAATATATTATAAGCTGCAGTTGAGGTTTAAAAAGCTTCACATTGATGCACAATTTAGGGGAAGCATCTTGCATTTCTATAGCTATACAACAAGATTTTCTGAAATTGCAATGATATGAGAAAATGTCTTTTAAAGTGGCACCCAGATGGCAGGAGGAAATTGTGCTGTTTGAATTCTCTTGAGATAAATTGAAGCTAAAGGGATGCTAAAAATTTTATAGGTTTTTTTCCCCCCCTTCCACCACCTGCTACTGAAACGACACAAGAGGAGTCATCAACAGAGCAAGTGAGATCCTTACGGTGCACCGCTTAAGAAACCACCTCATCTCAATCCTGCATCTGACGGCAATTAACACTGAGAGATCCCCAAACCTGGCAGCGTCGAGTCTGGGCTCCTCACCTCCTCCTCTGCAGCGGCTGGGGAGCAGGAGGGGTTGCAGGATTCGGGTTCCTCGGGACCTTTGTGTGACCACGGCGTGAGCCCAGAGCAACGGGGGAGAGGCTGTCGGACCCAGCAGAGCGACAGCTCTGGGGATGTGCGCGAGATGCTGCTCCTCGGAGTAAGCCTCGCCATAAAATTAATAGTCCAGGTCAACGAAGGCAACCTCTGTGGTAACAAACCTCCCCACCCGCTCCCTGGGAAGGTGGCTTTCAGGGCTGGGATTTCTTGGGGGGGTTGCCCAAACCCATTTCTAAGCAAAGAGTCGTAGGCAAACCCCGGTTGTCAGGGCTCAGCCTTGGGGTTTGCAGTGTAAGCGAGATGCGATGGCTGGAGCTGTATTTCTCTTTGGAAAGCCACCTGCCGCAGGATGCATAGATTCCCAAATGTAAGAATGAAGCATTTGGCTATAAATTTACCCTAACGCCAGCCATCCCCAGAGCTGTGCTGCTTTTGGGACAGACTCTGTGCCCCTGGCTTTGAGATGATGCTGTGGAGCCTGCCCGGCACCATTCTGTGGGGCAGCAGGCATTTCTCTCACAGGATTTTTTTCTTTTTCCCCCTCCTTGGTATTCACAAGCAAGCAGCATTTTAGCTCCTGAGCTAAATATGTCACTTTGTCTTGTAGTGGCTGCCAGGTTTTAAAATGCTGGCAACCTGCAAAAGCACTGAGAGGACAAATGCCAATAGTCTTTACTCAAGGAGGAAGAACTGGGTTTTGTGGTTTTTTGTTTTTGTTTTGAAAGTAAAATTAGTGTGTTTACCCCGGTCGTTTACTTAAGCTGTTAGTCATGGCAAAAGAAACGTGCGCGGGCTGGCTTGTCTCCTCTGACCGGTCTCGCTTCTCCGGGGTGGGCTGGGGTGCTCGGGGGAGACCGTGAGCAATAGCAGCAAATATGCAAACATTGGTTGTGTTGCCTCCCAGGAGAATGTGCTGGGGACGACAGGAGAGCAGCGCCGGGGCTCTCGCGAAGCCTTTCCTCTCTCCGTACCTCCCTCCCCGCTCGTGCTGGCAAACACCGATGGGGCGAGCAGCCATGGTGCCTGGGCAGAAACTGCTGGGTCAGAAACTGCTGCTTCCAGCCCCGTTCAAGCCTGGTCTGCATGGGGCAGCTGTCCCTTCAGCCCATCTCCGGGCAAGCTTTTTTTTTTACGTACACATTGTGGCAGATGGGTCCATCCAGCAGGCAGGGTGATGCTCCCGATGGGTGGTGAGACGTCTTTGTGCTTAACGTGAAATGGAGGTCGCAGGTGGGGCATGTTGCTGTGGTTTTTTCCAGTGTAGCGGAGCACTTCCCACCTGGGATCTGGCTTAAGTTTTGGGAGAAGAGATCTTGGGCGAGATCCCAGCAGTTATTTCAATGGACTGAGCCCGCAGGGAGCACCTGCTCGCCAGCAGCATGGGCTTTCCAACACCCAGCAGAGCTGCAGAAAGCCGTGAGGGCTGGGGCTAGGTATTTTTAAACAACCTTGGCCGGGCAGGCTTTGCCAGAGCGCTGCCTTTTCTTGTTATCTCTTCCTGCAATTACAGAATGATTCAGTGACAGCTATCCTGCGGTTTAATGCAAGAAGCTTCCTGCAGGTACGGTGTGTGTAACACACAGCAATGCTTTCTGATATGACACGGTACTGTCTCGTGTTATCACAGCTTGAGATGTTCAGCAAATAATCCGAATCTTTCCTTCAAACGCCAAGTTATTTTGGAGGGGGGTAGTCATATTACCTATTATACTCACGAAAACAGATAATAATAGTAATACCATTTGGTGGAGCGCTGTTAATGCAACAAGGCTGTCACTTGTCACCAACAATGCTGTGTGTGGCAGCCTGTTAAAAAGAAAGTCAAAACAAGGCTGGCAGCAGCCAGCCTGAGCGCATCGCCGTCGCTGCCAGGGCTCTGTGAGCACGATTGTGTTTCCTCCATGCCGGAGCCAGCAAGGATGTTCTGTACCGCAGAGCTATGCTGGCTTGGCTGGTGCAGCCCATGATGCGCTCGCCGGTAGGGCAGTGGCGACGTCCTGGCGTGCTGTGGCTTGTAGGGACACCGGCAGCGCTACCCCAGGTCTCGCTTTCCTGAGTCCGTCGTCTTGTTTTTGGCAGAGATGCTCGCCCCAAGCTGGGCTGAGCCTGCCCTTGCCGCCCGCCTGTCTTGCTGTGTGAGCTCGCTCCCTCCTGAATCCACGTGCTGCTTAGAGGCTGGTCTTGACCAATGGATCCCAAATTTCTGTTGGGGTCAGTGGATGCTAAATCCATCCCGTGGGATGTGTGGGGTGCAGGAGGAGCGGTGGGCGTGTGAGACCCTCAGCTTTCATCCCACAGGACGGGCAGATGCTGCATCACCCTGATGCCCGGGCACAGCCGAGCTCCCAGACCGGGCAGCATCAGCTTGTGGCTGGTGGTACCAGGCAGTCATCTTTCTCCCCCCTCTTTCCTTTAAAAAGGATATTTCAAACGTAAAAGCAATGTGAAGACAGGCAGTTACACATCTGGAGACGTATCATGAATGTAATAAGGGTATGAGAAGGTTTCCGTAGGAATTAATCTCCACTGTATTTGCTCCACAGCGAGCTGTAAACTTTGCAGCGTCACAAAAGTATCTTATTTTTTCTCTTGAGGAATTTCAGCACTAACCCAGTGCATGCTTCCCGCAGCTGCTGCCCCGTTCGTTGGGGGCTTCAGAACTCGTGCATAAGCAGAGCCTGCTGTGGGCGGGAGGATGCTCGCTGCATCGGCAACGAGAGCCACAGCAAAACCCTCCCCAAGCCTCGACAACTTCAGCATTTTCTTTTTATAATGGAATGGAGAATGGAAAGATCTGCAGAAGTGAAATGTCTCTCTCAAATCATCAGGTTATTTTTATGTGCATCTATATTTTCTTATGTGTGTGTAAATACCTCCCCCACATGCATAGTTTTATCTCAAGGAGTGAAATAAAAATAGCTGGAGATTGAAAGGGGAGCAGGCGAGGGGGCGGTTGTGCTTTTTGGAAGACTCTCTTCAAGGTTCGGAAATGGCGAAGCTGTGGTGATAACGTGATCTGACAAAACCTCAGCTTCTCCAGGCCTGTGAGGAATGGTGTTAATGAAAGAGATCTTAATGACTTTCCCTCTACGTTTCAATTTATTCTAACAAGCCGCAGCCAGGAGCGCAGACTCAGTGTTGCACTTGAGGAAGTTTTGACAAGCTCCGAGGAGCCGGCTGCACGCGTGCCGGGAATTGCTGCTCAGGGTCTCGGAAAAATAACCCCCATCCCGCAGATGTCGGGATGGCACGGAGGGATCCGCCGCCTCTCCGGGCTGATGGCAGCGCTCGCTTTGCCTTCTCCAGCCATGGAGCCCGGCTGTTTTCCCACGCCAAGCCCCAGCCCCGCTGCTCTCCCCAACCTTCCTGGTCGGCAAGCCCAGGTTGGGCAAGTCGCAGGGGAGATGCTGCGTGATACTGGAGGAGAAGAGGAATGTGCTGCAGCTTGGTACAGATGTTGTACAGGGTCTTATTTCATTTCTTCCCCCCTCTAAGTAGGACAGCAGCAAGGAGAGATTTCTGACAGCTTGAGCTTTGTGAAGAGGGGAGGAAATTTCCTTAGGGAATGCAAAAAGGGGAGGGTTATGTGGTCTGGCAAAGCTGGTGCTGCACAACCCAGAGCCTTGCGTGCCTCAGCTTAGGATCATTCATTGTCATTGCTTCTTTTATTTTTTTTGTATATTTTTTTTTAATAACAAAAGAAGGGTTATGAAATACTTTGATGTGGGAAGCTGCATGGCTGGATGGCAGCGTGCATGGGACAGGGTGATGTTTGTCTGGGCTGGGCCCCTCTGACCCTCAGGCACCAAAGAGCCAGAGCGTGTCTGGCAGGACGGGACATATCCAGTGCCCATCGCGGTGCTGGAGCTCAAACTACACCAGCTGAACTTTGGCCGAAGCCCTGCCCTCAGAAATAAAACCACCGTGTCTAATAATACCCGGGCTGTAACCTGCTCCCGGCGAGCCTCTGCCAGCTGCTGCGGACGAGTCATCGAGACGCAGCATCGTGCAAAGTCACCGTCCCTGTCCTGACCGGCGGCGGTGAGGTCCCATGGGGCGTGCATGTCCCCTCTCCCAGCTGTTCCCTTGGGGTCCTTATGGGGGTGGGAGTAACCGGGCTCGGCGTGGGTAAAGCCTCCTCCTCCTCCATTTTGGGAAAGAGCTGGGAGGATTTCCAAATGCCTCCATTTGGCAGCTAATCGCCACCATCCCAGTAACACGCTGGAAGTCGATCTGAAGAAAGTTCAAGGCTTCTGTCCCTATAAATTGCACTGCTGGTCATCGTCCCCTGTACAGCATCTCCCAGCTGCTGACGATGTCCGATCCATTAATTCCCAGCAAGGCTGATGCTGGATGCAGGTGGGAGATGATGTGTTGAGAAAAGCTGAATAAATTATCATTATTCTTTTCTTGTAACCTTCCTGGCTCCCACAACGCCCATGCTGCACCCTGCCATGGCCCCGGCATCAAAGCAAGTGCTGGGGTGTTGGCGCAGGGACTCAGGCAACCCCCAAATGGCTTCTGCAAACATTTGTGCCTTCGGTGTTCCGTGCATAGGCCTGTGTGCTGGGGCAGTTTACAGGTAATGTCTGGCAAAGGCACATTGTTTTTAAAGCCAGCTCCTGGGGGGGTTGGCAATGTCCCACGAACCTCTTGCTGAGCAAGTTCCTGGCAGTCACGCAGGTGGGACGGCATGGCGAGGGGCAGCATGGCCTTTGGTAGCAAAGCATTGCCCTACTCCAAGTTTTGGGCACAGGTTTGCTCGGTGCACTAAATTCCAGAGCCGCTTTTGGTCCAGAGCAGCTCTGGTTGCTGTCACCAGGGCTGGTCAGACCGCGGCCAAGCTGCCGGGTGCAGTTTTGGTGGTGGCCTCTCCCCGTTGGCAGTCGGAGCTGTTCCCTCTGTAGCAAAGCTTTTGTCAGTGGAAATGTAAGCCATTTGTTTGGGGTTTTTTTTTTGCAAAAACCACTTTCTCAGCAGCACCTTTTCCCATGGCAGAGGGCGAAGCTCTGCCACGGTGGGAGGAAAGCAGGCGGCAAGCGGGTTTTGGCTCTTTTGGCAAGCGGCAGCAGCCCCTTTCCCCTCCTCACCCACGTTGCATCAGCGCTGTGAAGACACTTCTCACTTAAATGGTGTGTGCCCACAGCTCCTCTGAGTCACGGTTGTTAGCAGAAATCTCATACTTCTTCATTTTTTCAAGTACAAATGTCTTTGGAAAAGGGCATTAAATAAAACACTTGACTGAGGTCCCAGTGGTGACTAATTCCCATGGTACGCCCCGCTCCAGCGTTAATCCTGCTGAGCTCACTGCAGGCTCGGGGTTTGCAGGGATCCTTGCAGGCAGAGGAGCAAAGAAAAAGCTGAACATTGCACAAGAAGAGCTCGAAAGGGGCAGGCGCCGGCTGCGGCGGTGGCACGGTGGGGACAAATGCCAGCACCCTCCCTCTGGAGCGCTTCGGTGTGAGCTGTGCAAAGCATGGGGTGTAACAAAACCTAAAGCTTCTGCCCAAAAGTTGCTGGAAAGGTTTGAGGAAGGGGGAAAATCCCTCTCTATGGAAGAGCTAGGAGGGGATTTTGCCCCAGCAGGGACGTTCCCTGTCAAGGAGGTGGCAGCTTGGAGGACTCAAAAAAGGCGACTGTAAATCTGTATTTGTAAACATGCTGCCTCCCACCAAACAAAAGCTGGCAAACCCAGAGCTCTGCTGAACAATTAACCCTCCCAAGCACACCTCCCAGGCACGTTGTGAACACCGAACACCCAAACCGCGCAAAAGCCCCCCGGGCCGCAGCAGCAATGCTGGGGAAAACCAGTAACCGCCCCGGGACCCCAGTGCCAAACCACAGCCCCCAGCAAACCTTCCCTGTGAGTCCCTCTGGGCTCAGAGGAGACGGATAAGCGCAAATCTCCCCAGGGCCAGGATGGGACTGTTGGTGGGACCGACCTTGCCGTGCAGCCAGAGCCGAGCGCTGCCGTTGCCCTGTGCCGGATGGCTCTGCGCGGCCACGCCGGCCACCTCCGCAAAACAACCTTGGCTTTGTTTGCTGCTTGGGTACCAGCTGAAAACACAATCCTTGTAGGGGACTTTTGCAAGATGAAGCAGCTCTTCCTCCAGCTCTGCTCTCCTCCTCTCTACCTCGAAAGCCCCAGGAGCTGCAGAGCAGGAGGCAGCCTGTGCGCACTGACGACGAAATGGCTGCAGGACTGGGCATAACTAATTAGAGTCTCTATAAAATGACATCTATTTCCACAGATGGGAAGCTGCTTCCCCTTTTTATGGCTGCTTCAGTTAATTAGTTATCTTGGAGGTTGCATTTGCATTCCCGGCTTTGTGAAATACCCTTTTGTTAACTACTTTTCATATACTTTTATGAAGTCGGCCACTGAAACGGGCTCATTTATCTCACCAGTGACAGGCTGAGAGGCTTGCCCAGAGCTGCGTGCCAGATGCCGGGATTGTAAAATAATGTTTGGCTTGTCTGGTGTTTGGAAAGGAGACAGAAGGTGCAGGGCTGCGAGAGGAAAGTCCCAGGCTGCTAAAGCCAAGGACTGGATCTTGACAACTTCTACAAAAATGTCCGATCTGTTGCTTTTGGGCAGCTTGCAGGAGCCGGGGAGGATGCTCTTGTCACCAGCCCTGGGCTTGGACATCTCCATCCTCATCCGATGGGAGCGGGGTGTGAGCATCTGATCTTCTTGAGCTTTATCTGCTGCATCCCCCTTCCAGCAGTGCTGGGTGTGTGCCTGTCCCCGTGGGCAGGGAGGGTTCCTGGGGACACCCTAAAGCCGCTGCTCCAGCTGAGCCTGCTCCAGCCACTTTGCACACTTACCCTCCATTAGCGAGATCATGAGCAACAGCAGCGCTAATCGATCACCATCATTATTGCTGGGAAATGTTTGCAAAATCAATGTTTCCTCTGCAGCGTAAGCAGTCAGGGCTTTTGTTGGGCACGTTTCTGCCATAAAGAGTGGAAAAAGCTGGATAAGTGCAAAATACTATGCAACAGATTTCCTCATTCCTGGCGGCACAGCTACTACCTTCTCTCCGTGCAAGCCTCTGCAAACACTTGAAGCAACCCAGCACGCTAAGGCATGCGCTGCCGTACAGGGGGAAACCTTCCCAGGCCACTTGCATGTGTTTAGGGACCATGTGAGATGCCCACAGGCGTTACTGCAGGCGGTATTTCCATTTGCCTTCCCCTCGCACCTACTGCTCCGCGCCAGTGATGCGTGAACATTGCTAAATGCCCAAAATAGGGCAGAGGAATTGGGCATGCGCTCCTGGTGGTGCCGGATTTGTGCTTTCAGCAGGTTCTGGTGCTTTACGCATTGTGGTCAGCATGCCAGGGCCACGAAGCCCTACACCGGGGGGCCACGGCTGGGTGCGCTTGCTCTGGGGCATTTTCTAGGGACCCTGAGGGATGTTACGTTGAAAAAAGGGAATCCTGCCATGGGTTCAGCCATTCCTCCATTCCAGGAGAGTTTTTTTGGTGATGAGAAACCATACCTTTAAACTCAAACTTTGAAAATTCAGAGCACAGCCCAATTGTTGGGGAAGAAATAAAGCCCAAAATATGTAAATCTCTTTATTTTCTGCACCACTGAGTTTGTATTGGCCTGTTAGTTGACAGTCCTGAAGGTATCCGCTGGGATACAACTATTATACATCCAAACTGTCACAAATGGAAACGTCGCTTTGAAAGACAAAGGGTAATTTATTGAGAAAAGGGTGTCATTTAGGTGGAAGGACGGAAGGAAGAGAGACAGTCGCTGCAGAACTGCCAAGAGAGAATACCAGATCCACTGATAGTCAGGGAACAGCTTTGAATTTCCAAGGCTGCCCTTGAGGGATAAGAAAATAAAAGCTAAGGACAAAAAAAAAAAAAAAAAAAAGTCTTAAATACAGTGACAGCAGAAACCTGAAGGATCACAGTGAAAAATGAGACTTTCTCCTCTCTAACAATAACTGAGAAAAAGATAGGAATGTAATTTGTAAAAGCTGTTAAATTGCCACCAAAAATTGTAAGCTGGATGGAGAAATGACACGGAAGGAAAAAAGAAACAAATGCATATCTGTCGTTCCCAGAATATTGCTTGAAAATGGGACTAGATGATGAACAGGGTGGAGGAGAAATGGAGCTGAGGAAGGGAAGAGCTGGGAGAAGTCACCTACCTCAGCTGGGCAACAGGAGCTGGTCACTACAAAAGCTTTGCCCGGGACCCTCTGTGGGCTGCAGGACGAAAAAGGTTTTGCGTGTCTCCAAAAAAACAAACCCGTAGATCATCTTTTTTGTTTGTTTCTGAATAATACATCCTCCTCTGTCTTGGAGGGAGCTTATTTATATGGAAATGGCACTATGGAAATGGCATTATGGAAATGGCCCCAAGGTCAGGGCTCCGGAGGGAACTTCTTGCCAGGAAGGGGTTTGCAGGATGGGGTCCCAGTGACAAACTTTGGGGGAAACAAATTGCAAACAGCATGATGGCCTTGTAGAAACCACCCAGGGTGAAAAGACCTCTGCAAGAGCATTGTCCCAAGCTGCCCACGGGGTGCGGGTGCCCATGCCAGCAGGATGGGGGAACCCGGGTGCGAGGAGCAGGGTGGGGAGACCAAGAAAGACGGGGTGTCTCCAGCACCAGCAGGACATCGCCCTGCACACGTCCACTCCGGGTCCTTCCCAGCCCCACTGGCCCCTGAGCATCCTGACAAAAAGCCAAGCGGCACTTTGCCTATTTTAAGGCCATTAAAAAATGGATCTGCTGGGGAAGCAGAGTGTGTTTTGGGCACAACTCCAGAGTGTTACAGCAGTAAAGCCTGCAGGCTGTGGGTGCGGGACGGCTCTCACGTGCCCACCCCGATCCTCAGCAGCACTTGCAACATCTGGATTGACTCAAATTATCAGAGGGTGCCGGGGGTGACATGTCGCAGCTGGGGTGCTCCTGCTCTAGGACCCCAAAGCCCCTGGCAGGTCTTAACCTGCTGCAGCCAAAGGTTGAGCTGAGGCTTCTTCAAATGCAAACCAATCAGCAAAACCAATCAAGCACTGTTTTCTGATGCAAAAGCATTGCTGTATGGATGCAGAAGCACATTTTTAGGCATGAAGGCTGCTTCCAAATGCCACTTTTACATTTTTCACGTGGTGATTGTCTAGCAGATATTTCCCTTAAGTCCCTGGAGCTGAAATCCCAGTGCTAGATGAGATGTCAACATTTGTATTAGGGAAGTCATTGAAACTGGTTCTTTTTCGCAAATGTTTTAGTTGAAAACACACTCGTACACGCAGGTACAACAAAAGCAGGTGCTCAGAGGGTCGTCATTACCAAATTGTGATATTTCCTGTGGCTGTCTCAAACACTGGGTGTGGGAATATTTCTTTTCAGCTGGAAACATCTATGATTAAGCTGCAGCCAATGAGAAAAGTAGCAGAAATTGCATTTCCAGCTCCACAATTTAGCAGATCTATGTGTGAGCACCCCTGGCCCCGACCCGCGCATCGGTGGGCAGTTTCTCCTGAAAAACAAAGGAGCACAAGACACCAGGTTTTGGGGAACAATTCAGCCTGCAGAAAATATACAGCTGGGGAGGAAAAGGAGGTGGGGGGAACCTTCCCACCTGCAAACGTTCCCCATGTCCTCTTGCAGCCTCAGCGCCGTGAAGCCCCACAGCTCCGCTCCTTGGACTGCGGCTCGCGGCTTCTGCCCTCTCATGTCTGGTCACATCACTCTAAATCAAAAGTTATAATAGCAAATAGGTGTTGGACAGATTAAAATGCAGTGAAATAATAGCAAGGGTGGGTATTTTCAGGGTTGAGAGGAAAGATTTGGGGGGGAGGAGGTGTTTCCAGATATCCCATCCCTTTAGAGAGCTCACAGGATTCAAATAGTTGGAGTGATCTTGACAGGCTAAAACCCAATCTGCTGGAAATCATATACCTCAAATAATGTGCTATTGCTGCTGATCATCTGTGTTATTTTAGGGCTGAATAGATACAGTATTAAATTCATCTCGAGTTCTCATCTGCCACCAGTTACTGCTTGTTTGACAAGGTTTGAGTGAAGTTTGAAAGGCTTTTACTGAAAACGGTTGTAGGAGGAGTGAGATTTGATGAGTTTTCTCAAGGGCTGAGCAGCATCTGCCCGAAGAGCCTGAGGGGGCTGGGGTTGCTCTGTCACGCTCCCCAAGCTGCCGCCCGGGAGAGAAGCCAAAGATTATATTTAATTAATTGAAATACTGATGAATATTGCTTTTACTGTTATAATGACATTCAGGTCTCCCACTTGCCAGTGCTTTAACCACTGCACCTTCCACCGGTGTCGTGAAGTGATAAAGTTCTGTTTACCTAAAGGCAAAACATGTTATTTATGGCCCTGTCCTCCCTCCGACACAAGCTCTGGTGTCCCCAACCTCGGGGCGGGGAGGGGACGACACCTTAGCTTGCCCCTCAGCTGAAAGAAAGATGAAAAAACCCAGCTCCGCAGGCAACCTCACCCTTGGAGAAACCCTAACCTCGTTGCTACCTCCTGGTGACCCCCAGCGTGGGTTTTGCAAGAGGAATCCCTTTGCAACTCTTCCCCCCAACACCCCCCACGCCGGCCTCCGGGGGCCGAAGCAACGCTCGCGTGGCACAGCCACACAGCGCAGCCTCACCCCTAAGGCTAAGCGAGCAGCCACGGGGCACCCCCACGCACGGCCCCCGGCGCAGATCTCGCTCCTCAGACACCCACGGGGCCCCACAGCCCGCCTTCTACCTCCGCAGCCCGCCGCCAGGCCCGCCGCTCGCCTCACGTCCGCGGCACACACCCCCCCCCGCCCCCCCCCATGCACGCGCACGCGCGCGGCGTTTCCCGGGCAACAGGGGGACGCGGGACTGTTGGCCGTTAAGCGTCGCGCGGGGACGGCGTCGTCCTCTGAGGCGGCTGAGGAGAAGGGGGTCGGTCCTTCGTTCCCGTTCTCCCCCGCCGCCTCCGCGGCGCCTTGAGGAGGAAGGTGGGGGCAATTTAGGCAAGTCCCTAGGGTTTGGGAGGTGGGAGGCCCTTGGCGTGAGGAGCGAGGCCAGGGGAGGTCGTGCCGTTGCTAAAAATAAAGGTATAAAGGAAGTTTTTATTTGTAACGCAAGCCCTTCAGAGGGAGGTGCTCTGGCTCTGGGTGTTCCCCAGGAGACTGGTTAGATTTTAGGTGTTCCGGCCTCTCGGGATTTCTTTCTGTTGTTTGAGGGGCTGCTGAGGGGAAGGAGACCTCATGTAGTTGTTAGTCAGCAGCAGGTTCTTCTGCTGGGCTATCCTTTAGAAAACTGAAAAGACTTGCTTCAGAGTTTGGGCAGCAGGTGTGTGTTTTCATGACTGAGAAACTAGAGTTTTTAATAACTTGGGGACTAAAACCACCAAGGTTCCCATTCTGGAGCAATGCCGGTACCAGATGCATCTAAAAAACACAGAGTTGAGGCACCTGTGGCAGCAAATGTAGGTGGGAGCAGACCCAAGGCACCTGTGGTAGCAAACGCACCTAAGAGCAGCAGACTCAAGGCACCTGTGGTACCAGATCCACCCAAGAACAGCAGAATCAAGGTGCTAGCAGCCACTAAAATGTTGAATCCTCGAGATTTTGTGTGCATTCAGGCTTTGCCTGGCTTTGCTCAGAAGGAGGGAAAGGTCTTGGCCAGAAGCAGAACAATTTACAGAAGCAGTGAACCTCCAAGAGAACAAGTGTTTTGGGAAAACTACCATAGGAGGCAAAAGCAATTTACTCAGGGACACTTCACCCCCACTGGGAAGCCTTATCGGGAGCTTGGAGAGATTCTCTACACAGACCCGAAGAAACTCACCCTCTACTCTTTGGGGCAGCTTGCACAGGTAGGCCTGACTTTCCTGGTTCTGCTTTAAATAGAAAAGTAGGGACGCTAAGTAAATTGCAAGCCCTGTTTCAAGGGCAAGGAATAATTATTTCTGTTTCAAGAAATATTCCATGCCTTCCTGTGAATAATCACAATCTGATATAATATTTGATGATGGTACGGAGTATTTGTAAACAAAGCAAACTGATGTATATATTGTGATTTGGGAACTGGCTTTTGAAACTGGTCTTTAAAGCTCTTAATGAGACCACTTAAAATGGAGCAGAGACAATAGCAGGCTAATGAATGAAAGGGAAAACATGAGATAATGAGAATGTACTTAAGGAAAAATACTCAGGGAAAGGTAACAAGTCTTGAAAATGGAAGGAGAGAAATCTTACTGAGAGCATGAGGGTAAAGGATGGGTTAAAAAGCAGGGATGATAAATGGTGGCAGTTGAGGGGTGGGTAAAAAGCTCAAAAGTTGAGCATAAGAATGATACAAAGAGTAGTGTTTGTATTACGTAAGTAGGGATGGCTTCAGAGGTAGTGGATTAATTACTTTGCATTTTACTTTGCATCTGTATTTGTGTTTCAGGAAGGTGTAAGGGAATTAGCCAGGAGTGTCCCTGTAATAGTTTGATTGTTTGTGTGGTTATTATCTCCTGGTCTCCTGGTGCTGCATACCCACTGACTTTGTGAGTCTTGAACTGTCTGAAGTTGCTTCTAAGTTAAGCTTGAATCATTAAACCACAGGAACAAGAACTCTGTTACTGATGCTTGAGATGAGCTTGCAGTGTTCTGCTATTTGTTTTCTTTTCCTCAATGCTGTTGGCTCATGCAAGGAGATCTGAAGCTCTCTGAGTTTTCTGTGCTGTTTTGTGCAGAGAGCAGTTTTCCTTGTGGAAACCGAATGAAGTATCTCCAGCCTATCTGTAACATCAGTCTCTGTGACTTTGAGGACTATGCTCTGCTATGTGCCTTCTAATGGAGTGCCCAAAGGGATAGTCTGAGAGCTGCAGCAGAAGCAGTGTGGTTATTATTCAGGGTAGACGGAAACGATTCTGTCCACCCACTACTTAATTTTCTGCTCTGATTGTGTGTGTTGCATTCAGAGCTTAAAGTTTTAGATCAAGTGTTTTAAGTTCTAAATAGACAATGGTTGGCATTTGTTTTATTTTTACATACTACCTAAAGCAGCATCTTGCTGCCAGTCTTCATTCAGAGGCTTGTTTCTGTAAATTAGTCAACATCCAGCAAGTGTTGCCAGTATTCTTGTTTTAACCCTTAACTTCTAAAACATCTTTCCTTCTGAATGTTAGAAGTTGTTCTAAAGATTTTTCAACTGTAGATACACTCTTTAAAAACCTGATAATCCTGAAAATGTCAGTTAATTTGTGGTGGTGGTTGTTGTTTTGGCATTGAAAAATGATGTCAGGATTTGATCCTTAAGGGTGCTCTGAAACCCAGTTGGAACTCAGCTACTTGACCAAATTAAAAGTATATGATTTATACAGAAAATAAACTATATGTAGGCCATGAAATGCGTGGTTGTGGCTTATGCTTTAGATTCATGAAGCTATCGGAGGGGATGTAGTCACACCTGCTGCTCCTTTTTGTGGAGAGTGTGGCTAAAAGCACTACATAGTCTTGAAAATCTCAGAGTAACCACTTTTTTTACCTTTTCCCAGAAGGTAATGGTTACTAAGTTGAAAAACTAAATAAATAAATAAAAAAAAATTCCTGGCAATGAATCTGACCTGTCCTCTGCTTCCCTCCATTCCCACAAACTGGGGAAGGCCCAGGGTTTTCATGCTGTGCACACACCAACACTCACTGTTTAAGCTGCCAGTGTGCTCTGCAGAAATCTGTTTATGTGTTTTTCAGAGATACCAGAATAGAAATGTATTTCTATAGCCTAATTCTAAAACTACTTTGTATTACTTGTATTTTTGCTTCATATGGGTTATTTACCTCATTCCCACCCACACCTAGCAGTCCCCATCATACTGTGCATAACTGAAAAGATTGTAGATACTGGATATGTCTAATTACAGGTGTCTGAGAGCATAACGTTCCTAGTAGTAAAACTCATGATCTCCAATTAATGCATTTGCATTCATGTCTGCCTTCTGAGTTTGCATTTTCTTCAGCCACAAGTATAGATGATGATTTGCAATGGTGAATGACAGTAAAATTTGTAAAAAGCAAGATGATGATAAAAGCCCTGCGAATTCAACAGGGCTTGAATATGCTAGTATCTGCTGGCAAATGCTACTTTCTAAACTGATATTATTTAAAAAAATAGATTTTTAAGAGCTAAAAACCTTTGAGTAAGTATGCTGGGATGGTCAAAATGATACAGGCATAGGATATTATATGTAATAATTGCACATTTAAGATGCTTTTTTATATACTTGATGGCAACAAATGCATTCAGAAAAGCTGTGCGTTCATGGATGCTTTTTGTATCTTTATTCAGTAAATTTGGTATCTGAAAATATAGAGCTGATATTTGAATGTTCTCACTGTTGCATTGGAAACTCTGCTGTTCTGTAGCCACATAGAGAATGTGGTATCTGTCTTGCAGCAAAAACACTAGGTAAAGCTGGGCCAACGCAGTGGAAGAATTGCATTCCACTGCAACCTACTGGAACAAAATAAACCCCTTCCAAACTACTAGCAATACCAGCAAGGGATGGGAGAAGCTCAGGAAGTGTAGCGTTTGTGTTTAAAAAACAACCAAACAACAAACCCCCCAAACCCCAGGAAAAAAACCCACAACAAGGAGGCTTCTTTCACCCATCCTGTACAGTATTATCCAAGCGTAATTGAGTGGCCAGCTTTCACAATGGTGCGGATTTTGTGACCATTATGGCTTTAGATTGCCAGTTATCCCAACTTTTATCTCCAGTTGTGTCTCAGTGTTTTCAGATGTGCTTTTTATGTGGTGGCTTTCTACACGTGCTGTCTGCTCCCTGCCAATATCTTTTCTAGAAGAATCCCAATATGTTGAATGGGCCATGTATTTTAGCAAGAGCAGCTACACCAAGTGGGTTCCCAATGGATTTCAAGTTCGTGCCTTTTCAAAACTTGTTGGGGGGTGGGGGAGGAGATTCCCTGTGGGGCTGCCTGGTTCTGCGTTGTGTTAATATCAGTCCATACCCATACTGTGAGATAGAGCCCTTCAAGCTTCCATTACAGATAATTGGAAGTTACTTCGTTTGGTTTGAGGTTTTTCCCCTCTCTCTCTCAAAGGTCGGGTGCGCATTGCAGACAGCACTGATTCATTGAAAGTCAAAGAATGTAGCTATCCAGACAGTATTTTTGATTTCCTAAGTGTTCAGAGCAATGTGTTAAAGGTCTCTTTCTTATTCCTTAATGTAACAGTGCACGGTGATGTTAGTCACCTTTTAACATGTTTATATAGCTTCTTTCCCTTAATTGCTATGACAAATTCATTTGCAAAACCTCTGAGGTGGCTTGTTGACTTTTTACATGAAAGAAAGGTGGCCCTTCTGACCAAGCCCTGAAAACAAACCAAGTCCACAAAATCTTGAGTATTATTAGTGTCAAAGCCTGCGCTGTACTTGTCATAAAATTCTGTTCTGTAATTCTGTGCTTTGGGTAAACAGGTCACTAGGTAAGATTGACAACAGCATCAGCAATGAAAGGTTTTAAGCTGGGAACTGGAGAAGAAAACAGAGCAATTTCTTTCAAGAGAAATTACACTGATGTTATTTGCTATTGCTGCAGTTAAAGATCTGTCAGGGTTTCCAGTTTAAAAATCTTGCTTTCCAGAAGACTAAACCCATGTATTTCAAGGCAGAACTTCTAATGCAAAGAACCTTTTTCCTGCCAGCTCTCTGATGTGAAGGTCAATCATAAAATTCCTTATCACTCTGGGAAGAGCAGGAAAACATTAGTGGTGGGTAGTCTTCCTAGTATCTCCAAAATGGGGAAACTGGTCAGGCCAGACTACACTGGTGTGGTGACATCTGTAATGCTTTCTGAATTGAGTAACCAATATATGGTCATTGATCAACTCTCGTCTCACACCTGCATCTAAGAAGTGCTATGCCTGAGTCATTTAAAAAAAAAAAAAAAAAACCAACCTTATTATACATTTAGAGGAAGCTTCAGAAATACCTTGAAACTTCCTATGTGAAGAATGTGAAATTTCAACAAATGCTAGTGAGAAAGAGGACAGCACAATATTTCTTTCTGTTAACTACTCAACTGGCTTTGAAAGTGAAAAGCTATAAAATACTTTCTAGAGTATTTTTTTCTGTATTAGCTATGTGAAGTAGAATATAAGGGTGAGTTATCGCTGGGATGGCTGTTATTCAGAAGTGCCAAAGCATTGACAGAGATGTCCAGGTTCAAGTATATCTCAGGTTATTTTGTTAGATTGTTGGCTGGTGAAATTGAACCCTTCCACATCTTTCCACTGCTTGCTAGAGGTAAACACTTGAGTATCTCTTTAACAATTACAAAACACATATTGGCAGTATGAAAGTGAGAATTTTGAGATGTGCTTTGTTTGAAAGGGTTAATTCATGTTTGATTTAAGGTTATTTGGGGGTTTTCTGCTTGTACTATTTTGCCAGGCTCATCACGTCATGACAATGTGTCAGCTCATGAATTACAATGTTTATATGGGCTGGTGTTTTGAACATACTGAAGGGAACAAGGAAGAAACAGGGAGGCTATAGAAGTGATTGTAGCTGTGAGAGTCATACTTTCAGCTTCCTCTGTGATCCAAATTTATCTTGTTTGTCCTTGTGCATTTCTGATGAAGAACTGGGAATGAAGATAAGAAACACAAAATTATACCCAAGTTCTTTTTTTCTTTTTCGAAGCTATGACCGCGGTGCATGCCCCCCATGTGAAAATCAGTGTGAAAACTAAAAGCACCTGCAAAACCAGGTTTGTCCTTACCCTTCCATTGCAATATAGACTGTGTCGTGACTTGGCTATCTTGGCTCTCTGTTGCAGATTATGAAGAAAATGAATTTCCTGAGTGCAACACAGTTAATGTGGGAAACTTCTACTTTTCAAGAAATTACTTCCTTCCTTTTTTTTTTTTTTTTTTTTTTTGCCCTTTCTTGCTTTCTGAAGTCACGACAGTTTACAGCTGGCCATAAGCTTATGTGCTAGAAATGCTTCAGGACAGGAGAGAAAGAAATAGGTTGTGCAAGAAAAGTCAGTAGTTGGAAAACTGCCCTTTATCAATTGACTACAGTTTATCACCTTGCTGTCGCCGAAACATATTAGCAATGTTAAGTACAGAGCATGTAAAAC
Source organism: Aquila spilogaster (assembly GCA_024606505.1). Lineage (NCBI taxonomy): Eukaryota > Metazoa > Chordata > Aves > Accipitriformes > Accipitridae > Aquila > Aquila spilogaster. The sequence goes on along the minus strand of JANHGO010000075.1, from coordinate 49,224,498 downwards.
AAAACAAGCAGGTGCAAGCACAGTGACACTGTGATTACAACTTCTGAGTTGATAGTCTCACATTGTAAGAAAGATTCTACTACTTGTTACGGAAATGAAAGGGTGCATCGTTTTATGCCTCTGAGAGACCTGGCTGAATGTACTTTAATGTCTGAAAGACTTTGTCACCAGTGTGTGATGCTTCCATTTGAAAGCCTACCATACAGTGGGTATATAGGTATGCCTGACTTAGGTTTCCATGGAGATTTCTTGTACCTAATTAACACAGGTGCATTTAACAGGTAGTTTTTCTTTTGCTAACCTTGTCTAGTTTCCTTTTCTTGGTTTTAATAGGTAAAAGGGTGTTATGGGGTTTTCTTGTGGTTTGGCTTTTTTTTTTTTTTTTCCTCTGGTGTTAACCAGATACGAGTTGTGAGGTGTTTAGTTTTTTCTTCTTTCTGGAGTAAACATACAGGGAAGTAGCTGTTCTGCTCTGGGGGGTGTGTGGGGGGGAAACTAACTGTGGGTGTTACACCAACGACTTTTCTACAAGCTTCATAACCTTTATCGATAACATATGTGTGCAAGCTCTCAGCATGGTAATCATCAGGCAGAACAGAATTCATGCATGTTATGCATCCGAGGGGACATCTTTGCTTCACTTGCCATGATGAAAGCTCATGTACACTTCCAGCTTTCACCAGGGTCGCTGCTAGCAAAAAGCAAGTGAAACTCTGGTTGTATGCTTCTTATGGATAATGTTGATTTCCAGTAAATAGAATGAGTTGCTCAAGTACTTTTTTAACTGTCTTGTCTTCTATAGCCTTCTACTATGTTAGCAAGCATAACACTACACTACTTTTCCTTTTTAAAAATAGTAACAGATGCATTTCTTGTTGCAAAAGACAAACTTGGAGAGTGTTTGGAAATGAACAGCCTAATGGCCTCTCTCTCTCTCTCATATAGGTGACTTTCTTCTCACCCATCCAAGGAGGCATTGACCCACCAGCCATTTGCAATGTAATGATAATGTACCATTATATTGCTGCTTTTATGTACATGTTATTAAATGTTAGTAAGCCTGAATGCATAAGGTTTGAGGGCATATTAGAAAGTGGTGAATAAGCAGACTGTGGATAATTTGGCTATGGAATAACAGAAAAGGGTATAGCTTTAGGTGACTGAACTAGCGGTCTGGAGCAGTTTGATTGTGTGAGAGTGGTACTAAAAGGAGGAATGGAATGAAAGATAAACAGAAGCTGTGAAATGAGATGATAGATAATGGTGTTGTCATAAACAGAACTGCAACAGAGAGAATGATATAAGAAGGAAAGTTTGATTTTAGACATTTTATCTAATTTGGGTATACACCTAAATTGCTATCGCAGATAGTTTTCTGCCTTCTTCAACAAATGTTACATTAGAGTAGGCTGTTAGTCTGTACACTGGCTACTGTTGGTTTTATTAATTAAGTTTATTCCCTTTTGTTAGCCTGAACCAGAAACCTATTTCTTTTAACTTGGGTTTGATTTTTAAAAGCCCTTACTAAAAAGTTGAAAAATGTCAGTCACGCCATTTTTGAGGAACTAAAATTCTTATTTGACATGTTCATGGACAAAACAGGGAAATATTACATCATATTGCAGCAATTCTAATGAGGATAACAACATTGCTGATCAAGTATTTGAGATTATTAAGCAGGCATGGTGAAGCTGTTGTTGATGCGGAATTTCTGAATTTCATTTTTTATTGTTATCTGTGATCTACTCTGCCATTGTGGTCATGTGTCTGTTAGAAATTCTTGGCTATTTTAGAGGAGCAGCAGTCCTTCAATGGTGAAGTAGTTGGTTTTATTACTGTTAACCATAACGTTTAAGCACCCATGTACTGAGAGTTTTGTTGAAGTGTTTTTCTTCATGGCCTTGTGAGACTGACAATCATTACCTTTCTTGTACCTTTGGAGAAAGTGACTTAGAAAAGTGGATTATCTTAGCTAATTGCATATGGAAAGTATAAACGTGGTATTATAGTGAAGAACTTTCTGTTCCTGAGCTCTTGGTTTTTCCTGCAGGTGTTCTTGCTTTCTCTTTTAGAGTGTGGAACAAAAATAGTGATATAAATGAGACTGAAGATAGGGCATATGCTTATGGAACTACGTTTTTAAGATTGGGCTTTTTTTATTTGGTTAAGATTTGTAGTATTACTTTCTAACATGAATATTAAATGCTAGGTGGTACTCCTGACCTAAGCCTAACTATGCAAAAACATTATGTTCTATAAAAATAAAGGGTTTATGATTGCTAAATTAGTTTGACATATCTCTGGAACAGCAGCTAGCCAGTGAGGTCTGCACAATCTCCATGCTATTAAGTTCAAAACAGTCTAATCAATTTCAAAAGTTCAATTTCTGTTCCTAAAGGCTGCTTCCATAATGAATTACGGGAAGCATATCAAATGTAATAATGCATTGTTATTAAGGTTTTAGTAAACTTGCCAAATGTCAGGCTGCTGTTACAGTCATGGTGCATTACACTTCTGTGATTACAGCTTGAGTTGTCATTATAGCGAATTGCATTGCTCACCTAGGTTTGGGAATTGATCTGCAATATCATGCCTGGGGCAGGAGAGAAGTGCATTACAAAGGTTACACTTCAGAGTGTATTCAAAACGTTAGATTTTTAACAGGTTTAATGTTTGCTTCTCTTAAATAGTGCATACAAATACTCTGTAGGTTATATAATGAAGAAATAGGCTATTCCTTGTATTTGAAGAACATGGTGCTCCTCTGGCTGCAGTGTGGCAGTTAAAATTGACTCTTGATAACTGAAAACATTTCATCAAATGGCTACTGTTGGGAGAGAATGGAGAAAAAACATTTTGATATTTGACTAAAAGTTCTAGGTAAGAAAGAAATGGTTGTTACTGTCTGTGGGTATGATCGGTTTAGATCTTGCACTGGACAGTAATGTTAACACTCTTTGTAATTCGTGGATGAGTTTCTGGTTCCTATTCCTTTGTGTCACTGATAGCACAAAGGAATGTTAATGCTGACCTTACCAGACACTGGTGGATTTCTCTAATGTCATGTTCAGTGGAGTTATGTCAGGAATGAATGTATGTGTACCAGTAAAATATAACAAAATGTTTCAGGTGGGAAAGCAGAGCTCTTTTGTGTACGTCGAACTTAGGAACCTCTCTGTGAATGTGATCACTAGTAGGAAGTGGTAGGTATTTAATTAGGGGCAGGGGAACATGAACAATGTGGAGGTTTTTATATTCACATGAGGGGGGGAAAAAAAATTGGAACTGATGTAGACATGCTGGACTGGATTTGTAGATAGGTTGGGTTATGCTCGTTTCTAGGAAGGTTAATATATTTATAGATCAGTTTTACCCAAAATGATGCCAAAAGCACTTTGCAGACTGAATGTAGAGGTCATATCAGCCATCCCTGGTCTGGTTTACTGTGGTTAACAGAGCAGAGCAATACTAACTGAGAGTTCAGGATAGAAAGTGATGAAGAATAATGTATCCAGTTGAAAAAGGGGAGGTGAACTTAAGCGAGCAGACAGCAGTTTAAGCAAGTTGAAGTTTAGCCAAGGAGACCTTGCTAATTTCCCCCAGACTTTGCATGGCAGAGGAGGAATCATCCTTCTCATACAGAAAATAATAGTCTTGGGGTAAGTTGATCTGAATGCAAGAACTTTGAAACCTGTTCTTAAATGGGAATGGCTTGCAGAGGAAAAACCATTTGTGTAAAATCAGATTGGTGGTGTTTCGCTTTCCTTGAGATTGTAGAATGATGTGTCTTAAATTGAAAGCAGTGAAAGGCAGTGCTTTCCATGGCTAGAGTAGCTTCTCCTTATTCATGAAATGCCTATAGAAAAAGTGTTGAATGCACAACAGCGATGGCGGGGAGGACTGTAAGCAGGGAGAGAAAGACATAACGGACTGTCACTACATTCCTTGTAGTATAATGTGACCTTTCCATTAAATTAATGTTATGCTATTTGCACAGAAGGAGAGCTAAGAGAGCGTGTATTTTTAGGGGACAATAGTCAATTTAATTAGGCAGCTATATAACTGTCAGTCTCAACATTGAGAGCTCAAAAGCAAGGTATGGGGAATGGAGGCAGTAGCTATAATTTTCCTTTGGATTCTGTTCATTTGGAAAAAGCAGTTACTTTGTGTTATTTGTGAAAACTAGGCTGTGATATTGTTTGGGGTATTTTAGCCTGGAACCTTTTTTCTGGTGTATTAAGAGGGAGGTTTTAACTTAATTCCTCAATGACTTACTGCTAAAAGGTTTGTGTCCCCTCTGCTGATCTAAGCAGGTACAAATGACAGATTCCACAGTCCTTATTGGTGTGGGTGGAATACTCGGATATTTCATATGCCTATCAACCTCAGTGGAGTAATCATGGAGTAAGGCACAGTTCTTCAAGTGAAACACTGCTAGATTTTTGGTCTGCAAGCATTTTGGTTCATAGACACCTACACAATTTCATTTAAGGGTCAAAAGATGCTTCATAAAGCGGTTGTGATATATTAAAATTTGTAATCACTCATTCATACACTGCATCCATTAAAAATCTTACCTTTTTTAAGAATTATTTTGACTTTTTAGTAACTATTCTTACTCATAAAAGGCAAATTCTAGCTGTATTACATTGGCCTCCAGATAATAATCCATATGTTTGAAATAAAGAGACTGCAAAGCTGTTAGGGTTATTTTTGTTTTCTCTGCTGCAATTAAAGTTAGGTTGCAGTAAATTACAGAACCCACTGAAGCCTCTGGCCAATCCTAGTCTCTGTGAGTGCGCTCTACTGTGTCTTTGGCCTTGAGCTAATGCCTGTGGCACTTCTGGGAGGGTGAAATCATGTCATTCCTCATCTGTTACAGCAGTCCTTGGGCTGTGGTACTTCAGTCCAAAATGTATTTACTTCAACAGTTTTGACCTCTGTGCTTCACTTCTCTCCTGCAGGTACAACCAATGGTTCCCAGTGATCAGAGTGCCTCATTTCCATACTGAGCCTTCCGTACTGAGCACGCTGATCTGTCCAGGATTCCTAGGTGGCATCATTTGGTCCCACTATGTGTCAACATTTCCCTCTCGGTGCCTCAGGAACCCTGTGTTTCTGAACTCTGTTCTCAGTTCATTCCTCCCTCTCTCCCCAAAGTCATTCTTTAACTGCTTGTACCCCTTGAATCTGTTAGCTCCCAGTCCAGATAGAGGAAGACTTACAGCTTTATTAGAATACAAATGATCCTCATAGCTAATTGTTTGCCCTGTTGTTTGGAGAGCTATTTAAAGAGTAAATGAAGTTATCTCTTAACTATGACCTAAAAATAAAGGACAAACATTCTTTTTCACTCGCGAGTTAATGGCAGAAAGTCAAACCTGTCATGTCTCACAGTTTTAGAATAAGACTTATTCATGTGGTTGAATTCCCCTATGACTAGACTGATACCTTCTGTATTTCTGGTGCTGTCTGAGCCTAGCTGCGAGGTGCTACTGGTCATCTTGATCTCTGGTCTGCCAACTGACTGTGTTGGATATGTCAGAGAGGCTGTGACACAATACTGAAGGTAGTGAACGTTATCTTATGGAGCCTACGTGCACAACATTTCCCACTAAAAATCACATGTGAGAGCCCAGCAGCAATGTTCCCCTCCTGTCACATAACCTACTGCCAGACACATGCCTGAATACAGGGGAATAGGAAATAGTAAAGGTCTGGAAGTCTGGTCATTGGTAACTCTTAGGACTAGTACTTTCTTGCTGGTGTAATGCTTTGGCAGGTTTGTTGGCTGACTGGTGAAGAATGGTGTGACTGCCATTGTTTCACAATGGTCAAGTGTGACAACCTTAAGCCGCAACATAGTGGCAGTTTGTTACTGACAGATTTTTGCCCAGAACAGACTGAAATAGGTGGATTGTGATCCACCTGCAGCATAATGACAGCATAACGGTAGGACTGAATTTAAAGAGACTTTATATTCCTGTCCTAAATATTTTCTAAAGCCAGTATTTACTGCTCTACTTAGTGTTGATCAGTTATGCCAGAGCTAGAGGTATTTATGACTTTCATACAGTGCATTGATTACATTGACAAAATAATTGAAAGTCTGTAACAATTGTCTTGTAATTAAAACCCAAACATATTCTAGTTCAATTCCATTGTGATGGTTTTAAAAATTTGGAAACTGATCTCCCTGTAGTTCTTAACCTGTTTTCCGAAGTGAGCAGACTGATCAAATAAAGGATCTGTTCAGTTGTACAACTGAAGCCTTTTCTCTAAGGAAGCTTCTCAAATACATGGGACCAAGACAGTATTAGCTTAGAGCATATGGTTAAAACATTCTGTCCTTTATGCTGCTTTACCTTGTTGATACTTTGTCTTAGGGTTATGTATTTATGCATTCAAGAAACTGAGAGTCTTTGTACTATAACAGAAACACATTTAACTTCTCTGTTAACACCTGCAGCAGGTGATAGGTTATCTACAGATATGTACCACACGCTGGTTCCATTTTTTTTTTTTTATTAGGTTACCCTGAAATGTTAGAAATTAATTCCTGGAGTCAGTGTCAGCTAAACTGACAGTGGATCAAAGCTGTGAGACAAATTGCTCATTACAGTTCAGGGAGCTGAATCCTCTGTGCAGACAGCTGTACCATCGCTGGAGGGTTCTCGGGCACTTCACCCGCAAACTCTGCCTCGACAAATGCTGCCATTGTTGGTGAAGCTCATAGGTGGATTTCTGTAAAATAAGCTCATTTTAAACTCCTGTCAGAGGCACTGCTATGTCTTGGAATTGTTATTTGGTTGGTTGGGTTTGTTTCTTGTCACCCTGTTTAGAGCTTGTGTCACTATGCAACAGCCTGAACTATAAACAATGATGTTAATCCATGAAAAATGAGAAATTAAACCTTGGCAGGAACCTAGTGATCCCTATCCAGGTTCATCAGATGGAAGCTGTTTTTATTTTTTTTCTGGCTTTTTCTAAAAGCTCAGCAGCATGGAATCCATTCAACTTTGCTGTCTGAGAGTCAGAAATCACTCTTGCTGACAGTGAGCCCACTTCATCTTTTAGTGAAAGCAGATAAAAACAGATGCAAAAAAAAAAAAACCAACCAAAAAACCTTTTCCAAAATGTCGCTTTCCATTAGCTCATCAGAAATGTTTGAATCATTCCCTTTTAAGAAAGCTGCTTTGGGTAAAATGTTGTGCATGTTTTGTTTTTTTTTTTTTTTCCCTTCAGGTATTTAACTTTCAGCTGTTTTCCTAAATTAATGTTAGCTTATATTATCTATGTGAGATCTGAATTTGTGCGTGGCAATAACTGGTAAGTCAGAGCAAGTTAGCCATGTAAGAAGGAGGCTCTGGAGTAAGGCTTTCCAGCGCCTATTGGTTGTAACACCAAACTGTATGAATGTAAGTCTTTGTGCTGTTTTGCTCTGAGGTCAGCTGGAAGACACTATTGCTTGAAAACAGTGATTTAATGGCAGTATGACATACAGCCTTAAAACTAATGGAATACAAAATAGGAAATCAAAACAAAGACAATGCTTAAGGAGAATGGGCCACAGATGTAATGCAGTCTGTGTGTGCAGCTGGCATGGCTACCACAAAATGCTTCTGAAAATAGCTGTCCTTTGGAAAGTCAAGTTTGATGGTTTAGCTGTGGGTTATTCCCTTATTTATGTGTCAGATATTAGCAGTTTGGACTGAACTTCTTTTACAAGAAGTGTAGAGTCATTCCTAAATATTAATACTTTCTTTTTTTTAAGTCGCAGATAAAATGGTTTACAGCTTTATTTTCAGATAACCAAAGTCAAATCTATGCCAGAATGCTAGCTAACTTAATCTGATGATCCAGCCTATACTAGGTACAAATGAGGGGGATGGGTGTGTACATGCTGAAGTTTTAGCATGAATTACAAATAGATAATAAAGGGCATTTTTAGTTCAGTATGTTATATCTAAAACCCATGGAGAGCTTTTTGCTAGGACCTTGGTATAGATATAAAGGGTGTTTTGGGCTTTGTATCGGGATTAAAGGATACTCTGTAATCTTGCATAAAACGTAGCTGCTAAGATCCTTTTCTTGACGTGTTCATCTGTCTCATGTTTATCATGGATGAAGTTGGTGCCAGCCAGTCTGTAGATGCACATCCATTCTGCTGTTGCAGTATGGACTGTATTCATCTCTGTCAAAATATGGATTCAGTCAGGACCTTTATTCCAGCAGAGAATTTGACCCTTTAACAAAAATATGCTTGAGTGAAATTAAATAGTGGGTTATCTTTTTGTTTGTAAACTTTGTATTTTCAGTTTACCTGGGGAGAATGTGCATTTATATAGCAACCATTGTATACTTTCTGTTTATTCTATTTAAAGTGTTACTGGCAAAAAATAGTCTTCAACTTGCATGCCAAAATGCATGTATGTTTTAGGGAAGCAACAGGAGTGGCTGCCTGGAAAAATAACAATGGAACTGTCAGTCCCATATTGTGACGTGCATGTGGTGAAAAGATGACTTTTTTAGGGCTGGCAGATGCACTCTGTTCATTTTACAGGTCATTAAATTTCGCATTATACAAACTCAATCGTGTGAGTTTTTAAAGTATGATTTGGAATATCCAAAAGATTAGACAGTGTGCAAGATAAATGTAGAAGTTTAAATTTTGAAAGACAAAACATGATTTGAAAAAATGATAGATAAATTCCATAATGAACCTACTATATTATTCTCATTGTCTAGCTACTCCATATGGAAGGTTACATTCTGACCTTAGGTATGTCACTGCATGCAGAGTAACAAAAAATTTGTCTTTGCTAATCTGCTTAGAGATTTTGATTAATCTGTCTGCATTCTTAGAGGAGAGAATCTGTAGCAGAAATTTGTGCATTAGGATATTATCTATCTTGACGTGGCTAGAAAACTGCATCCTTTTAGAAATGCTTTAAAGTGCTGTGATAATGGAAGAGAATTACTGTTACTAAACTTATCTAACATTTCTTTGCAGAAACTTGTTTTTCCTAATCACTGAGCCTTAGCTGTCTTTGGGGAAAAAAACTTCCCCCCCCTTCATGTCTCTGGGGTTAAAAGTAACGTCAGCTGTTTGAGTGCAAGATCCCTGCTTCCCAAAGCCAGCCCTTGAAGGG
>JANHGO010000075.1:49139066-49215246 GCA_024606505.1 Aquila spilogaster | reverse complement strand
GCCCTCAGGAGGGGTTGGGGGGGGGGGGTGGGCAGGACGGGCCGTGCTGCCGCAGCACGTGGGGGTGAAGGAGGTTTACGCTCAGCGAGAGCCCTCGGAGGGAGGTGCTCGGGTTCTGTGTACCGCCGTTCCCCGGGAGACGGGATGGGTTTCAGGTTCCCGGGCAGAGAAGGGTTTGTTGCAGTGGGAGGAGGGCTGGGTTGAGTCGGGGGCTGCCGCCGGGTGCAGGCGGTTTGCCGCGAGGTTTTGTGCGGCGCGGGTTTAGCCGTCATGGCTGGGAAAGTAAAGTTCGCGATAGCGTAACGAGCGCAGACGGCACCGCTCCCGTGCTGGAGCAATGCCGGCGCCGGGTGTGCCCCGCATCAGCAGAGCGGAGGCACCTGTGGCAGCAAACGCACAGCTCAGGGCTGCCGTGCTGCCGGAGCCACCCAAGGACGGCGGAACCGCGATGCCAGCAGCCGTCAAAGCGCCGAACCCGAGAGACTTCGTGCGCGTTCAGCCTCTGCCCGCTTCGGCTGAGAGAGATGGGAAGGTGCTGGCCCGGAGCTGGGCGCTCTACAGGAGCAGCGGGCCTCCCCGACAGCAGGCGTTCGGAGAGAAGTGCCATAGGAGGGAAAGGCAGCGCACGCAGGGACTCTTCACCCCCCCCGGGAAACCCTACAGGGAGCTGGGCGAGCTCTGCACCGACCCAAAGAAGCTCACCCTGCTCTCGCTGGGACAGCTCGCGCAGGTAGATCCGGCTTTCTGCTTCTCCCGACATAGGGAACGAAGGTTTCTCTTTGAAGTCCCCGCTTGCAGGGAGGAGAATGATCGCTTCTGTTTAAAACAACGTTCCCCGCGTTTCTGCGGAGGGCTGCGGTCTGTGCCATTGCTCGTACGGAGCGTTGGTGTGACTGCTTCGACCCGTGTTGCGGTTTGGGAACTGGCTTTTGTAACTGAGAGCAGTTAGAACGGAGCTGGGGCAACAGAAAGATCGGAATGAGAAGGAAACCATGGGATAATGAGCGTAATTAAGGGAGAACGCTCAGGAAGAGGTGCGGGGTGGGTCTGGGCAGCGGGAGGAGAGGAACCATAATGAGGACGTGAGGATGAAGGGTTAGAAAGCATGGGGTGGTGGTGGCAGTTGAAGGGTGGGTAAAAGGCTTGATGTGTGAGATAGGACTGGGGTGATGTGTGAGATAGGACTGGGGTGATGTGTGAGATAGGACTGGGGTGATGTGTGAGACATCTTGCATAGAGAAGCGATGCCCTTGGAGGTGGTGGATCGACTGTCTTAGATTTTACTTTGCGTCCGTATTGAGTTTCAGCTGGGTTAGCCAGGAGTGTCTGTGGTTAGGGTGGTTACCTTCTCCTGGTCTCTTCTGTGCTGCATCACCATGAGCTTCCTGGGTCTTGTTCTATCTCACGCTGCTTTTAATTCAAACTGGAACCGTTAAACCCCAGCGATGAGAACCCAATCGCTGCCGCTTGGGATTGCAGCGTTCTGCCATTGGTTTTGGTTGCTCAGTGCCACTGCTTCATGCAAGACCTGGAGCTGCCTGAGGATTCCGTGCAGTTTTGGGCAGAGAGCAATTCTCCTTCTGGTTTCTGCACACACAGTCTCTCCTGCAGCGCACCACCAGTCCCTGCGAGCCTAAACCTGTGCTTTGCTGTGTGCATTCCAGTGGGGTGCCCAAGGGATGCTCTCAGACAGCTGCAGCAGAGTCCTCATTAGTCAGGATAGGCAGGAAGGACTCAGCCCTCCCACTCCTTAATTTTCTGCTCTGATTGAGTGGATCATTCGTAGAGGTTTAGATTGTTTTGGATTATTGTCCAAAATAGGCAGTGGGTGCCATTCATTTTCTTTCACGTGCTACCTGAAGCAGATTTGTTTGGGTGAATTTGTATAATAATACAAATAATTGTATAATAATACATCAAAATAATATAATAACACAAAATAATTGTATAATAATAGATCGAAAGCTGCTTTCTCGTTAACTCTAAACCAGAAGTTGGAGACTTTCAACTGCAGATGTATCCTGACAATCCTGAGAATGATGCTGTTGGAAAACAAAGAAAAAAGGCAGAATTTGATCCTCCAGGGGTGCTCTGAAGCCAATTTTGAACTCTGCTACTCCAGGTTTTGCCCACGTTAGCATGTTAAAAGCAGACACCTCCTACAGAAAATGAACTGGAGGTAGGCCACTAAATGGGTGGTTGTGGCTGAGTATTGAGATGCATTGCGTGAAGCTGAAGCTATCGGAGGGGATGTAATCACATCATTCCTTTTCATGGAGAGCGTGGCTGAAAGCACTAAACAGCCTTGAAAATCTCAGGTAACCGTTGTTGGTTTTTCTTTTCCCCTCCTAAGAAGTAATGGTTACTGCATTGGGAAAGCAAAACGTTTGCCTGGTACTGAATCTGAGCAGTCCTCTGCTTTGCTCCATCCCCACGAGTTGGGGAAGGCCCAGAATTTCAAGCTGTTCGCCCTCCCAGTCTCATTATTGAAGTTGCCAGTGTGCTCTGCAGAAACCAATCTAAGCTTTTAAAACAAAAGTGTGTTCCTACAGCCTGATTTAAAAGCATTTAATGCCCTGCGTTTTTGCTTTCTATGAGTTATTTACCCCAAATCCTACCCTCCCATAGCAGTCTCTATAGTACTCTGAATGCCTTGAGAAGGTTATAGATACCAGATAGATCTAATTCCAGGTGTCTGAGAGTGCTAAGAAATATGTTGTATTTGATTAATGCGTTTGTACTCATCTCTGCCTTCTGAGTTAGCGTTTTCTTCAGTGGAGAATGACAGTAATATTTGTAAACAGCGAGGAGATAATAAAAGCCCTGGGAATTCAAGGGACTCGAGTATGCTGATATCTGCTGGCAAATGTCACTTTGTAAACTGATAGGATTAAAAAAAGTCCTTAATGGCTAAAAACATTTTTGTAATGAGTGTGCTGGGATGGTTACACAACACGATATGGGCAGAGGATATTATATGTGGTAATTGCATGTTTAGGATCCTTTTTATAGCTACTTGATGGCAACAAATGTGTTTGGAAAAGCTGTATATGTCCGTTGATGCTTTCTGTGTCTTTATTAAGTAAATTTGGTAGCTGAAGCCTTAGAGCTGATATTCGAGTGTTCTGACTGTTGCATTGGAAACTGCTGTCCTGTGATCACACAGTGAAAGGGGCATCTGTCTTGCAATAAAACAGTTAGGAAAGCTGGCTCAGTGCAGTGACAGAATTCCCTTTCACTGCACAACCCTCTGGGATGCAATGAGCCTGCTTCCAAACCAGTAGGAGTATCGGAGAGGGGAAGCTTAGCAGGTGTCCCCCAAACAGACAAAGAAGGGAGTCTGCTTTCACCCATCCTATGCAATGTTGTCCAGGGATCACTGAACGGCCTGCTTAGCTTTTAGGTTTGTCACTTATGTTAACTTCTGTCCTGAGTAACGTCCCAGTCTTTCTGGATGTGTTGTATACGTAATGGCTTTCTACCGTGGGCTGCCAGCTCCCTGCCTTTACTGGGAGTACCCTGAGAAGTTGATGTAAAAAAAAAGATGTAAAAAAAGATCTTTTTTTTTTCTGGAGCTTCTTCTAATCCTAATGTAAATCTATCGTAATAGAGGTTTTTTGGTTGTTTGCTCTTTAATAAAAAAGACTGGGGTCTGCCATTCCTTAGAGGCAGACCTGAGACCTGGCTCAACCAAACAACCCTATAGAAGTTACGCAATTTGGAAGTCATTATGAGTGTCAGAATGAATGTCATTCCAGATGTAAAAAATGATTAAAAGATGTAAAAAAAAAAAAGATGTAAAATGCCATGCATTTTAACCAGAGCAGCTGCACCAATCTGATTCCCAATGGTTTCTAAGTTCTTGCCTGTTCAAAACTTGCTATGGGTCCCTATGGGGCTGCCTGGTTCTGTGTTGTGTCAGTAGGAGTCCATACCCATATAGCGCGATAGAACCTAGCCCTGTGGAGGAGGACCTGGGGGTCCTGGTGGATGAAAAACTGCCCATGATACAACAGTGTGCTGGGGGACCTCACTGTAGCCTTCCAGTATTTAAAAGGGGATTGTATACAGGAGGGGAATCAACTTTATGCTTGGGTAGACAGTGATAGGACGAGGGGGAATTAAGCTCAAGGAGGGAAGGTTTAGATTGGATGTCAGGGAAATTCTTCATAGAGAGAGTGGTGAGGTGCTGGCACAGCTGCCCAGAGAGGTGTGGATGCTCCATCCACGAAGGTGTTCAAGACCAGGTTGGATGGAGCCCTGGGCAACCTGGGCTAGTGCTAGATCTGGAGGTTGGTAGCCCTGCCTGTGGCAGTGGGGTGGAACTTGGTGATCCTTGGGGTCCCTCCCAATCCAAGGCATTCTGTGATTCTGTGAACCTTTCGAGCTTCCAGTATCAATAACTGGAAGTTACCTCCTTTGGTCTGAGATTTTTTTCTCTTTCTCAAAGGTCAGGCATGCATTGCAGACAGCACTGATTCATGGCAAGGCAAAGAACGCCGCTTTCCAGATGGTGTTTTTGATCTTTCTGAGTGTTCAGAGCAATGTGTTAAAGGTCTTTTTCTTATTCCTTCATGTGACAGTGCACGGGGATTGGTCACCTTTTATCAATGTTTATATAGCTCCTTTTCCTTAATTGCTATGACAAATTCATTTGTAAAGCCTCTGAAGTGGCTCGTTGACTTTTTACATGGAAGAAAGGTGGCCTTTCTGACAGGGCCCTAAAAACAATCTGAGTTCACAAAATTATTACTGCCAAAGCCTGCTCTGTACTTGTCATAAAAGCCTATACTGTAATTCCGTGCTTTAGGTAAATAGATCACTAGATAAGATTGACAGCAACATCAGCAGTGAAAGGCTTTAAGCTGGAAACTGGAGAAGAAAATGGAGCAATTTCTTTCAAGATAAATTACACTGATGGTATTTGTTATTGCCGCAGTTAAAGATCTGTCAGGGTATCCAATCTAAAACCTTCCTTCCCAGAACATTGAAAACATGTATTGCAAGGCAGAACTTAGAATATGAAGAGCCTTTTCCCTGTCTGCTCTCTAATGTCAAGGTTAGCTGTAATTCGTTATTGCTCTGGGAAGAGCAGGAAGACATTAGTGGTGGCTTACTGGTATCCCCGGAATGGGAGACCGGTCAGACCAGACCTTGTATATGTGCTGACATTCATATTGACTTCCAAATTATATAGGGTTGTTTGGTTGAGCCAGGTCTCAGGCCTGCCTCTATGGAATGGTAGACCCCAGTCTTTTTTATTAAAGAGCAAACAACAAAAAGCTCCGTTATTACAGATTTACATTAGGTTTAGAAGAAGCTCCAGAAATACCTTGAAATGTCCTATTCAGACAACGTGAACTGTGAACGAAATGACAACGTGTCATATTTCTACCAGCTCTTCAGCCAGCCTGAAAAGCAAAAAGCCACAGAATACCAATGCTTTCTGCTGTAGTTGCCGTGTGAGGTAGGTAACTGGTAAGGATGCGTTATCGCTGGGATGGATGCTGCGCAGCCTGTTCCTCCAGCAGTGCCAAAGCATTGTCTGAGATGGTCAGATTTAAATATCTCTTGTGATAGTGGGGCAGGTCACTGGCTGGTAAAGCGTGACCCTTTCCCATGCCTTGCTAGAGGTGGTCTTGAAGTCTATGCTGGTAAATGCTTGAGTATCTCTAACAATTAAAAACTGCACATCTGCAGCATTGAATTGAAACTCTGGAGATGCATTCTGTTTGCAAGGATTAATTCATATTTGATTTAAGTTTTTGCTGCTTAATCCTTGTGCTTGTAGTGCTTTACCAGGCTTCACGTGCCGTGATCGTCTGTCAGCTCTGGAATTACAGTGTTTGTGTAAGGGCTGGTGTTTTGGACAGGGTGAAGGGAATGAGCAAGAAACAGGGAGGGTACAGAAGAGACTGTGGCATTGAGATTCATGTTTTAAGCTTCCTCACTGATCCAAGTTTCTTTATTTCGTCCTTAAATGCTCCAGATGAATAAAATGAGAGTGAAGATGGGTGTAACTTCATGTTTCTCAAGTACCTAAATGCTGAAGTAGTCATCTTTATTACTGCTAATAATAATATTTAAGCACTCCTGTTAATAGTTCTATTGAAATGTTTTACTTCTCAGCCTTGTGCGACTGACAGCCACTGCCTCTCTTGTGTTTGGAGAAGGTGTCTCACAGAGGGAATTATCTTCGCTAATTGCATATAAAAAAATAGTAAACGTGAAGCATTCCTGATCCTGAGCTCTTGCTTTCTCTTTTAGCACCAAAATGGCGATGCAAATGGGTCCAGAGATCAGGACATGTGCTCACAGAACTACCAGGTTGCTTGTTGGTTTTTTTTTGTTGTTTGTTTGCTTTTAATATTGGGTTTTCATTCTTATTTGGTTAAGAGCAATAGCTTTACTTCCCTGATATATTAGGTGATACTCCTAACCTAAGCCTAACTACATGAAAATGTTACGCCCTATAGAAGTAAAAGCTTTATGATTGCTAAATAGCAGCTAACCACTCAGTCTCCGTGCTGTTCCATTCAAAACAGTCTAATCAATTTCAAAAGTTCAGTTTCTATTCCCGAAGCCTGCTTCGATAATGAATTAAGGGAAGCATATCAAATGTCATAATGCATTGTTATTAAGGATTTAGTAAACTTGCCAAATGTCAGGCTGCTAGTACAGTCACGGTGCATTACGCTGCTGTGATTACAGTTGAATTGTCATTACAGCAAATTGCGTTGCTCACCTAGGTTTGGGAATTGATCTGCAACAGCCTGCCTGGGGCAGGAGAGAAGTGCATTAAAAAGGTGACACTTCCCAGTGAATATTCAAAGCATTGGATTTCTAGAAGGCTTAGTGTCTACTTCTCCTATGTTGTGAACACAAATAGTCCGTAAGGAAGGCAAGGAAGGGAATACAATATTCATTGTATTATAAGAATTGGTTGCTCCCCAGCGGAGGCGCTAGTGGAGTGACTTGCTTGCTGGAAATGCTTTGTGCAGTGGTTACTCTGGGAGAGAATGGGAAAAAGCTGCTTCCAAAAACGTTTTGAGCTTTGATTAAGAGTGATATATAAGAAATAAATTGTCACTGTTAACAGATACAATTGGTTCTGTTTAGAGCTTGCAGTGGACGCTGTAACACCGTAAGTCATGGCTGTTTCTGGTTTCTATTCCTCTGTATCTCTAATAGCACAAAGGAATGTTAATGCTGATCTTACCAGACACTCACGTTCAGTGGAGTTATGCCAGAACTGAATGTATGTATACTGAGAATGTAAGGAAATGTTTTAGATAGCAAAAGCCAACCTCGTTTGTCTGTGTGGCATTTACGAACCATTCAGTGCATGCGATCACTAGTAGGAAGCAGTAGATTTAATTAGGGGAAAGGGAACTTGAACAAAGTGGAGATTTTTGTATTCTCGTTAAAAAAAGTAAAGTCTGAGCTGATGTAGAGAGTGTAGTATTAGGTTTGTAGCTCAGTTGGGTTGTCCATCCTTCCTAGAAACAGGCGCAATATTATATATGTTATATATTATGTATTCCCCTCCCTCAAATGATGCCAGAAAGGTGCTTTGCAGGACAGAGGTCCTATCAGTTAGCTTTGGCCAACAGAACAGTGCTGCCTGAGAATTTAGGATGGGAAGCAATGAAGAATAATGTAGCTAGTAGGGGAGGTGAACTTGCATAAGCAAACAACAGTTGGAGCAGGTTGCAGTTTAGATAGGACAGCTTGCTGATTCCCACCATACACTGCATGGAGGAGGAAGAGCTGAAGGGGGATTATCCTTCTCATGCAGGGAGTAACAATTTGGGGTAAATTTATTAGTGAAACGTTGGAGCCAGTTGTTAAGTTGGAACATTTCCACGCGCAGGCCAAGTGAATACACGTGCTCAGTTGTGAGGGGAAAAGCGTTGTCTTTAAAGCTTGAAAACCTTTTTGTGTAAAATCAGATCGGTAATATTTCACTTTCCTTGAGACTGCAGAATGATGTACCTTAAATTGCAAGTAATGAAAGGCAGTGCTTTCTGTGGCTGGAGTTGCTTCTCATTACTCATGAAATGCCTATGGAGGAAGTGTTGAATGCTCAGCAGCAATGGGGGAAGGACATAATGGAATGTCTCTACCTTCTTTGTAGCATAATGTGACCTTTCCATTAAATTAACGTTATGCTATTTGCACAAAAAGAGAGCTGAGAGAGAGAGTATTTTTAGGGGACAATAGTCGAGTTAATTGGGTAGCTCTATAACTGTCACACTGTACATTAAGAGCTCAAAAGCAGTGGATGGGGAATGGAGGTAGCAGCTATAATGTTACTCTGGATTCTCTTCATTGGAAAATGGAGTTACTGTGGTTGAAAACATGACTGTGGCATTGTCTGGGGGAGACTATAGCCTGGGGCTGGCTTTTTTTTCCCCCCAATGTATTAAGACGGAGGTTTTGGTGTAATTAATCAGTGACTTTCTGCTGAAGGGTTTGTGTGTCCTCTCTCCTAATCGAGATAGGAAAAACAGATTCCAGTCCTCAAGCAAAATGCTGCTGGATGGCAGTTGGACCTCAGACACACCTATAGGATTGGGTTTAAGGGCCCAAAGGTGCTTCATAAAGCGGTTGTGATGTATTTAATTTTTAATGTGTGCACTGCATCCATTACAAGGCTTACCCTTTGAAGAACAGTTTGACTTTTAACTCATTCTAGCTGTATTACATCAGGCTCCAAATAACAATCCATGTGTTTATAATAAAGAGACCGCAGTATTTGGTGGTTTTTCTTGTTCGGTTGGTTTTGGTCACGTTTTCTGTTGCACAATTAAAGTGAGGTTGTGGTAAATTAGAGAGCCCAAAGAAACCTCTGGCTCCTCCTCAGCACTGTGAGTGCACCCTGTTGTGTCTCTGGCCTCGAACTCATGCCTGTGGAACTTCGGAGAGGATAAAATCACGTGGTCCCTCGTGCACAGGAGCAGTCCTTGGGTTGCAGTGCTTCATCCTGAAAGTACTTCAATAGTTTTGATCCCTGTTCTTCATTTCTCCTCTTCAGGTACAACCGATAGTTCCCAGTGATCTTGTAGCATTATTTGTCTCCTGTGCTGAGGGTCCTGCTCCAGTCGGGGTTCCAGGGTGGCACTGCTTGGTCCTGTGATGTCTCAGCATTTCTCTCTCACTGCTTCAGGAACCATTTGTCTATGAACTCTACTCTGTCTCGGTTGATTTTCCCCTTTACGTGTACTTCTCTCACCCTCCGTGTGTGCACATATGCACGCACCCCATGGAAAGTCATTTTTTAATTGCTTATATCTGTCAGCTCTCTGTTCAGATAGAGGAATGCTTACAGCTCAATTAGATAATAAATGCTCCTCATGGCTACGTGTTTGCCCTGTTGTTTGGGGAATTATTTGCCAGATAACTCCATTTATTCATTAAACAACTATGGCCTAAAAATAAAAGGCAGAAACATCATCACTTTTGCTGGAGAGCTGATGAGGGGAAGATAAACTTGTCATGCTCCACAGTTTTAGAGTAGCTCACGTGCTTGGTTCTTACCTTGGGTTCCCCCCAGCTAGGCTGACACCGTGTGCATTTGTAGTGTTGTCTGATCCCAGCTGCCAGGTACCACTGGTCACTGTGATGTGAGGTCTGCCAGCCGGCTGCACTGTGTATGTCAGCCTCTCTGACAAGACAGCAAGTAGTGGATATCATCTTGTGGGGCCAACACGTAAAGCGTTCCTCACTGCAAATCACACGGGGGAGCCCAGCAGCGGTGTTCCTCATCCATCCCATAACCAACAGCCAGACAGATGCCTGAATAGAGGGCAGCAGGGGAGAGCGGAGGTCTGGAAGACTGCTCATTGGTGGCTCTTGGGGCCGGTACTCTCTGGGAGGTGTAATAGTGCTTGCAGGATCAAGTGTGACTGCCATCAGATGCAGTGGTCAGGTACAGCATTAAGCCACAACAAAGTGGCAGTTTGCTGACGATTTTTGCCTAGAATGGACAGAAGCAGAGGAATTGTGACCCATCTGCAGCAGAACGACGGCACAACAGTACGACTGAATTTAAGGAGGGTGTATTCCCTTTCTCAATGCTTTTTTCTTTTAAAGTCACTGTCTTCTGTTTAGTGTTGATCAGTTATGCCAGCGCTAGAAATACTTCAGACTTAATGCAGCACCTTTATTAAGTTGTCAGGATAATCGAACATCTTTTAACATAATAGAATAAATAAATAAACGTGTTGTAGTTCAATGCTCTGCCGTGGCTTAAAAACTTGAAGCTGATCTCCCTGGGGTTCTGAACCTCTGAGCCAGGCTGGCAGATTGCTCCAACAAGGGATCTGTTCAGCTGCGTGGAGAAAGCCTTTCCCATTAAGGAAGTTGCTCGAATACATTCAGTTGGCACAGGATTAGCTTAAAGTGGGCGGGTAAAACACCCTGTCCTATATGCTGCTTTTCCTTCTTGGTATGTTATGTCTTAGGGTTACGTAGTGGAGCAGTCTGGAAGTGTCACGTCACAGAAACACCTTTATGTTCTTCCTGTTAACACCACCAACAGGTGATGGTGTTATTGGTGGTGATGGCTGATGGTGATACCCACAGGTATCCACCACATCCCGCTCCAATTTTTATTTTACCTTGAAATGATAGGAATTAATTCACGGAGCCGCTGTCGGCGCAACTGACAGCGAATCAAAGCTATGAGACAAATTGCTCGTTACAGTTCAGGGAGCTGAGCCCTCCGTGCAGACGGCTGTATCGTGGCTGGGGGGGTTCTCAGCCACGTCACCCGCGAGCTCAGCCTTGACAAATGCTCTCCTTGTTTGCTGGTGCAGCTGATAGGTGGATTGCCATAACATAAATGCACTTGAAGCTCCCATCGGAGGCACTGCTGTGTTTTTTGGACCTCTTTAGGGGTGTTTCTTATCGCCTTATATAGAGCTCGTGTCCCTGTGCAGCAGTCTGAACTATGAATGATGCTGTTAATCCATGAAGAATGAGAAATCAAACCCCTGGCCGGGTCTTAATGATCCTTATCCGGATCCATCAAATCTCAGCTCGGTTTTTATTTTTCTGTGTTTTTTTCACTTGTTTGTTTGCTTTTATAAGAGCTTGGAAGTACTGAATTCATTCAGCTTTGCTGTCTGGCGTTCAGAACTGGCTCTTGCTGTCAGTAATCTTGCTTCATCTTTTAGTGAATATGGGTTAAAAAAACAGATTGGGGAGGGGGAAAATCCCCCTCTGAACAGCCACCTTGCTGTTTCATTTAGCTCATCAGAAGCATTTCAATCCTTTTCTAAACAAACCGCTGCTGCTAAAATACTGCATAATTTTTTTTTTCCCCTTCAGGTATATCATTATCAACTGCTCTCATGAAAACAATGTTAGCTTGTATTACCTCCATGAGATGTTTGAGGTCTGAATGGGTGTGTGGCAGTAACTGTAAGTCAGAATGAGTTAGCTACATAGGATACAGGCTCCAGAGCAAGATTTTTCCGGCACCTCTTGGTTGTGCTGGCAAATTGTATGAATTGAAATCATTGCACTGCTTTGCTCTGAGGTCAGCTAGAAGACACTGTCGCTTGAGAACAGTGATTTAACGACAGCATGACATACAGCCTCAAAACTAATGGAATACGAAATAGGAAATCAAAACAAAGACGATGCTTGAGGAGAATGGGCCACAGATGTAATGCAGTCTGTGTGTGCAGCTGGCATGGCCGCTGCAGAATGTTTCTGAAAATAGCTGTCCTCTGGAAAGTCAAGTTTTTGTGGTTTAGCTATGGCTCATTCCCTTATTTGTATCAATTTGGGCTGCATTTATTTTACCAGGACTGTAGAATAGTTCCTAAATATGAATCGTTCCTTCTTTCTTGAAGTCACAGGTATGATAGCACAGGGCTCTATTTGCAGATAACCAGTCAGTTCAGTGAAAGAATGCTGGTTAACTTTATCTCATGAGGTGTGTATGCGTGCTTATGTTTTAGTATAAATTACACATAGGTAACAAAAAGAGAGGATCTTTATTGAGTATGTTATCATAGAATGGGGTTGGAAAGGATCTTTAAGATCATCTAGTTCCAACCCCCTGCTATACACAGGGACGCCTCCCACTGACCAGGTTGCTCACAGCCCCATCCAGCCTGGTCTTGAATGCTTCCGGGGATGGGGCATCCACAGCTTCTCTGAGCAATCTGTTCCAGTGTATCACCACCCTCACCTAAAACCCATGCAGAGCTGTTCGCTGGGACCTTAACATGGTATCGATGGTATTTTGGGCTTCATGTTGGAACTAAAGGGTCCTCTGTCTAATCTTGCACAAAATTTAGCCAATAAGATTATCTTCTTGACGTGGTTCATCTGTCTCACGTTTGTCATGTGTGAATTTGGTGCTGTCCAACAAGCTCATTCCTCTGTTGCAATATGGACCGAATTTATCACTGCGAAGCAAGAATTCGGTCAGGTTCTTTATTCCAACAAGGAAACAGACCCTTTGACAAAAACATGCTTTGGGAAAATTTAACAGTAGTTCAGAATTTATCTTTTTGTTAGTAAATTTCAGTTTATCCAGGTAGAATGTCCATGTATATAGCAACCATTGTGTGCTTCTTGATTTGCTCTACTTGATGTGGTACTGGAAAAGTATTAAGAAAACATATCAATGTTTTAATAATCTTAGTCTCCAGCTTGCATCTAAAAATGCTTCTTTGTTTTAGGGAAGTAACAGGAGTGGCTGCTTGGGAAAATAGACTGGAGCTGTCAGTCCCATATCACGTTGTGCGCGTGGTGAGAAGATGACTTTTTTAGGGCTGGCAGATGCGCTCCGTTCATTTTACAGGTCATTAAATTTCTCATTATACGAACTCAATCATCTGAGTTTTTCAAAACATGATTTGGAATATCCAAAAGATTAGGCCGTGTGCAAAATGGATCCAGAAGTTTGGGGTTTTATTTTTCAAATTACCGTTTGTCTTTCAAAATTAAAGTGATGGATAAACTCCATAAGGTTTGTGCTACATCATTCTCATTGTCGAGCTACTCCATATGGAAGGTTATATTCTGACATTGTGTATCTCTGCATGCAGAGTAACATCAAACAAAGTTTGTATTTGTTGGTCTGCTCAGAGATTCTGATTAACCTGCGTGTGTCTTAGAGGAGAGAATCTCTAGCAGTCATTTGTGCATTAGAACGTTGTCTTTCTTGATGAGGTTAAGAATCTGCATCTCTTAAAAAATGTTATAAATTGGCTTTTAAGAAGAAAAGGCCCAAATCCTCTTGCATTTCATTTGCTGAATTGATCATTCAGCACTATCCTGCCTCTTCTGACCAGTGAGTAAGTGATTCCATGTGATCTACGCTGGCAAAGTGGAATGGTGTATTATCCCTTGCGTGAAGGACTTGGTCTGTACATGATTTTAGGGTGTAAGATGGGCAGGAGAGGAAGAAGAAATGGTGCCTCTCAGAGGGGCATTTTCCAGTTTAAAAAGCATTGAACCATCTCCATCTTCCCAAGCTGCCTTGACCTTTTTTGTTTATTTTTGAGGCCTCTGTTTTTGTTCATTCTGATTGTACTTCTCTGAAACAAATTCTTGCAAGCTATTCAGTTAACACAAGACGGCGTGTAGGTCATCATATGGTAGTTTGCTTTGTCTCAGTCTCTCGATTAGCATTTTGCAGTCCTATGCCATCGCCAGTTGAAGCAACTCCTGGCTATAAGGACCTACGAGAAAGGAGTAGGAAAATGACCTAGAAAAAGTAGTGCTTGTCAAGAGACTGCCTTGATCCTACTTCCTTGGTGCTATTAAATTGAGGTTCTGCTAAACAACAGAATTTCATCTCATGCTGAGCTGAAGTGGCTCTGCTATGGAGCCTGAAGGAACTGTTCGGAACTGAAGGTCTTACAGTCCCTGAGGAGGTGCAGACGGCACAGAGAGAAGGGAAGAGGGCAAGGTGCCAACAGTATACAAGAAATGCATTTAACTTTGGTGTTCAGCATCCGCGTGATGAACAGCGGAATATTAATTTAAAAGCTGGTTGAGAAGAGTGGGGGATATCCAGACAGAGAGAAATGGCGTAAGATTCAGTCAGCCTGCAGGACTGTGACTTCCAGTCCGAGTTAAGATGCAAGCTTAAGATGTAGAGGTGTCCCTGGTCGCATATGATGTGCACAGAAAGCCCAGAAAACTGGAGGCACAAGTCACTTGTCGTGTTGTACCTTCATCCTTCGTAAATACAGAGCATAATACCACATGCTGACAAGAACGTTGTGAGGATTAATATCTTACAGGTGGTAAACTGCCGAACTGTTGTAGTCATGGGGACCATGCAAGTATTACAGATAGGCTTTGGAGTCTTCACAGCTACTGGATGCCAGGGGAGCCCCTGTAGCCTCTCCATCTCTGCCTAGCCAGAAGAATGCCCCATCCATCATGTGCAGGGCCAGCCGTGCTTAGCTACACATTTGCGACCTCTGGGTGTGATTTTAGCTGCTCATCTGTGGGACTGAAGCCAAAGGAGAGGTAGGATTTGGCTCTGTTTTATTAATATACTTACAGGAATAAGTGCTGTGCCTTGACAAAATGAAATAACATCTAATTCCTACGTTGGTGCTCGGTAAGTGAAAGCATAGGGGCAAACATGGAAGTTCAGAAGGAAACAGAGTGATTTTACTTTTTCCGATCCTGGACAAATTGAAATTCAAGTGACATAGTGAGGTGTTAGCAGCCCTCACCGCTGAGAACAGAAAGCATTGGCCAGAAACGATCTTTACTTTTTGCATGCACTTCTTATGTATCGAACTAATATCCCTCACCCTCTCTTTTTCCCTTGTAAGAGAGAAGTGCTCGGATTGTTATTAACGTGTCTGTATTTCAGTTTTGTGCTCATTTTCAGTTCCTTGCGTTCTCTGTCCTCTACCAGGTGGCGGTCATCACGCTTTTTATTCCGTGGCTTTTATTGATTTGGTCAAAAGTAATTAAAGAGATAATTCGTTCTCAATTGCATTTCCCTGCATTTCCTGAGGCTGGTAACTCTGCTCTCCAGCTGCGCCTTTCCTCAACTCCTCCTCAAATTAACTTCGTTCTCGCTATGAAATAAAGCAGAGTAGCGTGTTTTCTTTTTTCTTTTTGTCTGCTGCTTTTTGATTGAATGGTGACTCTGTGGAAGATATCGACCTGTTAATTTTATTACACACTCCTGCCTTGGTTCATGAACTTTCATGTTTTTTAGCATAGCATTCCAATCGGAAGCCCTGTGTTAGACTAATAGAAGATCAAGCACTTCTAAAAAGAATTAGTTTTGTAGATGTTTCTGCTTTTGGAGTGTCCTTTGTGCCTAAGAGGATCTTTTCAGCACTTCCATAAGAAATTTACACTCTAAAAGCACTATTGTGGCGCTAGAGGTTTCTATATATATTTTTCCAGTTAAAAACAGATTACATTTATTCCCAGTAGAGCAGACCTTTGGCGATCCAAAAGGTCGGAGACATTTGGTCTTCTGGAAGAAGATTTGGGAAGAGAATTTGTAATTTCTTTTTTTTCTTCAGTCAAGGGAGACCTCCAGAAAGCATTAGCAAAGGCAGAGTATTATTTCCATCATCAGTGTGCCACCAGAAGCTTGAATATGGAAGGCTGTGGGAGAGCTGCATAAACTGAACATACTGGCGCGTTGCCCAGAGCCCATATAACTGACGGAAATATGAGGGATAAGGAGAGATGTCATAGAAGCAATAATTTTGTGTGTGTGTGTTTGCTTGCCTTGACTTGTAGGGACGCAATGCAAAATGTTTAGATGATGGTTTTTTTCTTTTTCAGATCATCTTGCAATGAAAAGATTTTATGGAGGATAAAAAGACGGCAGGTCGTATAATGTTAAAAGTAACTGTAGAGCGAATGCACTGATAACAATAGCGTTACAGCTGAGACTAATTAGATCCAATTATTTTACACAGTGTATCACGCTCGTCAGAATTCAGTAAATATGATGATCCTTGGGGTCCCTTCCAACCATAGCCGTTCTATGATTCTATGAATATTCTTTGGAGATAAGAAAGTAAAAAGAGGGTTTTCCTGGAGAATACGATAAGCTGAGGCAAGTTGATGGGATAAGTACCAAGCTATGTGAGCTGGTCCTGCTAGGGAAACAACAGTCTGTTGTTTTATTTTCTGACAGATGTGAAATTGAGTTTACTTATTCCAGATTTCATTCATACGCCTTTACTAGTAGATAACCTTTCTCTCACTTCTCAGCTGCCTCCTTCCATTTTCCTGATATGTCTTTATTGACAGTAATGCGTTCGCTGGAGCACAGAATGGGAGCTGACAGATCTGGAGCTCCTTCCCTCATTAAAACCACCGATGGAAGAGCAGTGGAATGAGTATCACTCCCTGTTGATACCAGGACTGTTTCTGACCAAAGACCCAGGAAAGCAACCTGCTGCAGTATAGCTCTTAGCAAACGTTCCCATTGACTGCAGGGATTCTCATCTGCAAAGTGCCTTGCATTATTGATATGGTGAAGCATAACCTTAACAAATCAGGTATCTTGTCTTTGAGGCTGATGTGTATTTGCATCTTGCCGTGGTATAGTTTTAAGCTGAAACACTAAAATGACATTGCTCTTAAGGCAATCTTAGTTTTCTGCAGGATATTGTTAGTGAAGTCCTTTGCCTAGGAGTCCCTTGTGTTTAATTTAAAATTCTCTTTTGGACCCGATTTCTGTTCCATGTTCTCTCATTCCAGTGAAAGGGCAGGAAGGGTCAGTGTTCAGCAGCAGCAGTGTAAGAAGAAATAAGGGGAAAAAAAATTAAAATACCTTGAGTACTGGGCTGGAATACTGCCTATAAAAATCAGTATTTACAACGCTACCTGCAGAAGAGCAGTAGTCCTCTCTCTGTGTATTGATTAACAAGAGCTTTCTAAATGTTGTTGCAAAATGACAAATATACTTCATCAGGTTGGTCTTGCATCTGGATGACCAAACAGGTAGCTTGTGGTAGGGCTGTGCTGATTTATGCTCATCAAAACACGTTCCCATCTTGCAGATGTAATCGTAACGCTACTAGTGATATTAGAAATGATGCTAAATGATATTAGGAGGAAGAGCGCAATAGGTCTTTCGATCACTGTTTCTACCAATAACATATAAACCAAACAAGTTGGCCAGAATGAAAAAGGCTTCAGGGTTTGCCAAGATAACAGGTGCTTTCCCCAGCTGAACCAAAAACAAAAGTTGAAAGTATACAACCTAAAATCAAGCTGAGCGCACCGCAGCTCCATCTGTAGATGACATACGCAGCATGCTATTTCCACAACAGGGTTTGAAGAAAAAAACTGGAAACTTGGAATGACATTTGCAAAGATAAGTGTGTGGAATGGAAAGTGTGCTTAATAAAAGAATGTGATGTGTCAGAGCTGAACATTTTTTACTCTTCATAATTACTTAGAAGAGAAAGTAGATGTACCTGGGAACTGTTAGGATAAAATCTAGCGTGTCTGGAGGCGGTCGTTTGTGATTGGAACGAGCTATTCAAAAGAATTTGTTCATCCAAAAATACTTTGAGCCTTCACTTTTCTTTCTGAAGATTGTGAGGACGTGCAAAGCGCTGTCTAAGCCAGTCAGTAAGAATAGCAGAGCTTTGGCTGTGCCTCCAGCCGCCTGTGATGGCAATGGAAGGGCTGGCCTGCAACCAGGCGGCATCGAGCTCCACCTTCTGCCCTTGACTTTATGTAGAGCTGCTGGGTGTGAGCTCAACAAAAAACGACCTCAATCGTTTTAGGAAAAAAAAACAACAACTTTTGGGTTCATTCCCTCCATCTTTGGACCATTTTTCATATATTATCTTATGGCTTTTTTGTTTTTGTTTTTTGTGTTTAAATCGTTGTTTTCTTTCATATGGAGTTGTACGTCGCTTTGTTACTTCGCTATAATGAAAGCAGGAGATGATGGCTGAAAGAGGCATTGTGGTGGCTTAAAGGCAAATAAGGAGACTTCTCTCAGTTCACTTAAATTTGGGAACACTATAAGTAAGAGGAAGAAATAATTAAAAACCCACCCAAGCCCATTTATTGCTTCTGCACAAAGATTCTTCAGATTGCCATGATAATATATTGTTGAGTTGAACAAATTAGACTTAGCAACATTTTTTTCCTCGGGTTTTTTATACCTGCACTGCAAATTAAAAAGGAGGAATTATACCATTCCGTCATTATGGACTGTTACTGTTTTAAGCTCAGATTGCACCTTTTCAACACACGGCGTTGTAATGAAAGATAATGTTGTAGAAAAAGAAGCTCTTCTGTTTCCTGTGATAAGGCTGATGGAATCTCATTATCAGTACCTGAGAGGAGGGGAGGGGGTGATATATGTGATACCTCCCTCTCCTTTTTCCCTGAGCAGCCATGCCAAGGAGAGGTGGGTTTGCAGCTCTTTTCTTTTGCCTTTCCTCTTGAAGTGGCTGAGGTGTCTGACTGGAGGTAGGGTGCAGAATAATGCTGCACTTTGTAGGATTTTGGTCACAGATTTACTCTTTCAGCACACCCAGAAATCTCTGAAAGGAGTTGTATTGAGAAGGTTTTTCTCCTCGTGCTCTACAGCCTATACTCGTGGTCAGTATACTGGTACTTAGAAGCAATTGAAACTTTAGGGCTACGTTCCACCACTCTTCCTCCCTTTGTTATTCTTCCTCCCCTTGTAAGTTATTCTGAAAGGCCTTAGTTGATTGAATCACATCAGCCAAGGTAGCAGCAGCTGCAGAAGCAATGGTAGCTGGCTGTGGTCAACATACTGCTGTTTCTGCTGGGGGAAAAAAGAGTTGGGAGGAAAGCAGACTGGAAGTTCTGCATTTCCTATGGGTAAGATATGTGGTCTGCCCTTAGTCATTCCATTAGGATACTGGTGAGCACAGTGAGTGAAGAATGCTGCTCCTTATGCTTTCAGCCTTTGTTCTGTTGAATTGTTACATTGGAACATAGGTTTGGAAAGCATTTTGTGCCTTCTAAAATCAAGATTCTAACAAGCAAAATGATTTACTCATAAGAATTAAAGAAATTAAAACATCTGAATATTTCAGGTCTTTATTCTGCTGCACAAAAGCCATATAAAATAGCAAGCATTTCATCCACAGCTCTACGTTTGCTGTGCTGTGTCTTTTGGTCTTTGTTGCACATTAGCTGTGCCCTAGCTGTATGGATGCAGCTTCCCAGGGCCTCCTGCTTTGCTTTGCTTTGCTTTGCTTTGCTTTGCTTTGCTTTGCTTTGCTTTGCTTTGCTTTGCTTGGGATCAATAAATGAGCTCTTTGATCTAAAACTACTGCAGGAAGGAATTACTATTTTCATATCCGTTTAGCCTGAGTAGCATAGGCTGCCGAGTGATCTAAAGTCTTCTATTAATCTACATACAAATATGTGTGTGTATATATATGTATATGATTTCAATAGGAGGAAATATATCTTCCTTCCACTTGAATAAAGCGCTGGTTGAAGGAGAACTAAAAATGTGATTGTTTGACTTCAGGGCTTTTCATGAGCCTGTGCTGAGTGAAAGCACAGACCCACGAACAGTGATCCATCACGGTATGTATCTTCAGGGAAGAGCAATTACAGGTAAGTAATTTCTTATTCCTGTTTTGGAAATTGGATTTTCTTTTTATGTTAGACATGGCAGATAACAGCCTTCCATGAGAAGAGGGGTTTTTTTAAACATCCAAACGCAGTAATTTAGAAAGCATGGATGCATTTTGCACGGTGGTTTTTTCTGCAGGTGCTACGCGTGAGAATCTATTTATGTGCCGGAGTTGGTGATGTTTGAAGTGTTTCTACATCAGACTTGCCGTTGTTTTTGATTCAGTTTGCATCTCTGTAGGAAAAGTTGCCTGCACCACTTGTTTTTTAAAATGGTGATCTGCTGCTCTGGGGCTAACGAGCATTATAAATATGGCTGCGTGTTTTTGTTCATGTTTAGGAACCAGTGAAAAAAGACGCGCGGGAAAGACCACCGAGAGAAGTGGCTGAGGTTACTGCTAATGAGTGCTCTGTCAGTCCGAAGGTGAGACTATGTGGTTTCATTTCTGGTGAAGCTTTGATTCAGTATGGAGTTAAAGAAGCCAACAGACTAGCGTCATGCTTTGAGTATATACGAGCGGTTGCTGTTTAGAAGCCCTGCTGTACGTAAGAACCAGCCTTTCTGCTGACATATCACAGATTTTATCTCATAAAACTATTGCTGATGAGTGAGACAAGTTTATATTGTAATTTGGTAAAAAGAGCGTTCAGAAAATTCAGTTTAGCAGCGTTACTCCATTCATCGCCTCTAGAAGACCAACCTTAAACCATGTAGCAGTATGGCGCAGGAGTGATGAATGCATTCGAAACGACTTTTTAAATTAAAAGTTGTGATTTTTGGTGCATATAGGCCAATATTGCACATACTTACACATCGAAAGCCTGAGGCTGAAAAGGGATGTAGGACTTTCCTTTACTGGGAATTTATTTTTCTGGACACCTTGTGAGATGCACAGACTTGCCCCAAGGGATGCCTTAGGTTGCACCTAAGTCTGTGCCCACCAGCGTTACTCTTCTCAGTGGATGGCAACTTAGCTGTGTGCTTTTTGCACATTGAACTCTGCCTCTGCTGCATGCTTTATTAGCTTAACTAGCACATGCAAAAACACTGTATGTGCACAGCATGGGATCATAATTCTATGAAATTGATGCAGCTGTTCTCTGGAAGTCCCAGGGGTACTTCTAAGCCAGGGCTTGTTCCACAGCAAATGCAAGCTTTCATCTCCCATAAGTTTGGATGCATAGCTGCTCAGAGGAAGAAATGTCGCAGGCACTTTGAACAATGCCCTAAAGTAGATGATTTTAATTCCTCTGTGTGAAATTACAAACCTGCTTTGTACACTCCTAAAAATAAAATAAAGTAAGAACAAAAAGAATAGACACATCACCCTCTGTGCTCCAAAAAGAGCTGCGTCTGTGAAGCTCTTCCCAATGCTTTTCTGCTTTCTTTTCTTTGCCTTTTGTTTTTGTCAGTCAACTTGTTTTGAGTCTGAACGTTGAGTCTGAATCTGTAGAATATTTCTCTCCTGGGTATACTTTTTGTGGTGATCTGATACATAAGCGGTCTCAGCAGTCATTCCCTCAGCCTAGGTAATTGAAGAATCTCCTCTTCCAGTCTTGGTCTCATAAACCTCACTGGTTCTTAGCTGCTTGTAAGACTTCTGTCAAGCCTGAAGTCAACCAATGACCAAAAGCTGTTGAAACACGCTTACATGTGGTCATGTGGAGCCATATCACAATGCTATTCCAGATGGTGATTATCTCAGAGAACAGTGATTAAAGCTGAACTGTGAGACTGCATGTACCTTCTCTGTGCTAAGCTCGTCTTTATAGCTTAACATTAATTCTCAACTTGATCACTTTCAGTCTGATCCGCTGGAATCGGTGAAAAGGCTCACCTCCCTTAGAGACACAGGACAGGGGCTGAAGACTCTTAGTAAAACTCTAGCTCACTTGAGGTAAGGAAATCCAGAGCGCACAGAAATGGGCCAGGTAAGGCTAAAGGAACTGTTGGCTCTGCAGTGGCGGCAGCTGCCTTATCAGCAAAATCATCAGCTGTACTAATAGCTTAGAAAAGAAGGTTTGTAATTTTTCCTTTATAGTCTTTATGTATGCTCAAGGTGTTGTCAGTGCTGCGTGAAGAGCGACTCCTAGCTCCATCAAAACTGCATTATTTTAGTGTTCATTATAAAGGTGCTTGTTACCTCTGTGCACTCTGCTGATAGATATTGTGCTAAGATCTGGTAATCAATGAGAAAGGTGAGGATGTATAACATCCACTATAGGACGGAAAACTATAGTGAGAGTATCTACCACTGTAACAGAAATACATGCATAGACTCGTGTGGAATGTTGCAACTTGAGACGGGAAAATCATGACTTGGATGGAATTGATTATTGTGTCCCTTACCTGATGGGAACTGGGATGTTTTAATTGGACGCAGATCTGGGTTTCTGTATGCCATGCAGCCAGCTGAGGTTGGACTGCAACCGTTATGAATTTTAGGGGATTGACCACAGAAAGTGGCTGGGTGTGCTTGCTTTTCCTAGAAGGTATCTTCCATTGCCACTGTCAGAGAATGGTATCTTCCATTGCCTCAACAGACCGTTTCTTAGTCTCATTTAAAAAGAAAGGGGAAAAAAAATACAGCGAGGTCTGCTGGTCATAGGCTTTACCATTCTCCCATCTCCTTCTTCTGTATGTACTTGGGTCTTGTTGATGCCCATATTTCAGCTTTGTTATTGCAGTCACTACTTACATTCATGAGGCTGAAACTTCTACATGCTGTTCTGTTTCAATCACATGTTCTGATTACACTCCAAATTTGCCTATGGAGACCACTCATTATATTTGCTCAGTATTAGCTTGAATAATTGCAAAGCTGTATAATAGGCCTTGCGGTAGATGACTCCAGGTTTTCTAACTTTTCTTGGAACTATCTAGCTTCCTTGATGCGAGCATTAAGAAACAAGAATCACATGCAGCTGAAACAGCAAGCAGTAGTACAAGAACACTTACATCTGGCAAGGTTTAGCTACAGCCTGCTGCAAATAAAATCGATGATTTACTGCTGCCAGCCCTAATGGGGTTCAGATCACACGAGAGTTTACGAGGTTTGTAGACTTGGAGCCTTTGAAGAGCGCTCACTAGATAAAAATAGTTGAATTAAAGCAAGCAGCAAGAAGACAACCATCTATATAAAAGCTTAATAATTTCTTAGGTTAAATGGAAGTGGATTTTCCAATCAAGAGAACATGTGGTATTGTGTCAGTATGACATATTGACGATGAATTAGGTTCTTGCACTGTTTGACTGAGACTGCAGGTTTACAAAAGCTGATGAAGCAAGGCCAAAGTAGCTCCTTTGCATGTACTACTGTTGAGGAATCACATCTTCAGTTGTCACTACGCAGTGTTTTTAAATGTCTCCAATTTTTATATCAGAGCAGTTCCTAAATTCTGCACTGGTTACTCCTGATAACGTTAAATTTCACATTCTTCCCTTCTGTCCTTACCTAACTTCGGTTACGTTTGTTTTTCACTTACTCTGTTAATTCACTGTGAGTGAATTTTCACTTGATAAGTGTGGCAAAAAGGTAATAAGCCATAAACAAAATAATAAACGTTGCGTATTTCGAAGGTTGAATAAGCCATTTTAGTGAAGTCTGACTTCTTCCAATTGCAAATGGAACTCAGATGTCACAGGAATGTAAATGCTTGAGTTATTCTTCCAGACTTCAGTGATGGTTCTGTTTCTCTGATTTACTTTTTCTTCCCAAACTGCCCTGATTAACCAGAAGCTCCAAGGAAAGATTTTGTTGAGAGATCCATCTCATCACTTGGAGTGAGTGCAGTTGTTTCTTATAACATATGAAGTGTTTTGTGTAACCTACTTCTAACTGAGGGCATAATCATAAATGCAGATTCACCTTTTGCTGGATATTTAATGGTAATGTAATCTGCAAAATGATGTTAATGCAGACTTTTAATGACGTGAATAGATTTGATCTTAATGTATTTTTGATTCTAGTGTTATCTTTAATGAAGGATTAAATCCCCAACTTTTAGTCTTCTATCCCTTCTCACCTCCAGAAGCCAGTACAGCCAAAAGGATGAGGAAAATTACCTTCCTTTATGCACATTGTCTTATAAATTGCCTTTTAAGTCTTGATCGGTTGTATCTGTACCACACGCACAGAGCATAGGCATGTTGGGCAATTGCTTTTTAACATCCAGTTTGGCTTGCAGAATGCTTTTTTAAGCTCCATTTTAATGTCCCAAGCAGAATTTGTTGTGCTGACGAATAAGAAATACATACCTGTTAGAGCATCTCCAACTCCTCCACGTTCTTCAAGTCCCATAAACTTAACTTGCAGTTGCATCCAAAACTGCCTTCATTTAATTTAAAATGCCTGAGTGGAAATATTCTTGTCCACTGGTTTTCCATGACCATTGAAACGTGTGTGGAACACAAAGAGAAGACCTAATCTTGTGCTGCTGCACAAGTCCATTTATATTTCCTTTTTACATTGACTGCATAGCGTGGTGGTTTCGCGTTGATGGCTAGCTAAACTGCACCACACTGCTCTCATACTCCCGATCCTCTAAAGACCAGGGGCAGAAAATAACAACAAAAAAAGGCTCAAGGGTTGAGATGAGGACAGGAAGATCACTCATGATTACCACCATGAGCAAAAGAGGCTCAGTATGGGGAGATTAATATAATTTATTGCCTATTTATTACTAGCAGAGTAGAGCAGTGGAAAACTAAAAGCAAAGAGAGAGTGCTGTTGTTTCAATCCATGCTTCACTGAAGTTTGCCTGTCGCCTCACGTAAGGAATGTGTGGTATTACGCTGTGATCCCAGTGGTGATCCTGCGACGTATCTAACATAATTTGTTCTATGCACTGTGGCATTGAAGTCATGTTTCCTACACATCTTATGTAAGTGAAATATTCTGTGAACTATAATTATAATGGCTGTGGAGAAATTTGCTTGAGAAAAGTCAGGGAAACTGATTTTTGAAATATGGACTCGCATTCTCTAATGCTTTCTAAAGTATGCAGTAGCCAAAGGACCCAGTGTGCAGAGTAACATCCAACAGACTTAGTGTCTGGAAATCAAACGTATACATTAGCTGTTGTTCTTCCATTTATTCTGTTGTCTGAAACTGGAAATCCCTTGACTTCCAGCAATTAAAATGTGCCAGACCTTCATCTTGAGAGTTCGTGCTATGTTACTTTGACTATACTTGCAGAGCAGTAAGAACTGATGTCAGCAGACTTTTTGACCAAATATGTAATAGGAAATTTCAGGAAGAGGTGATTTCAAGTGAGAATTCCTGTGCTGGTGTTTGGACCAAAGAGCGCATTGGCAGTACTTCTCAGTTAACAAATTCAGGATGTAGAAAAGGAGCTATTGAAGAGGTGGAGCAGAGTGGAAAATGCACAAAAGGAGAAAACCGGAGTTGTAAATCATTAGGACAGCAACTTTTCGTTTCAATGAAAGCAGTCGGGCTAGCGGAGCAGCATGCTAATACACCCGACAGAGGCAGGGAATGCAAATGACCTTTGTGGATTTGGCTTTTGCTGCCTACCCTCATGATTGAAAAGGAACAGCCAGCGGTTGTCTTAATTGGATGTTAATTGATACATATTCATGGCAAGTAGTGTCTGTGATCTTGCAGCTTGTTTGTATTAAAGAGTATAATGGAGCAAACTGTGAGGGAGTTTTTAGCAATAATGATCACAGTGATGTGACACGGTAGTAAGAATGTTAAGATTATCACAAGAACGTTTCAAGAGTCATTACTGGAACAGACTTAAATGTATTCATAAAGCTTTCATATGCTACCTTAATTGCTAAAAAAGCATAATTAAAGAGAAGATAAAACTTACAGTGACAAACTCATGCTTCCTCTCGGTAATACGCTGTAAGTATACAGGAGGGTGAATGCAGAGGTTGTTCAAACTAGTCACCTCTCACCACTGTCAGTCACCAGTTCTGCTATTGAGTTGAACCAAATCTCTTTGGGGAGGCAGCTGCCAGCTCTCAGGTAGCGTTTTACATTAAATTACGGGAAGGAATTTGCTTGTATTTGTGTAGCATTAAAACAAAACAAAACAAGAAGCTGGGAAATCTGTAGCTAATTCTAACTCCAATTTTTGGGAGTCAGTGCATCTTTCTTCCAGTGGAGGCTGCATATGTAGACTGAAAATAGCCCTGACTGGCTTGACTAAGTGTTTCCCAGCATTGAATTCAGTGGGTGGAATACAGCGTGGCAGAAAAGACAACACGTTTATCCTCGAGCATTCAAATATCTTTAGCTTTGTGCTAAGAGTTATTGCTTCATTTCTGCAGAAGGAAATCTCCTATTGCTACTTCTTACTAAGACAAAGCAAACGCGGGAAGCACGGCAACTTTGATATGACATTCAGCTCTGAGGGAGATACCTTTTTTATTGCTCTGTTGCAATGACATCTGTAAGTGTGAGCCAGAAATAATGTTAAGTAATCCACGGTTGCATGAGGATGTGTTGTATGAAAACCAAGAAAGCAAAGTCTTTATAACTAACCATAAATCGTAGCAAGATGTAGGAACACTTACACAGCAAAAAGAGATTACCAAAGCACTGGAGGTTTGTAGTTAATGTGTTTTAAAAGCAGGTTGCCATAAATCACTTCTGTGGGCTAGCTCAGCCAGCAACACCATGCAAGTTTGCTGGAAATACTCATGTTATTAAATATCACAGAAAAGAAACAACAACAACAACACAAACCAACGCCCAAAACAGAACAACGGAGCTTAAAACGAAGCCTGCTTTTTGAAACGAGACTGGCTGAAAACGTTATCTGTGTGTATAAAGGAGGTATGGAAGGTGATGGAAACTGGAAACAGAGGCTAGCAGAATGTATTATGAAAGTGATTTGGAAACATCTCAGTCTTCATTGAGGAACCAAATGTATTTTCTTGTTTCTATCACAACTGAGTTGTGAGCAGTGGTGTGCCATCGTTACTTGTACTCACTGGCACTCAGAAGAGGTGGAGGTAGACATACAAATATTATTGATACCAAGAGAAATGAGAAGAGGGGTAATGCTCTGAAAGTCTGTCCTTGCCTGAGCTCTACAAACAGGGCAAGCTGCCAGACTGCTGTCCCTACGTTCCTCTCCACTGCATGAGCTGATTAATACATCCTTGGTCTTTTCTTTGGCAAGGCTGGGGATATGCACTGAGGTGCACAGTGATAGAAGAGCCTGTTAGAAGGTCATTGTGCTGCTTGGTTTGCACAGGCTTTAAATGCTTGACTGTATGCACGGGTCTGGGTTTGTTACACCTGGCGTGAGACATTAACCTGAGCTCCTGAGTTAGAAGCCCGCTCCCTCAGGATTACGTTTGTCATTGGACAGAAACAGATGCTTTTGAGGATCCTTCTGATTCTATGTGAACTCGAAGTTGTCTTTCAGACTGGGAGGCAGTTGCATGCTGTGTTCGAGAGGAAATTAATGAATTTAAACAAACACTTATCATGAAGCAGAGCTGCTTTTTGAAAAGCTGAGGTATTTTCTAGATGTAGTCAAACGGGGCTGACCGAACTACATGGGAGTGATGTGACTGCTTTGCCTGAACGCTCAAATCCTCTTTTGGTGAGGAAGACTGAAGAGGAAAAGTTGTTTACTTCATTAAAGCTGTCTGTTTTTCTTAAATTGAAGCACTTTTATGATCACAGATTGCGGGTGTTTACTCGGGCATCCACCTGTGCCAATGAGATAGTTTGGAGGTGTGATATTCAGCATCAGGAAAAAAAGAAAGGAAGAAAATGGACCTTACCTCTGCCAACATAAAAAATGAGAGCTGTATGTGCACAGGTACCCGTGTGACAATGACCAGTTGTGATGATCATCCTCAATCAGTGTTATCTAGGAACTGGCAGCTTTGAGCAAAGGGAAGGAGTCCGTGCCATTTTGTGAGCCACCCAAGCTTTTATTTGCAGAAGGGTTGTGTTAAGCCCTTGTCATGCATTGCATGATTGGTAGTTTGAAGAAAATTAGGTCCCTTGCATCTGTTTTAGTAGAGCTGGTTGAATAGAACTAAAAGTCAAACCGCTGGCAGTTTAGTAGCGTTCCGTTGGCTGGTTTTAAATTAGAAACTAGATGTTTCTTTATAGCGTTTCAAGTTTCCTGAAGGCAGATCTCTAGAAGTCAGTCTCCACACAGAAAGCCCAGGCTCTGTTAATGCATTCTTTATACTTGCAACAGCAGTTGGACTGACATACCCTAAGAGCTGTTTCTGTTTCTTGTCTTCCTGTGAGTGGCTTTGTAACTAGCTGTCTTGGGATATTTTTTATTGCAAAGCCATTTAACTTCTGTGATTGGTGTGGTAGCTGTTATGGGAAGATTTTGAAAGGCAAGAAACGTGTTGGTTTTGGAGTTTGGGTTATGACCTTTGCTATCCTTACCTGTGAATCTATACCAGATATAGATATATATAGATAGATAGATACAGAGAGATGAAAAAGACTTCAGTGTCTGGAGATTCTGCTAAGTTGGCATTCCTTAGTGCAAATGGTTTACTAGATGATCCAGTGGAGAGTGTGAGAGTGGGAAGGAGAGGTAACATAGAGTTAAGAAGCAAAAAGAGTCAGGCAGCAGAAACTGGGAAGGTGAAACGTTTATCTGCCAATATTAGTTTCCAATGTCCTTAATACTTCATAATGTCAGTTGCTTGGAAACCAGTGTTCTGTGCCCTTTTCCTGGCTGGCAGAAATCACTCTAATTGTCATGTTTCTAGCACTGTCACTGCTGGCAGTTTGTAGCATTTTATTTCCAGAAGCAAAAATTTTCCTTTACATGAGTGATGGCTCACATTAATTAGACAGCAGTCATGGCCAAAGACATCCATTTATGTGTACGGATGTATGAATCATTATCCCTATCATCAGTCACTGGGAAGACCGCTATTCCCATCAAACCATTCTGCCCTTCCAGACTGTTCATTTGAGTCTCCATCTCCTTTCTTCTCGTGCAAAAATACATTTGTATTTGAATTTTTGTAAGTGCAAGTAGTTCATTGCTTATTAGATTTTACTATCTAAACATGACAGCCTAATCCCATGTGTCGTGAAACAAAATGACACACTGTCACTGAATGTTTGAACAAAGCTAGCACTTAAAATGAGTTTTCCATTATTTAGTATTAAAATGTCATTGTTCTGTAAATACCTTCGCGTGGTAAGGCAGGAAGGTAGATCATCCCCCTGTTCTGCCCTCGTGATGCCTCATCTGGAGTACCGCATCCAGGTCTGGTGCCCCTAACACAAAAAAGACACGGAGCTACTGGAGATCTACTGTCTTCTTATGAAGACAGGCTGAGGGAGCTGCCTTCGTACAGAGTTTGCTTTGGTTTGGTTATTTTTTGGCGTGTGGCTTTTTTGGGGGCGATGTTTCTGTTTGCTTGTTTTGTTTATAAACAAACCCATCTGAGTGC
The DNA here is from genome assembly GCA_024606505.1 of Aquila spilogaster. NCBI lineage: Eukaryota > Metazoa > Chordata > Aves > Accipitriformes > Accipitridae > Aquila > Aquila spilogaster. The sequence continues at coordinate 49,186,214 of JANHGO010000075.1, read as the reverse complement.
AGAGTGTTGTACTCATCTTCCACAGAATAAAATGGGAATCTGCATCCAAAATAATTTGGATATTCAGGGTTGTGTGTATGCTTTCAACTGCTCAAAGCAGATGTTGATCTGGTGCCGCTTCGGTTCCTTGCCAGAACGTTTAGTGGTTCAGTATGGTAAATGATAACGTACATCTGAGTTTCTGTGGGTTGGTAACTACATTTAACAGATCTTAATGTAATTATAATGTGGTATTAACTGAACTTAGGAAAAATAGATGTGTGAATATTTACCTGTTAAGCTCTTCTTAAGTGATTACTCAGCCATTAAATAGGAGTGGTAACCAGCGTGTTCCTGATTTTCCATTGCCTCACATATACACTTGTATCTCTGTAGCTTGGTTATAAACACAACCAAACCTGAAGTCTTAATTCATTTACATTAGTATCTACATATTAATTGTGAGTACCTGTAAGCTTTTTTCCCCCATATGCTAAGCTTTCAGAACACAACCCAAATGCTGCGTGAAGCACAAGAGCAGGACTTGTTCTCTCAGGCTCACCTCTCATGGCTATTGGTAATTTAAGGAGGGTCATGTAAGTGCTCTTTAATAACTCACTGAGTATCTTTTAAGTGAGCAATGAGACTTTCTCACCTCGCTCAGGCGATCTTAATGAAACTAACTTATGGACATAGTGGCACAGATATATATGCGTTACCACACTAGGGCACTAAAGAACTGAGTTGAAATGGTCAACAGCTCCACTATTCACTGATAAGAGAATGGAAGTGATTCTCCATTGGTATAAATTGACATCACCATTGACAGTTTGCAGCTAACGCAGAGTTTGGTCTCCTGTTGTTCTTTGTGTCCTTTGTAAGTAAAAACAGCTCCGTGTGCAAATGTATTTTCTTTTATCTCAATTTACAATTGGCTCTACGCCTCTGGAAAAAGGTTGAATTTCTGCTGTACAGTGTCTGGAGCAGATGATGTTCTTTCATTAGCTTTATTGCTAGAAAGCCTTTTTCCATTAAGATAAGTAAATGCTATGAAACAGTGGGTAACAGTTTCCATGATCGGGGGAATTATCTGCATATAGTTAAATTGTTTGATGGATAGTTATTTTCCTTAGAGCTCACAACTCAGTTTTTGTTTATTATGATCATAACGTTAGGTCTTAGAGAGAGGAAGAATTAAGCTGGTATGAGTAGACTGCAACTACTTTGCATCTAGAGGAATAGATAGGGGAAGACTGACTAGCAGAAAGAGTTTGCAGAGTGCTTGCAAGCTGTTTTCTATGTGTGTAATACACTTCTGGGTCTCTCCTTTATGCATTTCATTTTGGCCTTTGATATTTTCCTGTAGGAAAAAAAAAATGGTGATGCATCATTACTCCTTTATGTTTCACGCTAACAAAGTTCAAATGAAGAAGAAAAAGTCCTTTTGTCTGAAACACGGTTGAGAATCTGTGTTGTGACTCAAATTGACTGAAGCTCCATCATTTCAAGAAACGCATTGAAAATTTCATCACTGATTGCATTTGCATTTTAATGAATGATCCTCAACTACTTGTCAAATAGGCAACCCAGCTGAATTTATTACGCTGTGGCATGAACAGGGTATCCTGATGCCAGAATTCAAATGTAAAAATGCTTGATGTCCTATTCTAGTAACATACTGTAAATCAGTAGTGCAGAAAAGTACATTGGTCACCTAATTCTATACTGCTCCCCTATATTCTAAGCTTGGATTTATTCTACAGTTTTTCTGACCGGAGTCTGTGAACCTTCAGGGTAATTCATAAATATTCCTGAAATAATTCTATGGAATTATGAGAGGAATTTTTGTTTGCTTGTTTCTTGTTGAAGCTCTTCTGTTCTATGCTTCGGTTTATTTAATTTCTTGTCTTGCAGACTGCAGAGCTGTCTGTTGTAATACCTGAGACCTCAAGGAAGTCATAGACTCAGACTGTTCGTTCACAAGTGTTCACGTTTGTTCACAAGTGTGTGTGGCTTTTCTGTTCCTATTGGTAAATGAGAACGGTCATTGGTTTTTGCATACACATATTGAATCCTTCTATGTTAGTTACACTCCATAACATTTTTTAAGCTGTCCTTTATTGTACCGATTGCCCCTTATGTATCTTTCTCCATTACGACTGGTTGTGGCTATTAATGTCAAAGGACACAACGGCACAACAAGCAAACAAAAAGCATCTTTCTGGTTTATAACAATCCATTTCCATTGGTTGTCTTTGATCCATGCGATAACCTTATTGTTCGCTATTTGTATGGCTACAGTGTGCAGCTAAAGCGATGTTCTTGATCTTTATGAGGGAATACTTGTATTAATGTACGCAGTAGAAAAAGCACTATGGAGGGAAAAAAAAGTCTTTTTCATACAAAAATCTTCATGGTTGGGAGAAATGAGAGTAAGAGAACTACTGGAGAAGAGCATAAAGCAAGGATATGAAGTTATCAAACATTTCCTAGCATTCCAATAAATGTCTGTTACTCAAAATATTAGGGTTTTATGGAAGAAAAAAGTCATGTCACACTCAGCTCTGAAATGCTCATCTTTTTTTAAAGCACGCAGTATTTCTTATCGGGGACATCTTATTTTCGCATTTCATTTTTTTTCCAATGTTAGCATGGAAATATGTAGCAGATGGGTTATCGTCTACCTGAACATGAAAGGTGTTCAGATTCTGTGTATGATTGGTGGACCTAAAAATAATGCTGACAAAACCAAGTCTTCAAACCATTACGTTGTGCAAATAGTTTTTCATCAAGGAAAGCAAGGAGGGAGCAAACCATTCCAATGGGGAACTAGTGAGTTCAGTGGCTGAAATTTGTCCTCTGTGATGTTCCGGTGCTTTGACGTATTTCTGGTAGTTAAAGGGGGGCTATTACTTTTCAGTAAAAGAAACAGGGCCAATCTTTCAAGACTAGATTGAGAAAGAATCAATCCAGCCCAATTACACCTAATTTGGAAGTCATCACCATGCTAATTTAAAGGGCTGCATCCTATTCCTGAGCAGCATGCCCTTGTCTGGCTTGGATTATCTGCTACATTAGAGGTAATGTTTTCATCATTAATTAATGTTTTAAGCCTTTCCCTGCCCTGACTCACCTTTTTTCTTTTTCTTTTTTACTTCTGTTGTCATCCATTGGGTGTGCATTATGGTTTCCTCTTTATTTCCTGCTCTCGCAGCAGTACCCTGCCTGTTGCCCTCAGCTCACTTTCAGGTTTCTCTGGCAGCTTCCCAGTGACTAACAACACAGCCTGCAGCCAGCAAGTGGAACTTAGCAGCTAACTGGTAGCTTGAGGGCATGACCTGTTGCAGCACGTGATGGCTAGGGGCCCAGTGGTCAACTGGCTGCTATAAATTAGAATTAGGCAGGGAGTTTTTAAATCAAGTAGTGAATGCCATGGTGCTGAGTTCAGCTGTTAAGCTTCAACATCCAATAGTACTGAAAGAGATGATGGAGAGATCTCTCAGTTCATACTGGGGAATTATCCTTTGTTATCATATTGCAAAAGGAAATACTGGTGTTGAACTCTTGGTTACAGAAGAGTGTGAGTGCAAAGAATGCAAAATTTCTTAACATATAAGTTGGTGTCTTTAGTACTCATTATAAAATGAGATGATAACGTGATGCTTTCTCACAGGCGTCACGTCAATATTGTGAAGCAAGGTGGAGAATATTTTCATCTACTTCACCAAGAATCACTGGAGAGGAAGAACGCATTGAAAGCACGAAAGTCTCAGGTGACGAGATGGAGAACTGACTTCCAGCCGTGCAAATACTCATCTGCTGCGGAGGAGTCAGACGAAGAAAAGAACATGTAAGTTGATTCAAAGGGCTTTTTGTAGTCCAAAGTCAGTGGTTTTAAAAAGCGACAATCTCCATTTCTGTCACTGAGCCTGAATATTACTACTTATTACTTGTTACTATGAACTTGAAGAGAAAATGCGTAAAAATCTCAGTGAGCACACATGAACTTAACAGTTATGGACCAAAAATGCTTGTTGCACTGTTAAAAAAGGAGGAGGTTTGGAAGGTGGAAGTTTAGGGTGAACCGGGGGAGGTTTCGTAGGCAACTTGGAACTGATTCTCTAAGGAGGAGATCTGGTGAGAGTTTGCCATGTTTTTGTCACCCAAATGCAACCACAACACTGAGAGTAATCAAGAACTGCATGCAGAATATGTGGTGTGGCTTGCAGAATGGGTTTATTGGCTAGTTCAGCCCTATTACCAACTTCTTCTGGTTTTCTCTCTATTTAATCATTAAACAGTCTTCCTTTTATATACTCCCTTTCTTAACTCCAGTCTTTATTCTTTCTGACAGTTTCTCTCCAATAGAAGGCAGCCACCCGAAAAAATCAGGGAAGAAGGAAAAAAAGATGACCTTACGGTCTTTCGCTCCTGTTTATACCAGTGTCCTGATTCCAAGACCCTCTGGAGCACAAAGGTATATATGAAGGCATCATTTGTTCTCCAGGTCTTGATTCAGCATATTCTCACTTATTTGCATGAAATCTGCATATGTGGTTGGGCCAATGAAAGAGAGAGGGAGAACATAGTACATATACAATGCGCACTATTTTGTTCTAAGTTCATTAAGCTCTTGCTCACCAATAGTGTCTTTATATCTGTGCTTGCATGTGGATTAAGCTAAAATGCTAACTGTAGAATCATAGAATGGCTTGGGTTGGAAGGGACCCCAAGGATCATCCAGTTCCAACCTCCTGCCACAAGCAGGGCCACCAACCTCCAGATCCGGCAATAGCCCAGGTTGCCAACCTGGTCTTGAACACCCCAGGGATGGAGCATCCACAGCCTCTCTGGGCAGCTGTGCCAGCACCTCACCGCTCTCTCTGTAAAGAACTTCCCCTGGCATCCAATCTAAACCTTCCCTCCTTGAGCTTAAAACCATTTCCCATTGTCCTGCCACTATGTACCCAAGTAAAAAGTTGATTCCCTTAAAGGTAGCCTTGGTTCATAAAAAGCTTGGTTTGGCATTTTGAACTCATTTTGAACTGCCTCTTCTCAAATGCAAAGTTGTAGAAGCTACCATAGAATCCAGAACACCATGAGAACCCAAATCATGAGTTCATAACTGCTGGAATCCTCGTAGGTTTGAAAGCACTGAGCACGTCTCAAAGATAAGTCCTCTGAAAAGCTTCGTGTTCAAAAATAAGCTTCAACATTAAAGAACCTTGAGGGGCGTGTAGCATTCAATGGGTCAATGGAAGTATTCTGCTGCAGAATTGCTTTTTATCGACAAAAGCTTCTTTTACTGTTAGATATATCTATTTCGGTCAACACAATGCCAGTTTGACTATGTTTTCCTATCTGTAGCATAACACATTTGTCTCTTCTTTTTGCAGTGAATGTCTTTTCCGCCAGCTGTGTGCCATACACTGGCTTTTGGAAGCTTTGACTCTTGAGTCCAGCAGTTCAATGCAATCTATATTATCCTGCTGGAATCTAACGTACGTGTGCGATTCACGATAGTCTTTAGAATGAAAGTTTGGGAATCTTATGTCATTTATAAGTTGCTTTTTTCTCTTATTTCAAGTAATAGCTATTTAAGTGCATCGACTTTGTCCCCATGCAGTCAGCAGGGTATTGTACAGTTAAATCAATAGCATGGAATGGTCTTCTGTAATTGCACGTTTCAAAACTAGCAGGAAATACTGATCTAACCCAGTGAGATTTAGTTGTGTTTTCTTTCCTTTCTCCTTTTGTTAATAATTATGTAAATTAAAAAATTGTAGTAATATATGTGTGCGTGTTCCTGGAGCCTTCCTTAGAGGGATATCCCCTAACTGAACAGGAATTCCAGATACATTTTAATTACAGAACAAAGCTGGCTATTAAGTGATATTTAGCTGTTGTTTTTATTCTATCAGTGATGCATGACAGTGATGAGTACTTACAGAAGATGCATTGCTTCTGAACTTCTGTGCTGTTAGAAGTAAATATTTAAGTTCTCAGCATCGTCAGTCGATAAATACAACAATGTTGACTTAACATTTATTTAAATAATTCTCAAATGCTTGCTGAAACATTGAACGATTCATGCTCTGATTTGCAGGGCAGAGCGCTTCAGAGCTGTTCTGTTTTCTCTGTATATTCTCCATCAAGACAAACTGTGCCTATATAGAACAAGAGTGGCAGAGTACCATTATGCAGAATTAGCCTGGAGGAGAATCAGTCCAATGTGTCTCGTGGATGAATTTTTCACCCCTTTACATATGAGGATTGGCCAATAGACAGAGGCTGACGGCAGAGTGTTAATATATAAGGCTCTGGATTCATTTCCAGATGCAAAAGTAGTGCTATCACTTCTTCCTTCTGCTTTCTATTGCAGTCTCCACTCAACGTTATTTGAACTGATAAGTCAACATATACTTCATTTTGCAGTAACCATGAAAAATTATGCTTTCATTTAGACCATGTAGCATCTATGTATACAAAATGATTTTTAAATGTAGTGAAGGGAGCGACCTTAGAACATTAATCTGCTTTGTAAAACTTTTGACTTATTAGATGGGGACTGAATGAGAAATGAGACCACCTCAGCAGCGATCTGTTGTTACACCACAGCTGCAAGGACTGCATCTTTCACGTTTAATTTTGCCAACATGATGTAACATTTAAACTTTTGGACCAACACAGGTCCTCACTCAGCCAACAAGATAGAAAAATCAAACTCTTGTATGAACCTGTTGTCATTCTGATCCATTAAATCTTGCACAGAGAAGGTGGAGCGGATAATCTGGCCCAGTACGTGTGGTAGTTTGCAAGAATTACTGTGCTGTCTTGTGACTGTGGTTTACTCATGGCCTACACTGCTTGTGTTGACTTTCTTATAAGCAAATATATGTCGTAATCAGCCACCATTTACCCTCTGTTTATTGCATTCTTAAAAGAACTTAATAAGAACTCTTGAAATAGGAAACTAATTACGTTGTTTTCACTTAGGGACCCTGGTGGCTTTAAAAAATCAGTGAAGGAAGTCGAAGAGGAGAAGTTAGCAACATACATGTGGGAGCTCTTTCTTACAAACACAAAGGTATTATTAATTTCTTCTTTGGGAACGAATTCAACTTGTCAGGCATTTCTTCTTCTTTTTGTTGCCTAATTGAACTCCTTGATACCTCATGTTTGATTCTCAGCAGTAGGAAGAGCAGTAGGTAACTGCTCAGAAGATTGAAGCTGTGCCTTGGCCTTAGTGACGGTACTGATGCAGGAAGAATTAAATGTTCTACTAAAAGTTATGCAGTCTCTGGTTTGCATTTGTTTGCCTTTTACTTAAGAGTCAAAGACCCCCGGGATTTCAGATTGGCATCCTGGAGGACTGGTGGGGACTGAGCAGCGAGCTGTGAGACTTCCATAAGATAAAGATTGTGTTTTTATGCAGCTGTTCTTTTTGCTGTTAGCAAACAGTGAGGGCAAGCCAGAAAGTCACAGAACTAAGAGCTGTTTCTCAGTAGGTGGCTTTCTGTTTTTTTCCATATAGTCTTACCACTACTCTAAAGTCAGGTCCCAGAGAGCATGGGAAGAGGAAAACAAAGCACATGTCAGCCTTGATGTGTCGTAAAGCATTCACATTGCTGAGGTTATTTCTCTTCCTCCCTGAATTAATTTCCTCTCTATCATTGATGCTAATTATTACTTGAACATGGCTTTTCTATTTGATATGAAACTTCTGGTGGAAATAGTGGGCTTCTCCAGGGGGTACTTGCTTTATAACACATACTGTTCTGATTATCAAGCCTGAAGAATTCAGTTTGCTTTCAGTTCTACATGTTGGACACAGGAAACCTGCTTGTAAGGTTATTATATGTGAGGAGGAGACCCAAACATTTATCAAACCGTTTTGACTTAGTCATCCATAAACATGAAAAAGTTGCTTTATTACCAACTCTCTCCATAGCTGCAGTGTTATTTGCTCACAAATCAGCTTAATCTGTTGTCATTAATGCTATAGGAGAGGAGTATGGAAGAAAGATGCCCAAAAAAGCAGGCCCTACCCGTGTAATTGCTACCTGGCTGAAGTCAGTGAAGAAAAATGGGTGAGGTTACGAGAAGACCAGAAAAACCTACTGCTGGAATTAGTACAGAAAGAAATGATCCGTTATTGTCAAAGATGCTACAGAAATTTGAAACAAAATCTGCCGAAATTTGCTGCAGAAAATCGCTTTTCTTCTTATATGTACAGAAATACATGCGGAAAGCACGGCGCAGCCCTTTGAAGAGGAAGACAATCAAGACGACTGCTCCAGCCAGCTCTCAGCGTAGCAGTCAGTCATCTCATGGTCAGACCTCCCTCAGCAGTGTAAATTCTCTTGTGCTTTGCTCTGAAGACAACATCAACCTGAGTGGAGCTTTGGCTGATGTTACGAGTGCGTCAATGCAAACTAAAGAACAAGTTTTCCCCTGTAAGTTACTTTTCCTGGCTGCCAATATCGAATGGGTTTGCTTTCCACATTACTAAGGAATACTTACTTCAAGGACGCTGCTAGGTGTGCCAGTGTAAACGTGTGCATCCTCTGCAGGTTTGTGAAACTTCATACAAGTCTCTCTATGCCCTCACCATTAGCAAATTGGTTTAAAGATGGCAGAATCCCATGTAAGAGTTTTATTAATAGTCAGTTATATCAGCTGTATAATCAGACTGTCATTCACATCTATAATGTCCAATGAGATGTAAAAACAGTGAAACTGTTCTCTGGCATAATCAACTGATCCACCGAACATACATCTATTTAATGTAGGGCTTTGTTATTCTGTGTTCCTCCTACTCATCCATTAGTGATTGCCTGTGCTTGATAGACCTGACAGAATAGTTTGCAATGTGTTTCAGTATATAGCTCAGCAATCTTAAGTCTTTTCCCTTCCTCTACGTCAAGGCCAGAAAAGCAAATTAGCATTTGGGATGGCTACGTTATTTTTTGATTGCTATTTATATTATGAGTCTGACATAATCGTAGAGTCACCAAGGTTGGAAAAGACCTACAGGATCATCCAGACAATGTAATAATGACTAAATTTAAAACAATGGGAAGTGTTTTCATGCAGTGCATGATTTAACTTAGGAAATCATTGCTACGCTATATTGCTGGGAGTATATTCGACTTCAAATACAATTAGGTGAATAGAAGAAGACAACTAGTTGTTCTTTATTGTAAAGGAGTGGTCGCATTTTCTGAGCCTGAAAGACCTTCAGCTTCAGCCTGCCAGGAGCTGGGAAGGTATATGAGAGAAGGCCTTGCACTAAATGTCATATGGACAGCTGCAAGTGACGTAGAATGATGCTGAGCACAGATGGATGGCCTCGACAGGACATGGATGGGAACAGTGGAGAATTCAAAGCTTTAAGTTCAAGCAATTCATTTACAGATGTGGGTAAAAAACTGGTTTCTGTGTGAGATGAGATTTGAAAATAATCCTGAGAGCTGTAACATTGAGAGCTTCATTTTGCCATGAGGTGAAGAAGCATCCCATGCAGATAGACGAGCAGAAAGTGGGAGAGCAGTGGCTAGCATTAACACAGTTTTACAGGTTTCTTTCTTTTAACAGCCCCACAGAAGCAGATCCAGACAACGCATGTGAAGGTGTCAAAAGATGTCCGTGAACAAGAAGACGTGCTTAAGAAGACTGAACTGCAGAGGTGTGTTATCCAATGGCTTTCTGAAGGACTAGGAGTAGGAGCTCACCAGGACAGCGCTTAAGGGTGTTGGGATTTTGTTGTTGGTGTTGGTTCAGAGCAGCTGAATTCAGTGTTCACTGTATTCAAATGATACTGATATCTCTTGGCACAGGTGGCAGAATAGACTTCCATTAGGTGTGCTCCCTCATTATTCAGTTCTGCGGTGTTGTAAGACTGACACAACTAATCATTCGTATAATTGGGCTTTGCTGAACCATTTTTTTTCCCTTGGAGTTGAGGTCAAGAGAAATATGATGAAAATATGAATAAAATGAATATTAAAAATGTGAATAATATGAAAAAAAAAAAAAGGATAAACTTTGTTTCTGGATAGGAACGAAATCTGCCACATTAAGAGTGCTTTTGCAGCCTTCCTAGGCTGTCTCACAGTCTGGAGAAGGCACACTGCACTCAGTTTTAAACCTCACCTTGCCTTACAATTTACTGTCAGTGGCTCAGAAGGATTACGGAGTAAACATGCCATTCATTAAGGACCAAGAAAGAATAACATTAAGGAATATGAGGCCCAGAAAGCAGGGATGAGGGTGCAAATCTGTTTTTGATGCACGTTATAAGCAGCGTAAACACAGCTCAATGTGTGGAAGAAGTTTGGCATGCAGATGTCAGGCTGAGGACAGAGCAGGCGAGTGAAACCGTGCAGCACGGTTAGCGTATTTCATTGCAATGCAAAAGGACTCTCCTGGAAGGATGTGACTGGCAGGAAAGATGGCAGTAATCCAGATTTAATATCATCTGCAATTGTGATCTATCAAATTCTGTCATACATCTGATGAAAAAAGGTTGTGATATTAAATTTGGACCTTAACGCGAGTAGGAGATCGCCGAATTTAGATGCATTCACATTGCTGTACGTTAGGAGCAATGCAGGTGCTTCCCACAAGGTAGTGACCACAAGATGTTAATCCCCCTCTTCTTGTTTTATTTTCAGCTGCCGTATCAGCCATTTCATTAAAAGCAAATCTCATCTGTGCGCTGATACAAGGCGCAAGTTCATGGCAATACGTGAAGAAGCAGCTCGTTGTTTACATGATACTCTAGAGAGCCTTGAGAGGTGAGAAGAGCCTGTTTGCTGTGTACTTCTAAAAGAATATATGCCCCTTGTTTCTGACCAGATTTAGGACTTTTATCTTCAGGTGTCTTAAAGATGCATCTGCTGATTTATATGGAGTGGCAATAAAATAAGGGTTAAGGAATGGACTGGAAAGCTTTGACCATCTACATCTGAAAATATACTCCAGGTTAAATATTTATGGCAGTGTTTGGGGGTAGTTCGGAGTGATTTTGTGGGATGTAGTTCTGATAAATATGTGGGATCTTCTTGCTTTGAGCATCATAGTCCTTTTCACTCAAAGAGAGAGTAATAACTTCAGTTCGCATGCAGTCTGCATGGCTGTGTTGTAACTTCGTTTCAGAGATGGCTGTGTTGTTCTTCAACATGACGTGGACTACTTTTATAGTAATTGCAGTGTCCTCTCTCAAGGCCCTTTCCCCGATCAGCGACATTTCTACTTTGTTAACCATCCAAAATCTGCCACCCTTTCCTTTTACAAATGAATGTTTCTGGGTAATATTTGTGCAAATTCTTTTTTTTCTCAGTAAACATCAGGCCTGAAATCCTTCCCTACGTGGCTCTTTTCTTTCTTCCTTTCTCTTCCTTCTTCTTTCTACTCTTTCGTTCCATTTTATAGTTAGATTTTATTGTTTTTTTGCCCCAGAGCTTTCCTTTTTTGGAGCTGAGCCCTTGCTTTCTTCCCTGAGCAGCTGCTGTGACCGCATAAGGAACGAATCGTTGCAGTGGTATTCTGCATTATGGAAGGCCAGTGTTACCCCAAACCATCGTGCAGCATTACTATTTCATTTCATTTGTTTGCTTTAAACTGTAAATCCCATATAGAAAGTGGCATTTGTGTTTAAACTGAAAGGTTTCTGTTTTGAAGTTTGTATCTTACTTACCTTCTAGAGGTGATGTAAAACATAAACACTGTTTAATATGCTTATATAAGAAAAATGAATATATTCAGAGTGCTGCAAAAGCAGAAACTGTTATGAGCATCCACAGAGTGACCATGCAATGTGTTCTTCACATTTGTTGTTTTCTGCCTTCCTTAGTATCTTCCCACTTAACTACGGAGAAGGATGGTAACGTTTAAAGTACAGATAAATTTTTAAGGGTTGTGTTGTTGTTGTTAGGAGCCAGGAAGAGCGGTGCTGTCAAAAATACCAGGCTTTGAGACGACTGAAGTACTTTAAAAGTGACATGGAAAGAATAAGACAGCTGAGCGCGAGAGCTGAAAGAGAACATGATGAAAATAGACTTAAATGGTAAGGAGCCATAGAGACCCTCCTTTCAGATGAGGTGGTCATGGTCCCGGAGTTGTCTTTCATACAAAAAGCTGTAATTCTATTCTTTTTCTACTCAAAGCGAAGTATCACTAGAAAGCATTGAATTGGTTGCTGAAAATGCAGGCTTCACAAACTGGTAGCAGAAAAAAACAGCACAGGTATTCCTAGGAGCAGCTGCTTGGGAGACAAGTTAATTGAGTGTGGTAAGAAAAGGGATGAGGAGGATTTCCTTCTGGTGATGCTGGGGACAAAAAGCGCTCTGTCCGTGCATTCATGGACTCTCTCCAGCATGCAGCTCTATGGGAAACTTCCCCCGTCAGGAAGTATGGAAAACACTGTACCCTGAAGATGAGAGACACTATAAATGTACGTGGGTTAAAGTCACAACAACCGCTTAATGAAACATTAACGTAAATATAAATATATAAATATATATTGTATATATTGTATATATTTATTTATTTTATATGTGTGTGTGTGAGTGTGTGCATATATATATATGTATATATATGTACATATTTTTTCCTGTATATGTATATGTAAATATATTTTCCTGCCAGTGTAGATGTTAATTACATCCAGTGATCAGCTTCCAGATCCACACTATAAATAGCCTACAGGAATACCTCAGCAAGCTCTCAGACGTTCCCTGCCATGAGAACCCCTCAGCCATGGAACTGCAGAGAGTACACTCTGCATGGAACGCTTATTTCAGCCTGCCCTCTTTGGCTCTCCTTGCTAGTAAGCCTTCTGTCCCTCATATGCTGAGATAATAAAAAGCCAGTTTCTTATCTTAGGCCCAACTTGCAGGTGGCCCAGGAACTCATCAGTCATGAGTTAATTAATAAACCCAACCTTGGCCTGTATAGCAAAACTAATTTTAGTTGCCAAATGTACGCTCCAGCTGTTGCCCACATTTAAGATCTGCCATGCAAATAAGCCCCAGAGCTGAAGCGGATGAGTTTTTACTGTTACGTACTCACACTCATACTCTCAATAGGGACACGAGGAATGAAATCTCTGAGATGTTTGGTCAAGCCCCTAGGGGAGCACTAAGTCATGACAGAGAGACTGCCTTCACTCTACCACTTCATTCACGATAGTTCTGTGTTGTTCCCATAGTCTTGCAAACACTGCTTTGCCAGGAAGGCTGAATTGCAGTGGGAACACTTTAATAGTATATGCTGTCAGTCGAGTTGTTTTTTTTTCTCTCTCAAAAAGTGAAATAAAAACCAACCAAAAACTGAAATAATATAAAGTATGAGCAGTGGGATATGATCGTGCTGACCTTTCTCAGAGAGTATCTTAATGCACGGATGGGTTATGCAAAACCTGCGTGTGAGGCAATTAAATGGGCTAATCTCACCAGGGGGAGTAACGAGTTGCTTAAACAGCCATTCCAGGAGTATGCTACTGAGCATGGAAGTGTCTCCACTGAAGGTGAGAACCTAAATGCTTTCCTTTTCACTGGTTTGAGGAAGAAATTCCTCACCCGTCTCCTGCTGCTCCAGTAAAACATATCCTAAACGATGGGAAGGCAGAAGTCCCTGCTGCCAAATCCTCAGCTGGTATGCCTTGGCCATGCATGATCTTGATAGGCTTGGAGCATCAACCTCCAGCACTGTCAAAGCAGCACTGTGGAATTTATACAGAGCATTAGGAAAAAATGTCAGTCTTTTCATAAGAGTTTTCCTTTTATTGTAACGTGTGATTCTCCTTCTGAGTCTCTGTATTCGGAATTAAATGATTAAGGCTGTGTGTTACCGCACTGTCACGTTGCTGAGGTTTATGCCAGCACATAGAGGAGAATGGTGTTAACGCAGAGAAAAGGGATAGTGAAGAGCATCAGGAAGTGTGTCAAATCAGACGCTTGATTGCACGGGAAGAGCTGTAGCGGCCAAAGATTAAGAGGACATTCCTTGTAAAGTGAAAAATTTGTTACCTTTTGTGATTTGCTTTCATAACCACGTTTGTCATTCAGAATTTAAATGAAGAGTGAAGCATCTATTTTAGTGCTCTGTAAAGGCAGCCGATGCGCAGCTCCTATAAAATAAAGCTCCTTTGCGTTATTCACCGGGCGTTACCATGAGTATTACATCCTCCAAAGAACCTTTTTTAAGCCATGGAGGTCGTGAAGTGGCAGAACTGAGTCGCCCATCAGATTTTTCCATTTGTTCCTAGGGATTCTCTTTCATTGCTGTTCTTCTTTCTGCTAAAGGTTTCCTGCATTGCTGGCCAGGCTGCCGAAGCCTGTGAAGAATGACCACTACGTCAAGAAAATCCTAAAGAAGCTGGAAAAATTTGGCATGGCTCCTGATCTACACTTTCATCAGGACACCTTCCTTAAGGTTCTGACCGATCTCCAGGTGTGGGAGCTGTGCTCTCCAGAAATTGCTGCTGCTGTGGAGGTGAGATGGGTCCGGTTCTCGATTCTCTGAGTGATAAGGGTGGGGAAAGCGGACACCCATAGGTGAAGTTCATGCAGTGGAAAGTTACCAGATGAAATCATTTAGGATCTCATGAAGTGAAGATGGTACTATTCACCTTTTCCAAGACATGTTGAACCCTTCAGAAGGAAGCTGTTATGACAAGCGCTGGATTATTAATCAGTGTCATTTGATTATTATGTCATTGTTGATTTATTTACTGCCACTGTGAAAGCGATGTCTGTCATAGACCGCCAGGATACTTGAGGAGAAATATTCCCTTCCTGTGCCCTGAAGAGGTCTGTCGTTCCCAGTCATTACATCTAGGAGCTATTCAAGTTAACTGTTGTGCCACCCATCCAGGAATTCAGCAGATGCCTTTGTTTTGCTTCAGCAACATGTAAAAAATAATATGCTCCTCAAGACTGTGAGCTGGGCTCCATTCACATTCTAGAAGCAATGTACAGAAGAGTAAAGGCAGAAGAAAGAGATCAGAATACTTTTAGAATGTATGCTGCTGTGTAGTCTAACCAAGATAAAAAAGGCAATGATGCCACCTTCTGTTTTTGGTTCTCATCACCATTCTTCCTCCTAATTCGCAAGGCAACAGCAATCCCGGGGAGGCAGCAGGTTACAGTGTCTGTGCATCTTTCATATTGAGCGTATGACACTTTACGAGGGCAAAGCACCCAACGCGTCGAGACCAGATGGCTTGCATTTTCTTCATGTCTTTTAAAAGCAGCCATTTTGTCTTGTGCCCCAATTTACGTAGTCACTAAGCAGAGAGGCAGCCTTGCCTCGAAGCTCAGTATATTTTTCTTCTTGGTGCAGTGGTAATACAGAAACAGATGTGAGCATTGCAGGATCTTCTATTTACACATCTTTAAAAAGCAGCCAGAGAGGAAAGAGGACCGTGGTATTCCTTGGGCTGGAACAGATGAACAAAACTATAGCATCTTAGGGGCAAGGAGAGTATCACTGAATGTAAACACGTAAACTGGTTGATACCTGCACAGATTCAAGATGAAGTTATTTAACTTCGGGTTGCTTTAATGTATGTGGTGCAGTTGTAAGTAGAAGACAGCTGTATGTCTGAATACTCAAAGACCTGGCTTTGGAGGACTGAGGGTATAAATCGCAAGGGAGATTGTGGAGTTTTGCTTTTAATTCATTTTAGAGCAAATCCAGCTGTTATGAAAATGGCACTATATCAGCTGTTTGCAGAAGTCAGTACATTTGTTGCATTGTCACAGTGATCAAATTGAGAGACGTATTATGTCACTCTCTTACACATAGAATCAAATGCTTAGGAAATAACCTTTTTCTGTTTCAGTTTGTACGTAAAAGTATTGTACAGATGCCAGAAGAGGATTTCAGTGAGTGGTTCCAGGCGAAAGTAGACCCTCTCCATGCGCAGTCCTCCACCCTTTAGCCAGATGGACAGCTGAGATGGTTTTCCAGTTACAACTGTTGTCCTTCAAGCAGAAAACTACCGCCTGTTAGATTTGCATCATGGAAGACTGGGGAAGGAGAATTAACTTCAGGAAGTCCCATTGACCACTCTTGCACATCTGAAATTTGTCCCTGTACAGTGCTCCGCTGGCTGTGGTTGGCCGCAGGGAATAAAAGCTAAATGGTTTCTTCCTGTATGATGTCTTGGACTCACCATCAAGCTTCAGTCTCACCTAACCATTTAGGATGAAGGCTGAATTCCTAGTCTAGGTCGGGTGACTTCTTCAAACATTTCTCCAACGGTGCTACGTTACAGCAAGCATCTTCTCAATGCAGCTATGCGTATTGCCATATCTAAGTAGCTTTGACTCTTACTGCTCTTCATTTTACCTCCCATTTACAAAAATATGTTAAAAAATAAACACAGGGTGGTTGTAAGCTTTAGGACAGTTCTTTTTTGCTCTAATTCTTTTCTGTAATTTGGATGTTTTGTTTTCAGTTGAGTTTCTTTTGTAGTTATTCTGTGATTATGGCTTAATTTCTTGCCTTATTAAAATCAATACTGAAAAGCCAGGAATCCTTAAATGCATTTCCCAGGTTTTCACCTGAAGATATTCTTTCCACTAATTACTTTAGCATATATTTTCCAGTACTCTCCTGGATGAGACAGTAGAATGACACCCTTGAACTCAGAGATGGTCGTATTTCCTGAGCTTTGTGAATCTGTTTGGGCTTAACCATCTCTTTGATGGTGGGTCACAATGGCAAGGTGATGGAATCAATGATCCAATGACCTTCTAAGCTGATCATCTTAATAAGCTGCTTACCTGTCTGTCAGAACTTCAGGTGAACCCATTGGGCAGAAAAGCAATTAATCCGTCAGCCACAGTAAGAGAAAACAATGCCAGTTCAGGATGCAGGTGAGTACTGTGACCACTGATGTGTAATATGTTATTGATTAATGACCTTCTTTTGCTCCCTTCCTCATTCTCCTAACGAAAGGTAAATGTTGTTTCAAGGAAGAGAGCAAAATCCACAGATTGCTTTGACTTACAGCTGCCAGAAAAGAAATGGGAGACCTAAATTATGTTTTTTTTGTGCTCCCACTATTCTCATTCTATATGTGGTGGTGGTAACATAGGATTTCTGCATTTAATGAAGCCATGTTCTCCCATGTCCGTGTTTTTCTTTCCCTCCATTTAAAAATCCAATGGCAAACTTATCTCCAGACTCTGTAGGGACTGATCTAGTGCCCAGTGAAATGGATGGCAATGTTTCTACCGGATCACAAGGAGCAGACCTCAATTCCAAATGCTCACTCTAAGAAGCTTCCTTGCAGCCCTCCTTGGGCTTTGAGAATCCCTGCTCCCCTATCTCTACTGCCCATTTGGGATCTTTTCACCATACCTGAGCCAAGCTTCATTGTCTGTGCTGCCGTGTCACCCTGTGGTGACAGCTGATATTACAAGCAAACAGAAACCTTCCTTCCACAGTTGGGTTCTCCTGGTTGGGCTGCGGTTACACAAGGTGAAACCTTCACCTTGGCCCTTCTTCATGATACGGAAGATGCAGACGAGAAAGTTTTGAGTTTTCTTCACCTATAAGAAATGGCAATGTCTCCGCTGGAGTACATCAGCAGCGCTGCTGAAAACAGTGCTGTGTACCAGCTGAGCATGCGACCTATGGGTCTGCCTGCGTGTAAGATGAGATTATTGTGCCAAATGGGTTTGGGTAATGCCTGAGAAGTTCTTTGAGCTCCCAAAGTAGGATACCAATGCTGAATGTTAGGAGTCTGCAAAGTAGTTTTTGGGATATTATGAAATATCTTGGACATGATTTAGATAGACAGCGGCTCTACTCTCTCCTGTTGTCAGCAGGTGATGATGGGGACTCCGCCTCCAGAAAGAAATTAGATCATCTTTCCTCCTTTTCCATCTTTTCTTAATGAAAATGATTGTTTTTACTCTGAAGAGGAGGAGGATTTCTCTGTAGAAAAATAGCAGTTTCCCTTTTCCTGTTTCCTCACAGATGTGCAGCTTCCTCATTACTGACCAGGCAAGATCCTTGGTCCTACTCAAGCCTTTGCTTATCTAAAGTACCAAAGCAATACAGAGAGATTCAGGCTGGATATTGGGAAACGCTCCTTCTATAAAGGAACAGTCAGGCACTGGCACAGGCTGCCTGGGGGGGTGGTGGAGTCACCATCCCTGGAGGTGTTCAGGAACCATGGAGATGCGGCACTGGGGGACATGGTGGGCATGGTGGGGATGGGTTGGGGTTGGACTTGGGGAGCTTAGAGGCTTTTTCCTACCTTAGTGATTCTGTAAAACCCCTACACAAGCTGTAGCCCTGCTGTAGCTCACCCCAAGGGATGGTTTGGAGTTCTGGCATGTTCGTTTTTGGATGTCATCTGCTTACTTTCCCCATTCATTGCAAAGAAGAACTAGATGACCTTTAAGGGTCCCTTCCAACTTAAACGTTTCTATGATCCACAGGAAAGAAGACTTGGGCGTTTTTTTCCCCACAGTTATCTTGGATTCCCCCAAATGCTTTTCTGAACCTCTCACAGTCTTCAACTTACTCTTTCAGTACACCTTTTCCAGGTAGGTTCAAAGTAACCCATTTAACGCACTGGAGATAGACACACCAGGAGTCCAAGCAATTTGACAAAGGTCCAAGAGTGTGTGGTAGAGCTGCTGGAGCAGTTCTGTCTGCTCACCCTTCCTCCCATTCTGCTCTGGTCCCTCGCAGTTTCAGCTGTAGGCCAATCATTCACAAACTCCATTAGCCCAAATGAACCATCCAAGCTTAGGTTGGTCACTTACTTCATGCACCAGAGGAATGTTTGTGGGATTCAGACACTGAACTCTCAGACAGAGAATCCTGATTCTGTTTCCCACTGCCTGGTATGTTCCCAGGGTCATCCAAATCCTCCTCTCCTCAGTTTACACCTCTGGGCAACTGAAATAAGGATGTATCCTGGGTCTCACTAATAGCACAAATAGGTAGAAAGTTACTGTTGTTTGAGAACTGCTTGGCTGGAAAGTGCTATAGGAAAACTCATCAATTAAAGTAATGTCTCTTTTACCACTTACCCTTTCCTTCTACTTCACAGTGATTCTGAAATTATCATCTCTAAAACAGTAGAAAATAAGCCAACCATCTTTTCATATCAGCAGCAGTGCTTCCACTGTTGTTTTTTATAACCCAGGCTAGGAAAAGCAGCACCTTATAAATAGGAATTATAAAGTAAACATCTCTGTCTTTTTTGGAGATACACTGTTTTGCTGTAAATAAATATCTCAGTCATTGTGGGGGTGTTCGGAAATCAGAGTATGTCTTTCTAATTGGAATTTCAACGTTGTGTATCACCACTCTAATCCTGCTGTCTTGTAAATTAACATCACTGTGCCCACGCGTTAAAGAGATGTAACTATATTTGGCCTCAACCATTAATAACAGCAACTCTTTTTTGTTAGGTTTTAATAAACATCGCTGTTATAGCACTGCAGAAGATAACATATCCCAGGATAATTGGGACCAGGCCTAACTTCTGTTAAGGTCAGTGTAGAGATTCTGATTGACCCTGTTGGGCGTTCATTACTGTAAAATCAGAATAGGTCATTGTGACAAGGACAAATGCTGGTCTTAAAGCCAGCAGCTCAGTCTTACATTCAAGGCACTGAGTGTTTGTAGCCATACTTTTTGCTACGCAGCAAGCAAGACCATGCAGAACAAAAGACGCTTCCCAGTTGGAAAGCTGGCCCACCACCAAAACAAAGGGATCGAAGAGGAAAAAAAGATGTGACAGAAGAAATGCAGCTGAGAAGGATTCTCAGATACCCCAACTTCTCTGTTCGTAACTGCTATTGGCCTATGTCAAAGATGGAACGTGGATGGATTTTGATCTAATTGATGCTTGTGTTTTATGGCAGTATTGGAGGGGGAGGGAAAAGCTAAGCCTGTTGCGTGATAGTTCTACATACCAATGTCACTAAAGCATGATTCATCTTGTATTTGTCTGTTCATCGAGGTAACAGTAAGCAGGAGGTGTACTCACTCAGGAGTCCTTTCAAGAGTGAGAAGAGGAGAATGCTCTTTTGCTTCCTGTGACAGAAGGGCAGGGTGGAAAACAACAGCATTCATCTCACTGAGCCAGCCACCGAGTTCCATGTTTTGAGGAAGCCACCACAGCCGGCCCTGACCTTCTTGCTCTTCCAGGTAAATGGCCATTTCCACACCAAAGGTTGGTTCTGAGGAGTAAAAGACAGATCCTAAGTTATTCTGCAGTTGAGCAGAAGAACATATTCCACTGTGAGGGAAAGAATCCGCACTTGAATAAGGCAGAGCAAGCTCCAGGCCAATGTTTCCATCAGAATGTGCTTTCCAAAGTAGCTGGTGTGCTGTAGCCATACGAACGTCCTGCAGGCCTTGCTCTGATAATCGCAGCAGCCCAACGAAGTTACATTATTTTCAATGCTGTCAGCCCTGATTAACAATGTCAGTTTTTAAGATATTGACTTTCCGTTGTTGAATACGATTCTTGCAGTGCACTTTGCAGGGACAGAATTGGAGTTTGAAGGAGGGAAAGGGTGAGAAAGAAAGCTCTTTTTCTTTGTTGGCATTTCTTTCCTTTTTTTTTCCCTGGCAAAGGGTCGTTTTCTATACGACGTATATCGCTTTGTATTAGGTTGGCTATGTTTTAGTACATTTTATTGTAAATTACACCCGACTGTATATGATGGACATAGGTATTGTAAGATAAATTGTAGTGGATTTTTAAAAGAACCCATCACAGCTGACAAATGTGACATTCAGTTCATTTCCAGTGCCAGATTACTGTAACAGTCATCAAAACATTGTCTTGCAGAGACAATTTATTCGAATGTCTTGCAGGGCATCCTAACAAAGACTTGCCTTTAAGAGGCTGTTTCCTACCTATGGTTCTCCAAACTGTATTTAAGAAGTAGGGCAGGTTGCAGCCAAGTATGTGTGGTCTATATGAAAACTCCACACAAAAAGTGTAGAGGGAAGATTGCAGTGTCCAACCATTCCTATTTGTTGTAGGAAAAGAGGAACAACTGTGACCTATATAATCCAAGTGGCTGAGATAGATAAGACAAAAAGTAATCTTTTGCTTTTGGAAAAGGGAAGGGGAAGGGAAGGGAAGGGGGATCATTGGACTAGCGGTATATGGCAAAAGTTCACTTTTCTGAGTAATGTACAGTGTAATGTATAAATGAGGAAAAAGAATAATGTTCTGTTACGTGTGCATCCGGGTTACTTCCTAATGGGTTTCACTGCACAGAAGCAGTGTCTTGGTTGCTTTTGTCCCTGTTAAATGCTCTCCTGCTGTAATAGTGCGGTGAGTTCTGAGCTGTGTTCACCAAGTGTGATTTAGGCCACTGCAGTTCCATTGAAGTAAAGCTGCAGATTGGCCAAATCCAAGTTAGATGACTGTTCTAATTACAGTATTTGGAAATCCTTAATGAAAGGAGAGAATGTTTGTATGTGTGTGAGAAGAGGGGAGATGTTCCTACGGGGATGCTACGCAATGGAAAACTGCTAAGCATATTAATAATTTATAGGACAATTGGTATTCAGCTTATCCCACGAGTTCATATCTGAATCCAGATCCAAACTGTCCCTAATGGGTGCATTTAGGCTTTTTGTTCAAACCCTGCTCTATTTGTAAATGATGCTACTGGCCTAGTCTAGCCCCAGAACAACACTTACAGCCAAGTCTTGATCTTGTCTGTTCCTGTGTGAAGCCAGAGCTGATTCATAGAAGTCTGTGAAGCAATTCCAGGTTCACTCTGTGGTGAATAAGAACTAATTAAATTCATTGCAAAATGCCTCACTTAACGGGTTGAGATGAAACTATTAAGTAATGCTACAACACTTTCATGAACATTAGAATCTATGAAGATTACTCAAAACATCATTGTCCTGTTATTTGCTGGTGAGAATTAGACAGCAAATCAACCACTGCAATTTCTTTGATAATACAAATACCAGAGTTGCAGCTTTGCTCGAATTCTGTTAAGAACACTTATGAGCATAGTAATGGATTCAAAACGTGCTTTACAGGTGACTTATAAGCAGAATTCCTGTCTGCGGTTCATCTCCCCTGTATTTAATCCTAACCCATGTGAACTCTCTTTGGGCTTTTAGAATCTACCTGAATTCTAAAAGGAGTCAAACATAGGTGAGCTCTGATGCTCTGCTTTGCGGTGTTGAAGGCGTAAATCAGTGCTTCGAGGGGACCGCTACAACAGATTGTCTTGCCAATCACAAGGAGAAAAACTTCCAAGAACACGAACTATTTCTAGGAAAATGGGACAGCGAGATAAAATAAGGGCTCCGCACAGCACAGAACAGGTCACCCACAGCACTCAGCAGATGCAGGAACAGATCCTTTGATGCTGATAGGTGACTAGATAAGGCAGGTCAGAGCCAGGAGATGGAAAGAAGAGATCATGACGGATCATATATAGAGACATCTTCACGTATGTTTAAGCACTGGCAGGTTTGATCACTCCACTTCGAATGATGATAGCACTTCAGAAGCGTAACAGTGAATGGAAGAAGTCTCAGACTTTTTTTTGTCTGGACATTTCCCTGATCACACATTAATTTACTGTTAATAATTTACCAAAGCAACAGCTCATTGGGGACTTTTTTGTTTGCAAAGCCACAGTCCAGAATGAAAAATAAGAGCATACGGCTGCAAGGATAAAATAGCAAAGTTATGGTTAAACTCAGAGAAGCATTTCTCTCCTGATATCTCTTAGGGTATCGGCACAAACCAGTCCCAGTGGTAGAGTACTGCATCAGCCCCACAGGCACTGCTGACTCAGTTGTACCCACAAAAATACAACAGCAAAAAGAATTCTCATCACTCTAATGACAGTGACATTGAACAGTCTCAGGGACAGGTCTAAACGAACTCTTGAAGTACAGAGTAATGCATATATGTGCAAGCTGGCCAAAAATAAAGCCAGTGGGATTTTGGTCTTTGGTTTCTGAATGTTCTCATTTACTTATGGCAAAGGGCAGATTTACCTCTTGATTCAACACCTTGTGCCGTGTACAGATATTGGCACTTTCAGATTCTCATGGAAAAGAGGTAATTTTCAAATGAGTTTTCTGTCTTTATAAGCCCACCTTCTGCTGTGGTGATGAGAAATCACCATCAAAATTATTCTTGTAACATTTGACTACAGGATTCAGTTAAATAATACAGCAGCTCCCTATCTAAGGAAAAGTATAACTGCGTGAATATTTAATATGAATGAGAACCAATTAACTGTACCTATCTGATTCAACCTCATAAATTAATAACACCCCTGCTAGACTCCCAGCAAATCAATGGGAATTCAAGGGCCCTTGAAACGTTAGTTTCAGAGTCTGAGATAAAGGATTATTAGTTTGTCATTATCTCACTCTATCTGCCTGAATGGCTTGAGCATTCTGTGATTTGTCAGTAGAGAAACTTACTTCAGAGCCAGGAATGTCTGTGTGGCTTATGGCAACAATTTCCTTCGTGTAATGTCTACAGAGAGTTTGATCCCAATGTTTATTTTGAAGTGCTAAACCATAGGTACCAGTAAAGGGCCTGAAGCAGCCTCCCAAATCTCTCTCTTCTTGTTTCTCTTCATGTTTAAGTCAGTTCTGTGCTTTCAGCATGTCTGTACAAACCGTTCTGTCTGCAAGCTCCACGGTACAAACATTACCTGAGCTGTTCCCATGAGGATGTTGGGGTGCTTGGCCATCGAGTCCCAAGGCCAGTACCCAAAACACAGCCGGCAGCCCCAGACCCATTCCTCACTGAGCTCCTTGACTCATCCTTCCTCCCTCTCCCTTCCTCCCCTCCCAGTTTCCCAAATCCTGTTGCTTTTCTTTCCCATCTCCCAGACTGTGCTCACCCTTGAGACATGAGCGACGTGGTTTAGTGGCACGGTGGTGATGGGCTGATGATTGGACCAGATGATCTTAGTGGTCTTTCCCAACCTTAATGAGTCTGTGATTACCACTGGAGAAGCACCTGGGTGATAACAAAACACCTAAAACCAAAAGCTTAATGGCCACCTCCAAGGCCTACTAACCTTCATGGCATAGCTGTGTTGGGGTCAATGGAGTGCATTACAAAACTTCCTTTCTTTTTGTACTTTTTTGATACCATAATCGTACTGTGCCCCTTAGTACTGCTTGGTCTCTGAGTTCATGAAGTCTTGTTACGTGGCCCAACAATCATGAGAACGAACAGCAAGCGAGAACGGATATTCCCATGTACTTGCCAGGGGCACAGTCCTTATGGATAATGTTTTACAAATGAAAGCTGGAATGACCAGATACAAAAGTCTATTTCTCACAAAGAAATGAAAATCAAAAGCAGGGGGAGGGAGAAGGGGGATTCGTTTTTCCCTGCAGAAGGATACTACTGTATAAGCTGTTATTAAAAGGAGCTTTTTGGACTATGGGAGGCTTCAGTCCACTTCCATGCATCCCATTTCCAGGTGATCTGCCTTTTGGGAGAGGGGGAAAGTCAGAGCATTCATCCTCATGACAGAAGTACCAACCCTGCTGTGTATGAACAGCTTCAATCCCTGCAGGTTTGCTTGTTCCTCTTGGAAAGTGAGGATGTTTTTCATTATCATGAGCTTATGTGAAGAATTTTAAACTACTGTGTTGTGGATACAGTATGGGAATTTTAGACATAGAAAATGAACTACATAATTTCCAATCTCCTGGGTTTATAGTTTTCTCTTCCTTTGGGGTTACAAGGTATGCAGGTTTACAGTCCCCTTGGGAAGGATACCATGGCTAAATGTTGGAAGATGCTCAGAATTTCTTCTTCAGATAAGCAGAACTCAGCGTGGAGCCCTGCGTGGCCAATGACTGTTACTGTGACCTCCTTCCCCCAAACTGTCTTTTGAGTGGAGAAGGGCTTCTGGGAGCATCTTGTCTGCTCTTTTCAGAATGGCTTGAGCCCACAGTCTAGCCAGAGAATATGTTCTTGGGAAAAAAAATATAGGAAGCAGTCCTTCATTTTTTCCTATAGTCTTTCTTTCTGCCTGGTTGTCCAGAAAAGTTGGAAAGAGAGGCAGTGATGGGCGGCCATGTGATCGTATTGAGAAGTACCAAACTGTTTGTTTAGAAGGACGCTATTTGCAGTGCTGTCAGGTTACTATTTCTCTGCTCTCTCTTTAAAAACTTTCAGTCCCTTTTTGTTCAGAGCAGCTGGAAAAGAGCAATGTGCCCATCTTTGATGTAGTGAGCACAGACAGCATGACCTGAAGTGAGGCTGCTGGACCTCACCAGCTCTGCTGCCGTATGGATTGACCGTCCTCATCAAACGCAGTCCCGTGCAAGGCCAGTTTGGTGACACACTGCCACAGTGTTGCAGAAAGATGTTGCTTCCCTTACCTTACACTGAGCTAAGGAAGCCTAGCCTATCTGACCAGCCTCTCAGACCAGCCCAACATCTCACCAGCTCCTTCTGCATGACTTTGTACGTCGAGTGCACTTGAGAAGTGTTCACAGTGATTTGCCAAGACTCTGCTCCCTTAATGCTTTGGTGAATCAGTGAGGAAGGTCCTCGTATCACATTATCTGGACACACACAGAGAGGCTGTGGATGCTCCGTCCCTGGAGGTGTTCAAGAGCAGGTTGGATGGAGCCCTGGGCAGCCTGGTCTGGTACCAGATCTGGAGGTTGGTGGCTCTGCCTGTGGCAGAGGGTTGGAACTTGGTGATCCTTGGGGTCCCTTCCAACCCGAGCCATTCTATGATTCTAAGATTCTATGATACACATCAGTCCCAAACAACCTTTGAGGTTAAAATGCCATTTTTTATCTTTATGTGGACTTTGCCTTGTATGTGCAGACCCAAAACAAAACACAGTGGAAAGACCATATACTGCATTACAGATTCTGCTGTCAATCTACAGCACCCTCCAAAATCAAGGGCAGAAGACACTGGGCTTTGCCCATCACGATAAGCAATTCATCCAGCATGTTGCTTTACTTACATCGCTAGGAAGATCTCTGCTCTGTGCAGAATGATCAAACAGAAAATCATGTTTCTTTCTCAGGACTCGGGTTGAAGCACAAGGCTGCATGCACGTCTGTTGGGTGCTCTGGCTCATTCACTTGGAGGACTGTTTTTATGATTCCTCTCCAGGAATTATACCATAAAGCACTCAGTTAATGCCTTTAAATAATTTCATGGCTTTCTGCTGAGCCATCTCAGCACAGCAGTGCTTCCCTCTGAGCGAAGAATCTTCCCCAGGTTCCTGGAAATGAACCACCCTCTCTCCCTGCAGTACGCGAAGCCGTACTATTATCTGAATATCCCTTTTATTTTTCTTTACCTACAATTCAGTGCCATTTAAAATGGGAGCGCTATTATCCTAACATGATATATTTCTTGCATTTCAACCCATCTTCTCAAATCACTATATTCAGCTGCAATAACTGCCTTATGACTGAGCCTCTGTCTCACAAACCTCTTAATGAGCTGTCGTTATACAAATTGCCCCTGAATATCTATCATCTTCCATAGCTCTGTGCATCTTGCAGAGGGTGAGTCCGTGTTCTCCATCCCTGCTGAAATCAATTCTAAAAGCAGCTGTGCAGTGTGATACAAACTGTGTCTTCCGAGGTCATCTGGTGTGTGTTTAAAGTCCCCTGAGAACGTATCAGAGGTTTTACAGCTCCAAAGAGCCCATGGCCAGACACTAATGGGTGAACTGGCAAGCAGATGTAACTCCGGCACTTCTTACTGCTTCCTAAAGATATGAAATCTTTTCTTTCATCATCTTTATAGATCAGCAGATTCTCATTCTGTGTTATAATCCAGGAATGCAGCCTTATACAGGTCTTCAGTGTGTTTACAGCATTATGTCTTGTAGGACGACATCTGCAAACAGGAGGCAATGGCTCTGTTTGAGACAACTGCAGAACTCCCAGTGACAAAGGTAGCTCATTCGTGAAGCTCTATGCACACCGTACTGTTTGCTGTAACTTGAATTAATGAAGTGCTCCCAGTAAAAAAAACAGACACAGTTCAGCCTCAAAAGTCCCTCCGTTTCGTTCCATTATTATTATAAAGTGGGCATTATTATTATTATTATCCATTATTATTATAACGTGGGTATTATAAAACTTGTTTTCTTATGGTATATGGCACAGTTGGAGCCTATTCCTTTCTGAACGCGGGCTGTCATGCTCTTCCTTACCAACTTCAAAACCATGCTGGAAGCAGGGCTTTATTTGCTTGATTTGTGTTTGGTTTTGTTGTTTCTTCGTTTTCATTGGTGGCTGTTGGTGGGTTTTTTTTCCTCCCATACAATGGGCTTTGGAAGTAAAAGCAGTGATTTCCCTTCTCTCCCTCGTGCTTCCCCCAAAGAGAATTTCATCTTATTGAGCATCGCATGTGTAAGGACTGAATCACTTGCTAAAAATTGGCCAAAATACTGCGGGCGTGAGCCGCCAGACTCTTCAAGTTGGTTATTTTCAGCCAACCTTTAATGTTTTCGCTAAGTTTAGCAAGTTAATGGGGATAGTCGGCAACCTCAGCACGGACCAAAGGAAATGCCTTTGCAGCCTCGATGCCATTCGCTGCCGGAGCTCACAGAAACACAGGGAAATCCTCCAGGGGGACGATGCGAGCGCAGTTAAAAGACATTTAACCGAAGGACAGGGAAAGCCCGGGGAGCACCGACTGTGTCTCCCGGCGGACACGGCGCTGGAAGTCTTCTTTTAGCTTAGTTTTATCTTTTCTTCTCCCCGCTCCTTCGATGCGTTGAACCGCCCCGTCGTAGAGGAGCCGCCTGCGGACAGCACCCCCTGCTGGCCGGCCCGGGGAGTGCATCGCCGTGCATCGCCGTGCATTGCCGTGCCGCGCCGGGCGGTTCCCTTGGCTCGGTGCCGTCGTGGGGTCACGGGTGCCCGGTGCGCGGCGCTGGGCTTTCCGAGCCGCCCGCCCGCCGTGCCGCAGCCTCATGTCCTCGCTCCCCGCCGGCACCGACATCAAGAGGGCTCTGGACAACAGCCCCGAGACCAACATCGAGGATGAGCTCCCCGACGGTCCGCCGCAGCCGCGGCCCAAGAACTACCTGCTCCTCAGCATCCTCGCCTGTTTCTGTCCCGCCTATCCCATCAACATCGTAGCCTTCGTCTTCGCCGTCATGGTGAGTCGCACCGCGGCGGGCGGGGGCCGGTCTGAGTGCGCGACCCCCGGCTCGGGGCTGCGGGCGAGCGTAGGGCGATCCGCAGCCGCTGGGTCCCGCCCGGTGCCGTTCCCACCCGGGGCAGAGTGGGACCGGAGGAGCCGTCCGGGCAGCGGGCATCGGCCGGTGTGTGCGGACACAGAGAGGCAGAGAGCATCGGCGGGCTCAGCCGGGGGGTCCGTAGCGCTGTGCTGGCGGGTACCGGCTCAGCAAGATCTATCAGATGAAAAACGTGGAGGGGAAAGCAGTTCGAGGCGGGTTTTCAATCTCAGGCTGTGTGAAGGAGGGAAGTTTCTCCCAATTAACGAGATCTGTTGCATCGACCAACTTGCACGCTGAATTGGACCCACAGGCTGTGAAAGCGGCAGCTGGGGAGCAGAAATCAGATCTGCACATCAGTTCTGTGTTCTTTGCTTCAGCTCATCAAAGCCGGGAGTGTCACTTTTTTTGCAGTGAACAGGCTCCTCTGCACGGTGCTGAATTTGTCTGGAAGAAAAGTAGACATAGCAGTCCGGATTTCAGCTCGTTGGCCAAAAGCTTAATGTCCTTTCAGCGTGCTTACTCCTCCGTGTCGTAACCCATTTGCATAGCGTTTAATAATGCAGCGATCCCGTTAAAACAAAAGGGACTGATAGAACAGAATCTCCTTCTCCAGGTTGGAAGTTGCAGAGTCAGGTCCAGACTTCTCTCGCAGGACGTGTGATCAGGGTGATCAGTAATACTGCAATGTATTTCTGTTGTTTAGGAGCTGAAAAGGTTTTAAAACACGCTGTGTATTTTCTTCCCTTTCTCTGACAGCCAGGTTGGAAAGGTCAGCAAAAATACAGCTGTTTCTTTTTGCAATTAGCTGTTGGAATAATTACCCATCTCTAAAGTACACTAAAACGAACTCTTTTAAACTACTTAGATTGATCACAGATCATACCTTGATGTTGGAATATATGCTTAAATTACTTAAAGGAGCCATTCCAAGCCATCTTCATGACTGTTTTTGTTCAGAAAACAAAAGTATTAGCTGTCATTGTATCTTTTTCTCTTTGTTTTCTCTGTTATTAATTCCACACTACACTCTTTTCTTTGATCTGAGACGGTGAAAACTGCTAGGTTTGGTACCCAGCAGCTCTGCAGTCAGTGGGCACTTCGAGTGCTGTATGAAGTAGTGAGAGGTGATCAGCTGGGGCTGTGGGCATCTGTTCACTGTGACAGTGCTTTCAGCAAAGCGCTGGGGCTGCTCTGAAGTTAACTGCTGAGGACAGAGTTTGGCCTCCAAAGACTTTTGCACCCCATATGGAGGAACGTCTGCCCACGCCCCAGCTGAAGTTCACGCAGGCTTTGGGAGTCAGGCTGAAGTAACTGTGTCTCTATGGGATATATAGAAACCGAGGTGGGAAGAGCACTTCCTGAATAAGAAACGATCTGTGCAGGTCACAGCTGTGTGTTTCCTTTAAAGGGGGGAATCTAAAACTCAACTGATGAGTTCCACTGTGTGCGAATGCCTTCTGTTTCAACATTATTCTTACCTGAGATCTCCTCTTTCCCATGAAAATAACCCCATCCCTTCCTTTTGGAGCTGCAACCTGTGTCTGCTCCATTCACCTCTGCTCCAGGTTCTGTTTTTAATCGCTGCTTTACTGGGACCTACATCCCCCTCTCTCTGAGCACGTTCCCTGGAGTTGCTAAGGGTTGATGCTGAGATACAAGAGCAGGTTTCCTCTTTTCTTTAGTTTCTATAGTTTGTATAGGTTGCCTGGGATCTTGTGTCAGAAGAGGTATGGACCCACAAAAGCAGAATTCTCTATAATAATTTCCACTGCCTAGGATGAACCTGGATGGAAAAGTGCTCTTGGCATCCAAAGGGGCATGCCCCTTTCAGCACCCTGTTTGTACGTGTCGCGTCCTCCTTAAGCGTTCTCAATTCAGACAATGAAAATAGCATTCATGCTAAAAGTAGAGTCTGGGCTCCAACACACCCCCAAATTAAATGACAGATTCGTCTTCAGTCTCTTCTGTTTGCCCCACTTACAGCTCTAGCTCTGCTTTTCTCACTCCTTTCTCACCTTTAGGGGTACAAGTCTTACCATTCCAGGTCTTAGCTGACTTTATTTTGGGACCTTTCCCAGGTCCTCCCTATTGTGCTGACCAACTTTTCATGTTCTCTGCCATCACTGTGTCCTGGTAGTTCAATGAACCTTGTTGGCCTTACTCAGAACAGCACTTCCAGTTGCCTTCATTTCAAAGATCTGTGTGGCAGACTGGTCACCCAACCCCAGGTGGCTTTTTTAAGTGCCTTTTAGGTACATGGGCACCTAACACCTTACCTTTGTACCTACTTGGATGAGATTAAGCAAGGCTCATCAGCTGTTCTTAAGCACATTCACGCTGTCCTCATCTCTACAAACAGGTACAGCTTTCCTCTCCCATAACACTTTCAACTTGTCTCCAAAGTCACAGAAGTCCAGCGTTTGCACGGAGCTGTACAACCTGCAGAACAAACTATACTATACTGTCTCTGAGTTGTCCCCCAGGTCCCTCTTCTTTCTCCTTCTCTGTTTGTTGTTTGCAGTGAGAAGTCATACTGAGCCAGCACGTCTTGTTCTTCCTTTGGTCTGAGTTAGAGAGAGTATCTCGTTTCCAGGCACAGTGAAATGAGATTTGTGACAGTCTGGCTTTTGCAAAAGCACAGAAAATATTGATCAGAGCACCTCCGTCTGCTCTGCCCAGATTTGTAAGAGATGTGGAGAAGGATTCTGTACTACTTCTGCTTTTACCATAAGCCGTCTTCTGGCAGCGCGGAGCAGAAAAAAACTCATGTTGGAAGGGAGTCATAGTTCACAGCTAATCCAGCAAATTTCTGTTCGTAAGAGAAGTTGCTTCGTTTTTGAACTGAGAATATCCTTCATGAAACAACGCGTGTGCAACTGGTGTCAGTTGAGATTGCTCAACGAGCAGCTGCAGAGCTGTGGCTTTAGTTTGGTTCGTGGCTGCACAGAGTGAGGTAGCAGAACCCTGAGAATTCATACGGTATCGGGCTGAAAATGGCTGAAATTTGTCAGAGAAGTTGAACAGATGAAAGCTCACATGCAGATGCTGTGTTCTGTACATATTGCACAGTCACTGGAAATAATCACAGATGTAACACTGACGGCTTTAACAGTTAATGCTGTCTACCATGTTGAAATCTGAAGGCTCAATCCAAGGGCTCTTTGAAGAAGATGGAAGTCTAAATTGCACCATTTCATTTAAGCCTCTTAATAAAGAAGCTTTCGTCTCCTTCCTGTCTCTCCCAAATCCTCTTCTTTATCATTAACGCTATTTTCCTGCTCTTTGTCGCGGATTTGTATTAAAATGACATTACTTATTAAACTGCACAGGGTGAGTTATTTATGAAGCACCTGCAGGAATCACGCGGGTGTTCTCCAGGCTTCCTAAACACATTAGCAAAATGCCACAGAACTGCGAGCTTATGCTGCCACGTCTTCCTTACAACTTTGTCCTTACTTTGAGACCACGTGTATGGGGATCTGAGCTTAGAGCGTTTGCAGGAGCACTCTCTAGTTGTCATGGAAAGCTCGCCCTTTGGTGAGCCTAGAAGCAAAGCCAGGGCTGGGGTGTCAGTGATGTTTTGCCAGTGTTTCTCTCTGTAGCCACAGTCACATTCTGTTGCCAGAGGCAGGAGGAGAAGTCAGCCTGCTCAAGACCAAGCTAGAACATTTTCCATTTATTGACCTTCCTAAAAGGCTTTTTTGAGAACCTGAGAAAGCTCTTCTTCTGTAGACGAGACTGCTGAGAACAGTGGAGTTTCCTGTGCAAGAGGAACCGCCAGCCAACCCTCTCAACAGGAGGCTGTGTTGATGGAGAACCGGGGGTGACTGTGCCACTGTTCTTCTGCCTGAATGATCATGTGTGGCCAGCCCGATACCCTATGGAGACAAGCCTTGGGCGGTCATCCTGCATGTCTGTGTCCGTCATTTCCATCTCTTCCCACTTTCCCCGTGAAGTTCATTAGCCAACCCCAACAGAATTTGACAGCCGAGAGAGGTATTAGAGGTATTCTTTAGGGAACTGTAATAGAGAAATGTTTAGGCATGTAGGATGCCAGGAAGAGGAGAAATCTATCAGTGCTCTCCTTAAGGGCAAGAGTGCATCAGCAGCTCGCTCTTTCTTAGACACAAGAGAGTAAATACCTGTACTTGTCCTTGAGATGCCCATAGGAATATGGGCTTCATTGCTCCGGGACTGCCTTGGCAAGAGCCATCCCGATGCAGTGCTAACAGCAAGGACGTATCTAGTCCATTAACTTCTGCGTTCACTAATTGACAGACCACACAGAGATAATGTCCGTCATTATTTTTCTGCTCGGCAAAAAGTGCTCTACAAACAGTGCTTGGTATCCCATGAAGTCTAAACAAACTTCAGTAGCCACAGTGCTTTTCTCTGAAAAAGAGTGAAGATAATTAGTGAGTTGTTTCCATCTTTCAGTGGTAACTATCTGAACAAAGAATGCAACTGCTTGATTTGGGATAACATGTTGATGGAAGTTACATAGCATTAATGTAATAGCCTCATTAGCCACAACACTGGTGTTACCCAAGCTGAAGATGATGACGTTTCCACGTGGCAGAAGAAGTCACTAGTGTTGCGACTTGCTGTGCTTTGATGTGAGAGAGGTGCATGGAGCTTTCCTGGAACCAACAGGGTTGGGCTCCTACAGTGAATTCATTGGCAACATCACCTTTAAGATCCCTTGTACTTTGAAAGGGACGTGTTTTCAGAAGAATTCAATCACTGAATGCCTTTGGTCTTTTGCCCTTGTTCTCATCAAGATCTTTCAGACCCTGAAGGATCTCAGCCAAGCTTTTATGGAAATATACAATGGTGAAGTATTAGAAGTTATTTCTTCTCTACAGAACAGCTCTTCTTTCTTTTGGTTTAGCTCAATTGCTTTAAAACCATTTGTCTGAATAATCTCCGATTAAGTTTAAAACCTCTCTAGCTCTGAAGTCTATGTGACAATGAAGGCACTTCTATCACTACAGAAGAGGCAGAGTTTGGCTTTAAATGCAGGAACAATGATCCATATAGGGCTTGCTGCTTTTATCAGTAGCGTTCATTCATTTCCTGCTTTCCAGTCTCAGATCTCCACTCTCCTCTATCTTTGCTACCAAAAGAATTACTCATAACCAAAGCAGACCAAGCCTGATCTCACAAAAGACCAAAGATCAGAGTGATCCTATTGCACTTCTTTCCATGTGATGAATAGAAAACATCTGCCACATCACAGGTAGATAAACATAGGCTGTTGAGATAATATCCGTATGCCTGATGCACACCTCTGAATGTATATGATAATAATTATCAGTGTGTTCCAAGAATGCAAAGGGACAGAATTTCTAGCATGTGAAGGTGGCACTCAGATGTGTTCTTCAGATTATCTAGATTTCCTTGTTTCATCTTTCCCATTGCCTACAAGCTACCTGCCGTTGCATTGTTCTGCATTAGACAGATGTTGCATTTGTTGGCTCTGTTTAAAAAAGGTCACAAACGTTGCTTCCTTTTCTTACAGGCTTTAAACAGTTATAATCAAGGAGACATAGAAGGATCAAGAAGACTTGGTCGCAATGCGCTATGGGTTGCGGTTGCATCAATTATCATCGGCCTTGTCATCATTGGAATCTACTGCGTAGTTCATTTCACAACGGTGAGCAAAACACTGTCAGTTCCAATGCAAGCACTTCTTATCTGTGCATGGGCTGCAGAATAAGAAGCTGAAGACTGTCAGAACTGTCTCTATCACAGGTTTTCCAAAAGAGCAATTTTTACTTTATTTTGAAATTTAGGAAGTGTTATTTTCTGTCATTAAGTGCAGATGTCTGTGTTAGCAGCAGTGAGTGTTCTGGAAATGCTTGCATTTCCCATAGGGTTTTTAATTTGGGCCGGCTGCTTTCTTTCTTTCCCACCCTTCAGTTTCTCCCTCTGCAAGACCTAGTGCATAGAGACCCCTAGATTCCAGGGAGTTAAGTCTAAAGGTGCTAATTTGCAGTCTCATAATCTGTCCAACATTGCTTTTTTTACTTTATAAGGAGGAGAAGACAGTCAATTACTATTCTACCATTTGATATTAAGGTGGTCGTCTCTGTATCAAAAGCTACCGCAGATGTAGTGCTGCCTTGACTTGCTGTGGGCACAAGCTGCTCGCTCTGTGCATTGCAGCTGATCCACCTTCACACAGCTGGAATGGTAGTGAAGAAGCTCAACAGTTGAGCCCCAGTGGCTGTGCAGACTGTAAGCTCATTAGCATAAAAAGAACCAAAGTAATTAGAGCTTCGATATCCTTTCTTAACATTGCGCAACAGTATGTTCTCTTCTCCCCAGTAACGTGTCCCCTCCAATAAAATAACCAATTTAAATCCATTTATTATTGGCCATTTTGGTTGGAGATAGGTTGGGTCCTTTTTTCCCTGTGCCTTCCAACGCACTGTACAGACTTATGTGTAAACTAAAAATAGAGACCACCTCAGCTGAAACACGGGCATCTCTGAGGAGCGGAATGGAGCGGCTGGTCGAACATGTGCAACACTTTCAGTACGCCCTATGGAACTTCAGGGAAGTCAATGGAACTGGGGTCTATTGCTGTAGGATACTGGTGCGTGGTGCCACCGAATCAGAAGTTACTGTTGCGTTCATTATTATCCCTCGCATTTTGCAAACGTGAATCTGTTTTCAGGACAGCTTGTGCTGGGTTTGTTTAGCCCTCACAGATTTAAAACCAGACCAGTTCAGGCTGGGAGTGCCAAGTTCTGTAATTGACAGCAGCAGTAAATTCCTCGGTTCGCTTCTGCCACCTTATCATTTCCCAAACACGGGCAGCACGAGGGTAGCAGCACAGGCTTTTTTTCAAGCAGAGGGAGAGAAGGGCGGCATGAGGAGAGGCAGAAAACTGAATTGAAGCATTCACATTAACTTGAGCACAAACGTCTACATCCAGCTGCATTTCATATTTCACTTCCCCTACAGTGAGATCCTGTTTGCTGAATGTGAATGATTCTTTGTGCTCACTGACGGACATTAGAAGTAGTTAGCACTTGACATTTAACTGGTATTTGTAACCATTTCTATCCTACCCTCAAGCAAGCAAGCAGCAGTAAATCAGTACATGTCTTCATTGCTTATCTTCTTAAGTTTTGTCTTTTCTGGATTTTTTTATTTTATTTTTATTTTTGAGAACAATGTCTGCATTAGGTAGAAGCATTTTTAGGTGCCTGGGAGCCCTCAGCATACTGCTGGGGTAGTAATTTCTCGTATTCAGTGAAGAGTTTCCATAGAGGTGTGTTGGCCAAATGGTACTTCCAGTTTGCAAGGGCTCAAATGACAGCTTTGGTGGATTCACTTTGCTCCCTGCTCTTCCCGTCCCTTTACTACCTCCCTTCCTCCTGTAGCCCCCTAGACAGCCCTTGTTTCTAAGAAAGCATTTGATAGGGGCGACAATCTTCTTTATTTTTCTAATGTGAAAATGAGTGAATAGGGGCACTCAGCTGCCCTTTCCACCCTCTATGCTTACCTGAGTCTCCTTTCTCTTGGTCATTTATATTTCATACTAAATTGGTTTTGAGTTTGCCATATGACTGGCATGGATGGCATTGCGTGCTCCATGCAGTTGTCTCACATCCATTTGTACTTTCGTCATCATTATATACAGCCACTTTGCAATCTCTGCTAATGTCAAGTAAATGTAGATGATTTAATAAATATGCTTCAGTATTGGCAAAATGGTACAAAATGGCCTTAATGGAATGAGTCAGCCCTGTCACGGATTTATTTGATTACCACGGGGCACAGTTTGATGTTTCTATGACACACACATGTATTTTTCATGAAAGTTAATTTAGACTTCACCAGTACGTATGGAAAACGTGACCCTTCCAGGATGCATTCCCATGTGTTTATCACTTACCGCATTATCCAGTTGCTCCTGCTGATGTTCCTTTGGGCTTTTCTTAGTCTTAAAGGATAACGAGTCCCACTGAAGACTGAATACCTCCCTTTTATTCTTCTTCCACAACCCTATGCTCCCGAGTGCTTGCTGTTTGCCATCTCATTTCTAGAGCTGTGTTAGTACTTCATCTATTCTCACTTCTCTCTTTCAGTAGAATTCTTCACCTGCTCTGAGAGGTGGCTGCACATCCTGGAAGTACAGATGTGCAGACCAAGAAGGGATCTCCCTTCTCCTGCCAGAAGTCACAGACTTCAGGCCTTCCCCATCGTGGGAGTCTCTCCATTCAGCTCTTTTTCAAGTGTAATGTTTAGTTGTTCATCCTTTGCATAATGGAGCTCAGGCTCTCCCCTCTTCAAAGTCTCTGTTGGTCTTCACAGAAGAAAGCAACGCTGTTGGTTGGTACACCCCAGGGGTTTGCAGTCTGAGCCCCTTCCCCTGGACATTCAGCACCTCTGTCAGAGTACAGCTCCTACGAGAGTGGCCACAGTCATCCCGGTTCCAAAGAGAAGGACCATGTAGTCCCCACAGCTGTGACCTCGACAGCCACATCCTTCTGAAGCCCCATCTGGGTCAGTGCATCTCATGTGTCAGGCAGTTTTGAAGGCAGCGCCCTGCAGCTCATCACCACTGCAGTTGCAGTCTCATGCCATCATCTGTGCAAACTTTTACCTTAACCTCCAGAGAACTTTTTTTGCCACTCTTGAGCATCTCTCATTGAAACCACTGGGAAATGAGTGCTCAAATATCTCTCCAGATCTGGACATAGTTCCCTCAGCATTCACTGGGAGGCAATTTGCTCCCTGAGAATGGTATTTCTAGAGGACTACTTTGATAAGGTTGATGCCTAATACGATGAAATTCGCTGTCCTCTGAATAACAAAACTTCTGCCCTACTAAAAAATCTCGCCAAAGTTACCCATTTTTTTCAGACATCTCTTCTGGCTTTTCAGTGCCCAAACCTGTTGTGCGTTCCATCCTGCTTTGGAAAGGGACTTAGTCCTGTGCTTCAAGCAGAGCAGAGGAGGGTTTCCCTGGTACCCCACAGGCTTCTCAGCCAGGAGGAAACCCACTCATCAGAGGTCATATGGGTAGAAATGGCAGAAATTGTGCAGAGGCAGTGTGAGAAATTCCCAGTATGAACAAGCGCTAGCGGTAATTATATCCCCAGTAATGATTATACTTCCCTGTAGGACAGCAAGATCAGACATACATGGTGCTGCAGTTCGTTTGGACTGTTCTAGCCAAATCTGTTGTTTATGAATCGTGGACTGAATAGGAAGGAGCATGACACAATAAGTTTTGATGCTCATAATTCAGCACTGCAGTAACTTGTGATTGTCTGTGGCACTCAGATAGCCTGCTAAGGGGACTGACCTGGAGTAGACTGCCCGCAGAGCTCCCTTTGCCCAGGATCTGATGGGTGAGATCATGGACCTGCACCTGGTAACAAGACATAGACCACAGGAACACTCAAAAGGCTGTTGTGCATCTTACTGAAAAAACATCAGCAGGGGCTGAGGGGCTCAGGAAGAAGAAGGTCCTTTCACTTCTCAGCAGGTTCCTAGCTTGGAGCCCCAAGCTTCCTGGCTTGCCTTCCTTGGTTTACTCATTTGCTAAGCAATAATAACACAGGAATAACAGCAGGAGACACCTGCACCTGCATGGAATATCAGCACTGACTTTCCGTTTTGGAGATTGACTCAGTGCAAAGCTGACTCTGGGCTTGTGCTGTTGCCTTGGAGAGCCTCATTTGTCCTCAGTGTTATTATTTAGCAAACGTACACACACACCGAGCCTGGAACAGGGCCCACCCAACACTTAGGAATCATCTACTTTCTGCAATCGTAACCCTGAATGCAGACAAGGGGAAATCATCACTTTCATTACTGGAGTTAACTGCCCAGCATTAGAACTTGTCTGTTTTGATCAACACACACTGGTGCATTCCTTCTTATGGAGAGGAGTCACCGAGTGATAAGCTGCACTGTGCACCCATTCCACACCAGGCCCAGTTTCTGCTTACTCCATTCTCTAACTTTCAACCTTCGTTGTCAGCTTCTCCTGCGCTCGTGTCTTGCCAGCCCACTGTACTGAATGACACTTCCACTGCTCGCTCAGACGTAACTTAAACCAGTATTTGTGTCACCACTGAGTCGAACCGTGCATGTGTGCTCATGGGCGTGTTGTCCATCAAGAACTGCAGAGAGAGGAGGGCTGCATTTGTCTGCTGTGTGGAGACATAACTACAAACTGAGATTGTGCAGAGTGCTGTGTGCCACAGTGTGATGTTAATCTGCTGCAGTATGCCTGGTTAGAGAGTAAATTGAATTGAAAGATTGAATACTGATAGGTGGCACTCAGCTCTGAACCACATCCTGAATTCTCCCTGTGCTTCTGAGGCCCTTTTCTCAAAAAAGATGTAGGAGACAAAAAGAAACCAACAAACCAACAACGGAGAAGATCTGAAAGGTATGAAAACATCTCTGTATGTGGAAAGACAAAATAGATGCGGTCTCTTTGGCCTGGAAAATGTGGGAGTCAAAGGCAAGCAGTTAGAGGCAGCGAAAGGAGGTAGAGAGAGGTTATTTGATGTCTCTTATGAATGAGACTGAGATATCAGAGGAAGGCAGCTTTAAGAAGACAGTTTTCACATGACATACAATACTGCTGTGGAACTTATTCCTGCTGTTTGCAACGGATGCCAAAAATGCAAACTATTTGAAACAGCAACAAGAGAAGCTAAGAAAGCAAGCTTAGATGCAAAGATGCAGACAGAATCTCAGCCTCAGAGAGTTTCTGAGCTACAGACTGCCAGAGTTGGAAGGCAATAAAGCGAGAAATATCATCCGGGATTTAGCCTTTTCTTACACACTTCCTCTAGGCATGTGCAGCTCTGACCCAGTACCACCATCCCCCCATTCTTTCATGACGCCCGTTAGCAGCCTTCCCACTGACGTGAACCGATTTGGAGTGGGTCTTCCTGTCTTTTGCTAAGTATTTTGATCCATGTGCAAGCTCGTTGCCTTCGTTTATGTGGTACCCCAGGGATACAGGCAGGGTACAGTTACCTTTTTTGTAAGAGCCCAGGTGAGAAGCGCCGTTGTGCTCAGTGACTGCAGAATGTTATGCAAGCTGTTAGGATATTTTCAAGCTTGCATTCTTCTGACCCCTTCTGTAATCTCACTTGAGCTCAAACTTCACCCCAAGGAAGGCCCCGAAATGCCACCTGTCAGCATGGCTTTGAAGGAAGACATGAGAGACAGCCAGGCCCCTCAGAAAGCACTACCTTATAGCCAGTAGGGTCTGAAATCAAGCACATTGGCAGTAGTGTAGCATTGGTAATTATGGGTAGAAAGAAAAGGCGTAAGCATTGAGACTTTGCACCAGCCACAGATGGATTGCGTATATAACTTGCATAACTTGTATAACTCGCATTTTTTTACGTAGAAAAAATTCTTGAAGTGGAAAAGGTGTACAGGATTACTTTCAGCATCTCTGCTGACCCTTCATGAGGCTCTCAGAACACTTTGGTACCATTTCGTCGCAGACAGAATAAACCAAGGGACATCAAGATCACAGTTACACAGCCGGCATGAGGATCTTCACTGCGCTCATTCTGCTTTCTGCACCTTTCCATAGCAAAGGAAGGTTCAAAGAAGCCCACTTGTCTGACTGCAGGGCCTGATTTGCTGATAGCAGAGCACAGAGTGCAAACTTCAGCAAAGTAAGGTCCCATTTCCTTCCACTGGAAGATCCCAACATACACTGATTCGAGTAACCCAGTTTACAAATTCTGTTCAGATTGACAGATACCTGGTGCCATTAAAAACAGTGCTTTGATTCAAAACGGTATCGAACCACTAATCCAGAGGGATGTTTTTTAAGAGAACAAGTGATACTAAATAATGTATCCATTAGATCTGTAGAATTAATAATTTAAGCTCACAAGGCAAACTCTCTGTCTTTTCCTCCTTTAAAAACATATTTCTGTGTCCTTGCAGCATGCTATCTGAAGACCAGGACTGCACTTGGAATACAT
Organism: Aquila spilogaster; assembly: GCA_024606505.1. NCBI lineage: Eukaryota > Metazoa > Chordata > Aves > Accipitriformes > Accipitridae > Aquila > Aquila spilogaster. The sequence continues at coordinate 49,146,000 of JANHGO010000075.1, read as the reverse complement.
CACCATGTAAATCTCAGGAGAGGAAAAGTAAGAAGAAAAGGAAACCCATCTTTCCAGACTGTTAGATTTGACCCTACAAGTCTGCAGAGGCATGTTGCTGATGGATGCAGTGATAGCCCAGTTAGTAAATCAGCATGGCGTGACCAGGTTTTCCAGATTATTCATTTGTACAGAACCTCAGTATTAAGAAGCATTGTTTTTGTTTTACCCTAACGTGATGACGAGACCTTGTCCTAACAACTCCCTTTTCTTTCTCATTTATGTGAAACGTGTGCTGGGTCCATGACGTTCCCTGGCTGAGCCTAGCCAGACAAAGCCAACCTAATAACCTAGTAAGCTCTGATGCACAGCCCGCTGGAGCTAGTGGAACTCCTGTCACCTCCAGTGGGTTTTGGATCAGGCCATTAAGGATTTCTGTATTCCTGCACAATAGTCTCAACATAACAGAACCAGAACAACGGGTGTCTGATTTATCCCGCGATGCAATTCTATAGTGCTGTGGGTGTACCCTGACTCAGTGGCTGCTTTCTCCTGTCACCCCCAGCCTTTAGGTCTTTACATTGGATCTTTCACCATCTGGGACCGATTTCAAGCCCTTAATTATTAGAAGACGCTTCTGTTCCATAACATCCATATTTTTCTTAATGACTTCCTCTTGTTTTGTTGTCTTTCGTTGCTGAACTCCCTTAACTCAGTTCTAGTCCTGCACTAAAGTTGCACTGATCATATTTTCCTCTTTAAACTCCATGTATATAAGAAGTTTTTCTTTTTTTATCTCACAAAAGATCTTTTTAAATAGATGTTCTTTTTCATCCCCCCGTTATTGTTCCTCTAGCAAGTCACACCGTTTCATTGTGTTCTGCTTTGTTCGTGTCTTATTTTTAATTCATCCTCTTGTCTTGCTATGAATAGTCCATGTATCAGCGTGGAGATGGACAGACTTTTCTACACTCACTGCTTTACTTAGACCTGCTGATCCTGAGTTATCCCTCAGTGAACGGCCTTAGGTTGTGCAATGGGTGCCCTCTAAATTACTGCAGTTTCTCGGTTACCTTATGAGTGGGACAAGTAGTTTTTATTAGCTGGAAACCATTGGAAAGAATGTATTTTTCTTCATCACCCAAATATCCCATGTTCAGAGGAGTGAGCTGTGAGCGTTAACGCAGATGACCGCATCTTTGGTGACTGCTGCTCCATTTGTTTCGACTGTTACTGGAAGCTATGCCAACTTACACATACTCTCCTTGCACTGACATAAACCTGGACTGAATACCCAGAAATGCATGGGAGTTTCACAGGTGCACGTGAGCAATGAATAATGAATCATGCCTGGCAGGAGAACACCTATAATTCAGAAAAAAAAGAAAAAAAAGAAAAAAAATATATCCCCCAAATCTGTACTTGTTAAAGCCTATGCCTGGAAGTAGCATGTGTTTCCTGTGCCTCGGTATTGCATTTTTAATGTGCTTTTTTTTTCACTTTCCTTTCTGCCAGATTCTGTTTTTCATTGAAGTCAGTGATGCACAGCCTGTCCTTAATTCCTTCTATCTAAAACTTCGCTCTTATCAGTGAAATGAGTTGATTTCGTCAGCGCTCGCACTGATGTAATTTGTACGTGGCGGGATGTGGCCACTGGTTTTGGTGACCCCGAGGAATGGCTGTTCTATGAACTTCTCTTTGTTTTCTTTGAGTACTATTTCAATGGTCAGATACGTCTTGTGGGACTTTGCGTAGCTTGCCTTATTATCAGGTATGATACAACTGTCATTGAGAAGTGGAATAAAATTACTTTTACTTCATCTCCATTCTGGTATGTGGGAAGTTTCTTTCCTATTTTTTTTTGTTTTAAATGGTAATTTCCCTTTCTAAACGTATTGGGCAGTTTCAGAGTTAAGTCAGTGAAAGCAAACGTGGGATTTCTGTGCTACGTTATACTGTAGCTACAACATGCAGAAGCTGTTTGAGATAAATGAACACTGGAAAGCTCAGTGGGAATGAGAGGGGAGGAAGAGTTTCAAAGTCCTCCGAGCATCAGAGGATACACAACTTGAAGTAGTTTTTCAGAGTGCCTAAGGAGAATGTAGATCAATATTAGCTGGGCACCTGATTTGTTCGGATGCTTTTGAAAACCATAGTGGAAATCTAACTTGCATCTTGAGGCTCATAAATATCTCTGAAATCTCAGCCTTAAGATAAATGGGAATTGAGCTGTTGTAACTGCAGTGCTTCTGAAGATAAATGGTGCTAACTCACAGTGCTATTGATTGGTATAAAAATAAAAGCTTTATATTAAACCACTCAATGTGACAGATATGGGAAAATGCAGCAATTCCTCTAATGTCCTTTAGTGCTTCTGTGTCATAGGTAATCTTACTTTTGCTTTACTGATGTATTGACATCATTTCTCTTCATTTATTTATGCTTATATATGCTTCCAACCATGCTTGAGAGATGCAGTTGAGCACAAATCCTTCTCCACCCCACTTGTGCTGGAAACGAGTGCGCTCTTTGTCCAACCACATCATTCTGTCATAGGTTCGATGGACCCAGACAAAATGGACACAGACAAAGTCAACATCTTAATCCAGTGAGAAGAAGAGGAAATAACATCTCACTACATAAACCACCAAGACCTTGGGTGCCAGCAGTAGCTGTGCAAGGCAAGATGCTGCTGTCTGGCTGAGAAATTAATGTCTTTATCGTTTAAGAGCCATGCAAACAAATTTCAGTATGTACGACCGGCGCTGGAAATTACATGTCCTTCATCATCATCATCTGTCTGGACTTGGATTGGATCAGTTATTACTATGCACTGTGCCCGCTAAGGCTGATGGAGAAAAAAAGAAGAGTTTTGTCTTGAGCACATGGTGATTTTTTGCTATTTTGTGAAATAGAGGGGGGAAAAAAAAGAACATTAAGATGCATTTCAACTCAACATCTGTGCCCTGGTCAGGAGAACAGAGACTTCCTTTCACAAGGCCACTCCAGGCTTCCAGCTTTTTCTGCAGTCTTCCTGCGTGCTGAAGGCACCGCTTGCTGCCTGGAGTCCAGCTCTCTTTTCCTTCCTGCATGTATTACAGGCAGAGACAGATGGAAACTTGAAAGTGCTGGCCTCAGCTCCTGGATCAGATTAGCATCTTTTGCTTCTTCCAGGGCAGCTGCGCTCTGCAAAACAGCAGCGTGCATGTATCTTGATCCGTAACCTTAGAGCAAGGCTTCTAAATATAAAAGGAGTTTCTTTGCTGCTGTCTGAAGGGGGTCAGCCAGACGTTCCAACAGCATGTGCTGTTCGTTTCATCACTCCGCGCAGCAAAGAAAGCATCAAGAGGACAATACGAAGTTCTCAGGGTGTCTCCCTGCAAGCACTCCTTCAACATCAGCGCTGGCTCCTCAATGTACGTGGTTGCAACCACAGCCCGTGAGCATTGTGGCTCATGGGTCCAGAAGCTGTTGTTTTTGTGCCTGTATCTATGGGTACATGCTCGCAGTATGAGCTGTGTTTCACCTCTCAGCCTGGAGACAGAGCCCATCTCAAAATGAGCCCGGATACATCTGCTGGGCCAGCGGGCACACATCTCCCTCTAGGCTTGTTTCCTTACCTGGACGGTGACTTTGCCAGTACTTAAGATGGATTTTGTTCCTAGCGTGCATCAGTAGGGAAGAGCCTGTGTCACCTTCTGAGTTCGCCTTTACTTTGTATGCACTGTGCGTGCACATATGCACAAGAGGATGCATTGAAGTGCTGGATTCCCCAAAGCAAGTGCACGTTCTGCATGCACCGCAGTGGCACGCCTTCCTTGAAATGGGAGTGAGCCTTTAAGGAGGCGGCCCAACTTGACTTCCTCTGCAGCGTGGCCAAATGGGCCGTATTCAGAAGTGACCTAAATGGAGGAGGGTGGTAGGAGACAGATTGCTCAGGCAGTATAAAGCTGGAGGAACAAACCCAGGAGCCCAGGGCAGAAAGGAAGGTTATAGCCAGAAAGTGAATGGGGAGGTTTCTGCTGTTTGTATTTTCCTGTCTTGAGCTCCAGGATAAATTCTGCCGCTGCTACCAGCTGACTCACTTGTCTCTGTGGCACAGAAGCTACAAGAAGCACTTGCTCATATATCCTTTATAATGTGATCTGTGTCATGTCTGAATTTGATCTACTAGCTCATGACTGAGGATGGCTCTTCTGTTTCTATCATATCTAGCTGCAGGGCTGAGTCAGCTTCCACTTAGCTTGCAGCTACTTCTCTTTGGCTAAATAAGCTTGTGTCGTGTCAGATACCAGCGGATTCATCAGGATTTTCAAATGCACAGTCCAAGATATTTGGCCACAACACTTATTTTTCAACGCATTCTGGGCAAGAGAAGGGGAAGCTCCACTGAAATTAAGGGATGCACACCAGAGCAGGCTGGGGGATGGTGGTGAACCACGGCAGCCACGTGTGTATGCATCTCAAGCAGAGTTCAGTGCCTTTGGATTGTAACCAGATCCAGGAGATAAGCCAAACAGGTCATGTGGGACTTTGACCTGGAGCACTGGTGGTTGTGGCATCCCTTCCTTGGGTTAGCTGAGGAAGGATGGTAAGTGGGAGCTCTAGAGGATACAATGACTCAGTGGTGAAGACCTCACTTCACCGGACTCAGCCTGTACAGCACTGAGGCTGCACTGTTGTGATCATCAGAACTTTGACAAAGCCACTGAGTTCCACGATTTTCTGGGCCAAAAGCCAAAATCCCTTGAACTTAACTTCTGGTAAGACAGCCCAGTTCATGCTTATTCAGAAAGGCCGATGGAAGTGAATGTGGAGTCGACCTTTCCTTGTTAGGTGTTTCCTACCCTGAAGCTGCCATTTACCATTTAAAGTGTAGTTGTGATGTATCATGCAATTTCCATGATACTTCCCATGGAAATGTGGGTAGTTATCCGTAGCTGGGTCCTGAATATACCACAACAAAATAACGCTGAGTGCTGCATTTGCATTTAACTAAAAGATTTTGCAGTAGTCACACAACACAGCATCGTATCCCTTTGGCTGACAGAGAGCAAATAGCTGAAGGTAAAAGTGATTAGGAATCTTCTTGAAGGTAATGTTTCTAGAGGCATGATGGGCCTTTGGGGCTCATTTGTTTGTCTAATTCTTCTCGGTGGAAACATTTGAAGTCACTATTCATGGGCATCAGCCAGAGTTGTAGGGCAGAGCGCACAGCTGAACACCTAATGAGAAAATTAGTGCATCACCCAAGCAAGGAGTGCTTACCAAAGGCCACGTGGCCTGTTGCTGTGTCCCTCGTCTCATAAACATGGCAGTTTGGAAAACAGAGGTTTGTCAGCCATCGACAATAGATGGTCCCAATGGCAAGTGACTCCTCTGGTATCCTCACTCACCAGGAACCGCATTTGTGTAGAGGGAAATGTGGAAGTTTTGATGGAAGAATGCTGAACCAGTTCCCGTCTGTTATGTCCTCATCTGACAGTAAGAGCAGGAGGGTTAAGAAAGGTACGTGAAGGAAAGGGAGTTTGTAGTCCTTCTTTAGAATGTGGAGACGGCCCCTGGATGAAGGGGGGTAAGTTTTTATGCCCTTCAGATTGCAGAGCATGGAAGGAGGCAAAAAAACCCATCCCAGATTTGCCTCCCATTAAAGGGAGGAGCAAAACTCCAGCGTTGCGGAGATTCGGTGGGCGGATGAGCTCTGCCAGGCCATGGCGCCATGTCTGCAGCTCAGCTCTCACTTCCCACATCTCCTTTATGAACAGCTGTGAGCAAACTGGGCTCTCGCTCCAGCTCATAGGAGAAAACGATACTGCAGTGCATGTGATGACCATGCATGCAGACGTGCACATGGGGGGTGGGGGGGTGATTTAGTGGGCAGCCACCTGTGTAAGACTCATTGTGTATGGTGGGACATCAGCCAGCCTTCATAAATAACGGGGAGCAGGCACCTCACTGAAGGTTGTGGGCTGATCCTCCAGGGCCGTCACTGCTCCGGCAGCGAGGGGAGATGAGAATCAGAAGCAATCATGGGGAAAAGAGGGAGGAGGAGAAGGCAGCAATAACAAAACCCAGTCACCAAGAGGGTAGGAATCATAGAATCATAGAATATCTGTGTCCGCTGCCGCTGTCCTGTCCAAGTCCAGGAGCTCCCAAAGGTTTTGGAGCAACCATTCTCTTTGAGTACTTTAAACTGAGAGATGCTTGGACCTTCCTTACACAACAGCCTCATGAGCTATCAGCAGCCCTTATTCTGCACTGCGTTACTGGTCTGTGGTTTTCATGCATAACAAAACCATCGTAAAGCACAGAAGACGAGCCCTGAAGTAGAGATGCTGCTGCTTGCAGTGCATGTGGCTCTGCAGGTCGTCATAGTGGCTCCCCGATGGGCAAGATATGGTGGTGTGTACCTCCAACCTACCCCACGTGTGCACTGGTGCCAGGGGAAACTAAACCACCGTGTCCATAGGCAAAGAATTTGAGAGTGCTAATCTGTGTTAAGTATCAAAATAACAACAGCTGCATTTTATAGCAGCATTAAGAGTTCTGTGGGAGCAGGGGAAGAGCCACCCATACACATTCCCCTCCCAACCCCTGCGATGGGCACTCCCGTGCTTCGAGGCATTCTGCCCATGGAAGACAAATGAGCAGCAGCTGCTCCTCAAAGGAGCCGGGCGCGCTCGCAGGGCTGGGCACAGGGAATGTGTCTATCACAGCAGAATTCTTCCACCACGTCACAGTGCGCCTCAGGGATACACAGAATCACAGAATCACAGCGTTGAAGGGGTTGGAAGGGACCTCCAGAGATGATCCGGTCCAACCCCCTGCAAAGCAGCTCCCCACACCACGGTGCACAGCTCGGCGTCCACGCGGCTCTGGAATATCTCCATAGGAGGAGACTCCACCGCCTCTGTGTGCAGCTGTTCCAGTGCTCCGTCACCTGCACTGTGACAAA